>OZ010647.1:14986334-15376109 GCA_963932195.1 Empis livida
AATGCCCGAGAAATCGGGAAAATATGGAAATTTAATGAGATTCAATACAAAACATCAGAATTTGTAGCAAAAAAATGAAAACCCTTAAAACTGAAAGAAATCCCCACATATTTGGTATTTCCGTGTTGGGAATTTAATTTCTAGCGCATTTCCGAAGACCTTTTCGAAAAATATTCAAAATATCCCGAGAAATCGGGAAAATATGGAAATTTAATGAGATTCAATACAAAACATCAGAATTTGTAGCAAAAAAATAAAAACCCTTAAAACTGAAAGCAATCCCCACATATTTGGTATTTCCTTGTAGGGAATTTAACTTAATTTGCATTTCCGAATACCTTTTCGAAAAATATTCAAAAGTGCCCGAGAAATCGGGAAAATATGGAAATTTAATGAGATTCAATACAAAACATCAGAATTTGTAGCAAAAAAAAGAAAACCCTTAAAACTGAAAGCAATCCCCACATATTTGGTATTTCCGTGTAGGGAATTTAATTTCTAGCGCATTTCCAAAGACCTTTCGAAAAATATTCAAAATTGCCCGAGAAATCGGGAAAATATGGAAATTTAATGAGATTCATTACAAAACATCAGAATTTGTAGCAAAAAAAATAAAACCCTTAAAACTGAAAGCAATCCCCACATATTTGGTATTTCCGTGTAGGGAATTTAATTTCTAGCGAATTTCCCAAGACCTTTTCGAAAAATATTCAAAATTGCCCCAGAATTCAGGAAAATATGAAATTTAATGAGACAAAATATCAGAATTTGTAGCAAAAAAAATGAAAACGCTTAAAACTGCAAGCAATCCCCACATATTTGGTATTTCCGTGTAGGGAATTTAATTTCTAGCGAATTTCCCAAGACCTTTTCGAAAAATATTCAAAATTGCCCCAGAAATCGGGAAAATATGAAATTTTATGAGACAAAATATCAGAATTTGTAGCAAAAAAATGAAAACTCTTAAAACTGAAAGCAATGCCCACATATTTGGTATTTCCGTGTAGGGAATTTAATTTCTAGCGCATTTCCGAAGACGTTTTCGAAAAATATTCAAAATTGCCGGAGAAATCAGGAAAATATTGGAATTTAATGATATTCAATACAAAACATCAGAATTTATAGCAAAAAAAAGAAAACCCTTAACCCTGAAAGCAATGCCCACATATTTGGTATTTCCGTGTAGGGAATTTAATTTCTAGCGAATTTCCGAAGACCTTTTCGAAAAATATTCAAAATTGCCCGAGAAATCGGGAAAATATGGAAATTTAATGAGATTCATTACAAAACATCAGAATTTGTAGCAAAAAAAATAAAACCATTAAAACTGAAAGCAATCCCCACATATTTGGTATTTCCGTGTAGGGAATTTAATTTCTAGCGAATTTCCCAAGACCTTTTCGAAAAATATTCAAAATTGCCCCAGAAATCGGGAAAATATGAAATTTAATGAGACAAAATATCAGAATTTGTAGCAAAAAAATGAAAACCCTTAAAACTGCAAGCAATCCCCACATATTTGGTATTTCCGTGTAGGGAATTTAATTTCTAGCGCATTTCCAAAGACGTTTTCGAAAAATATTCAAGAATGCCCGAGAAATCGGGAAAATATGGAAATTTAATGAGATTCAATACAAAACATCAGAATTTGTAGCAAAAAAATGAAAACTCTTAAAACTGAAAGCAATGCCCACATATTTGGTATTTCCACATTTTGGTATTTTCGAAAAGGGAATTTAATTTCTAGCTTATTTCCGAAGACGTTTTCGAAAAATATTCAAAATTGCCCGAGAAATCAGGAAAATATTGGAATTTAATGATATTCAATACAAAACATCAGAATTTATAGCAAAAAAATGAAAACCCTTAAACCTGAAAGCAATGCCCACATATTTGGTATTTCCGTGTAGGGAATTTAATTTCTAGCGAATTTCCGAAGACCTTTTCGAAAAATATTCAAAATTGCCCGAGAAATAGCGAAAATATGGAAATTTAATAAGATTCAATACAAAACTTTAGAATTTGTAGCAAAAAAATGAAAACCCTTAAAACTGAAAGCAGTCCCCACATATTTGGTATTTCCGTGTAGGGAATTTAATTTCTAGCGCATTTCCGAAGACCTTTTCGAAAAATATTCAAAATTACCCGAGAAATCGGGAAAATATTGAAATTTAATGAGATTCAATACAAAACATCAGAATTTGTAGCAAAAAAATGAAAACCCTTAAACCTGATAGCAATGCCCACATATTTGGTATTTCCGTGTAGGGAATTTAATTTCTAGCGAATTTCCGAAGACCTCTTCGAAAAATATTCAAAATTGCCAAAGAAATCGGGAAAATATTGGAATTTAATGAGATTCAATACAAAACATTAGAATTTGTAGCAAAAAAATGAAAACCCTTAAACCTGAAAGCAATGCCCACATATTTGGTATTTCCGTGTAGGGAATTTAATTTCTAGCGCATTTCCGAAGACCTTTTCGAAAAATATTCAAAATTGCCCGAGAAATCGGGAAAATATGAAATTTAATGAGATTCAATACAAAACATCAGAATTTGTAGCAAAAAAATGAAAACCCTTAAAACAGCAAGCAATCCCCACATATTTGGTATTTCCGTGTAGGGAATTTAATTTCTAGCGCATTTCCGAAGACCTTTTCGAAAAATATTCAAAATTGCCCGAGAAATCGGGAAAATATGGAAATTTAATGAGATTCAGTACAGAACATCAGAATTTGTAGCAAAAAAATGAAAACCCTTAAAACTGAAAGCAATCCCCACATATTTGGTATTTCCGTGTAGGGAATTTAATTTCTAGCGCATTTCCGAAGACCTTTTCGAAAAATGTTCAAAATTGCCCGAGAAATCGGGAAAATATGGAAATTTAATGAGATTCAATACAAAACATCAGAATTTGTAGGAAAAAAATCAAAACCCTTAAAACTGAAAGCAATCCCCACATATTTGTTATTTCCGTGTAGGAAATTTAATTTCTAGCGAATTTCCCAAGACCTTTTCGAAAAATATTCAAAATTGCCCGAGAAATCGGGAAAATATGAAATTTAATGAGATTCAATACAAAATATCAGAATTTGTAGCAAAAAAATGAAAACCCTTAAAACTGCAAGCAATCCCCACATATTTGGTATTTCCGTGTAGGGAATTTAATTTCTAGCGCATTTCCGAAGACGTTTTCGAAAAATATTCAAGAATGCCCGAGAAATCGGGAAAATATGGAAATTTAATGAGATTCAATACAAAACATCAGAATTTGTAGCAAAAAAATGAAAACCCTTAAACCTGAAAGCAATGCCCACATATTTGGTATTTCCGTGTAGGGAATTTAATTTCTAGCGAATTTCCGAAGACCTTTTCGAAAAATATTCAAAATTGCCCGAGAAATAGCGAAAATATGGAAATTTAATAAGATTAAATACAAAACTTTAGAATTTGTAGCAAAAAAATGAAAACCCTTAAAACTGAAAGCAATCCCCACATATTTGGTATTTCCGTGTAGGGAATTTAATTTCTAGCGCATTTCCGAAGACTTTTTCGAAAAATATTCAAAATTACCCGAGAAATCGGGAAAATATTGAAATTTAATGAGATTCAATACAAAACATCAGAATTTGTAGCAAAAAAATGAAAACCCTTAAACCTGATAGCAATGCCCACATATTTGGTATTTCCGTGTAGGGAATTTAATTTCTAGCGAATTTCCGAAGACCTCTTCGAAAAATATTCAAAATTGCCCAAGAAATCGGGAAAATATTGGAATTTAATGAGATTCAATACAAAACATTAGAATTTGTAGCAAAAAAATGAAAACCCTTAAACCTGAAAGCAATGCCCACATATTTGGTATTTCCGTGTAGGGAATTTAATTTCTAGCGCATTTCCGAAGACCTTTTCGAAAAATATTCAAAATTGCCCGAGAAATCGGGAAAATATGAAATTTAATGAGATTCAATACAAAACATCAGAATTTGTAGCAAAAAAATGAAAACCCTTAAAACAGCAAGCAATCCCCACATATTTGGTATTTCCGTGTAGGGAATTTAATTTCTAGCGCATTTCCAAAGTCCTTTTCGAAAAATATTCAAAATTGCCCGAGAAATCGGGAAAATATGGAAATTTAATGAGATTCAGTACAGAACATCAGAATTTGTAGCAAAAAAATGAAAACCCTTAAAACTGAAAGCAATCCCCACATATTTGGTATTTCCGTGTAGGGAATTTAATTTCTAGCGCATTTCCGAAGACCTTTTCGAAAAATGTTCAAAATTGCCCGAGAAATCGGGAAAATATGGAAATTTAATGAGATTCAATACAAAACATCAGAATTTGTAGGAAAAAAATCAAAACCCTTAAAACTGAAAGCAATCCCCACATATTTGTTATTTCCGTGTAGGGAATTTAATTTCTAGCGAATTTCCCAAGACCTTTTCGAAAAATATTCAAAATTGCCCGAGAAATCGGGAAAATATGAAATTTAATGAGATTCAATACAAAATATCAGAAATTGTAGCAAAAAAATGAAAACCCTTAAAACTGCAAGCAATCCCCACATATTTGGTATTTCCGTGTAGGGAATTTAATTTCTAGCGCATTTCCGAAGACGTTTTCGAAAAATATTCAAGAATGCCCGAGAAATCGGGAAAATATGGAAATTTAATGAGATTCAATACAAAACATCAGAATTTGTAGCAAAAAAATGAAAACCCTTAAACCTGAAAGCAATGCCCACATATTTGGTATTTCCGTGTAGGGAATTTAATTTCTAGCGCATTTCCGAAGACGTTTTCGAAAAATATTCAAGAATGCCCGAGAAATCAGGAAAATATGGAAATTTAATGAGATTCAATACAAAACATCATAATTTGTAGCAAAAAAATGAAAACCCTTAAAACTGAAAGCAATCCCCACATATTTGGTATTTCCGTGTAGGGAATTTAATTTCTAGCGCATTTCCAAAGACCTTTTCGAAAAATATTCAAAATTGCCCGAGAAATCGGGAAAATATGGAAATTTAATGAGATTCAGTACAGAACATCAGAATTTGTAGCAAAAAAATGAAAACCCTTAAAACTGAAAGCAATCCCCACATATTTGGTATTTCGGTGTAGGGAATTTAATTTCTAGCGAATTTCCCAAGACCTTTTCGAAAAATATTCAAAATTGCCCGAGAAATCGGGAAAATATGGAAATTTAATGGGATTCAATACAAAACATCAGAATTTGTAGCAAAAAAATGAAAACCCTTAAAACTGAAAGCAATCCCCACATATTTGGTATTTCCGTGTAGGGAATTTAATTTCTAGCGAATTTCCCAAGACCTTTTCGAAAAATATTCAAAATTGCCCGAGAAATCGGGAAAATATGAAATTTAATGAGATTCAATACAAAATATCAGAATTTGTAGCAAAAAAATGAAAACCCTTAAACCTGAAAGCAATGCCCACATATTTGGTATTTCCGTGTAGGGAATTTAATTTCTAGCGCATTTCCGAAGACGTTTTCGAAAAATATTCAAGAATGCCCGAGAAATCATGAAAATATGGAAATTTAATGAGATTCAATACAAAACATCAGAATTTGTAGAAAAAAAATGAAAACCCTTAAAAGTGCAAGCAATCCCCACATATATGGTATTTCAGTGTAGGGAATTTAATTTCTAGTGCATTTCCGAAGACCTTTTCGAAAAATATTCAAGATTGCCCGAGAAATCGGGAAAATATGGAAATTTAATAAGATTCAATACAAAACATCAGAATTTGTAGCAAAAAAATGAAAACCCTTAAAACTGAAAGAAATCCCACATATTTGGTATTTCCGTGTAGGGAATTTAATTTCTAGCGCATTTCCGAAGACCTTTTCGAAAACTATTCAAAATATCCCGAGAAATCGGGAAAATATGGAAATTTAATGAGATTCAATACAAAACATCAGAATTTGTAGCAAAAAAATGAAAACCCTTAAAACTGAAAGAAATCCCCACATATTTGGTATTTCCGTGTAGGGAATTTAATTTCTAGCGCATTTCCGCACACCTTTTCGAAAAATATTCAAAATTGCCCGAGAAATCGGGAAAATATGAAATTTAATGAGATTCAATACAAAATATCAGAATTTGTAGCAAGAAAATGAAAACCCTTAAAACTGAAAGCAATCCCCACATATTTGGTATTTCCGTGTAGGGAATTTAATTTCTAGCGCCTTTCCGAATACCTTTTCGAAAAATATTCAAAATATCCCGAAAAATCGGGAAAATATGGAAATTTAATGAGATTCAATACAAAACATCAGAATTTGTAGCAAAAAAATGAAAACCCTTAAACCTGAAAGCAATCCCCACATATTTGGTATTTCCGTGTAGGAAATTTAATTTCTAGCGCATTTCCGAAGACCTTTTCGAAAAATATTCAAACTTGCCCGAGAAATCGGGAAAATATGGAAATTTAATGAGATTCAATACAAAACATCAGAATTCGTAGCACAAAAATGAAAACCCTTAAAACTGAAAGCAATCCCCACATATTTGGTATCTCCGTGTAGGGAATTTAATTTCTAGCGCATTTCCGAACACCTTTTCGAAAAATATTCAAAATTGCCCGAGAAATCGGGAAAATATGGAAATTTAATGAGATTCAATACAAAACATCAGAATTTGTAGCAAAAAAATGAAAACCCTTAAAACTGAAAGCAATCCCAACATACTTGGTATTTCCGTGTAGGGAATTTAATTTCTAGCGCATTTCCGAAGACCTTTTCGAAAAATATTCAAACTTACCCGAGAAATCGGGAAAATATGGAAATTTAATGAGATTCAATACAAAACAGAATTTGTAGCAAAAAAATGAAAACCCTTAAAACTGAAAGCAATCCCCACATATTTGGTATTTCCGTGTAGGGAATTTAATTTCTAGCGCATTTCCGAAGACCATTCCGAAAAATATTCAAGAATGCCCGAGAAATCGGGAAAATATGGATATTTAATAAGATTCAATACAAAACATCAGAATTTGTAGCAAAAAAATGAAAACCCTTAAAACTGAAAGCAATCCCCACATATTTGATATTTCCGTGTAGGGAATTGAATTTCTAGCGCATTTCCGATGACCTTTTCGTAAAATATTCAAAATTGCCCGAGAAATCGGGAAAATATGGAAATTTAATGAGATTCAATACAAATCATCAGAATTTGTAGCAAAAAAATGAAAACCATTAAAACTGAAAGCAATTCCAACGTACTTGGTATTTCCGTGTAGGGAATTTAATTTCTAGCGAATTTCCGAAGACCTTTTCGAAAAATATTCAAACTTGCCCGAGAAATTTGGAAAATATGGAAATTTAATGAGATTCAATACAAAACATCAGAATTTGTAGCAAAAAAATGAAAACCTTTAAAACTGAAAGCAATCCCCACATATTTGGTATTTCCGTGTAGGGAATTTAATTTCTAGCGCATTTCCGAAGACCTTTTCGAAAAATATTCAAACTTGCCCGAGAAATGGGGAAATATGGAAATTTAATGAGATTCAATACAAAACATCAGAATTTGTAGCAAAAAAATGAAAACCCTTAAACCTGAAAGCAATCCCCACATATTTGGTATTTCCGTGTAGGGAATTTAATTTCTAGCGCATTTCCGAAGACCTTTTCGAAAAATATTCAAACTTGCCCGAGAAATCGGGAAAATATGGAAATTTAATGAGATTCAATACAAAACATCAGAATTTGTAGCAAAAAAATGAAAACCCTTAAAACTGAAAGCAATCCCCACATATTTGGTATCTCCGTGTAGGGAATTTAATTTCTAGCACATTTCCGAAGACCTTTTCCAAAAATATTCAAAATTGCCCGAAAAATCTAGAAAATATGGAAATTTAATGAGATTCAATAAAAAACATCAGAATTTGTAGCAAGAAAATGAAAACCCTTAAAACTGAAAGCAATCCCCACATATTTGGTATTTCCGTGTAGGGAATTTAATTTCTAGCACATTTCCGGAGACTTTTTCGAAAACTATTCAAAATTGGCCGAGAAATCGGGAAAATATGGAAATTTAATGAGATTCAATACAAAACATCAGAATTTGTAGCAAAAAAATGAAAACCCTTAAAACTGAAAGCAATCCCCACATATTTGGTAGCTCCGTGTAGGGAATTTAATTTCTAGCGCATTTCCGAAGACCTTTTCAAAAAATATTCAAAATTGCCCGAGAAATCGGGAAAATATGGAAATTTAAAAAAATGAAAACCCTTAAAACTGAAAGCAATCCCCACATATTTGGTATTTCCTTGTAGGGAATTTAATTTCTGGCGCATTTCCGCAGACCTTTTCGAAAAATACTCAAAATTGCCCGAGAAATCAGGAAAATATGGAAATTTAATGAGATTCAATACAAAACATCAGAATTTGTAGCAAAAAAATGAAAACCCTTAAAACTGAAAGCAATCCCCACATATTTGGTATTTCCTTGTAGGGAATGTAATTTCTAGCGCATTTCCGCAGACCTTTTCGAAAAATACTCAAAATTGCCCGAGAAATCGGAAAATATGGAAATTTAATGAGCTTCAATACAAAACATCAGAATTTGTAGCAAAAAAATGAAAACCCTTAAAACTGAAAGCAATCCCCACATATTTGGTAGCTCCGTGTAGGGAATTTAATTTGTAGCGCATTTCCGAAGACCTTTTCAAAAAATATTCAAAATTGCCCGAGAAATCCGGAAAATATGGAAATTTAAAAAAATGAAAACCCTTAAAACTGAAAGCAATCCCCACATATTTGGTATTTCCTTGTAGGGAATTTAATTTCTAGCGCATTTCCGGAGACCTTTTCGAAAAATACTCAAAATTGCCCGAGAAATCAGGAAAATATGGAAATATAATGAGATTCAATACAAAATATCAGAATTTGTAGCAAAAAAATGAAAACCCTTAAAACTGAAAGCAATCCCAACACATTTCGTATTTCCGTGTAGGAAATTTAATTTCTAGAGCATTTCCGGAGACCTTTTCGAAAAATATTCAAGAATGCCCGAGAAATCGGGAAAATATGGAAATTTAATAAGATTCAATACAAATCATCAGAATTTGTAGCAAAAAAATGAAAACCCTTAAAACTTAAAGCAATCCCCACATATTTGATATTTCCGTGTAGAAAATTTAATTTCTAGCGCATTTCCGAAGACCTTTTCGAAAAATATTCAAAATTGCCCGAAAAATCTAGAAAATATGGAAATTTAATGAGATTCAATACAAAACATCAGAATTTGTAGCAAAAAAATGAAAACCCTTAAAACTGAAGGCAATCCCCACATATTTGGTATTTCCGTGTAGGGAATTTAATTTCTAGCGCATTTCCGGAGACCTTTTCGAAAAATATTCAAGAATGCCCGAGAAATCGAGAAAATATAGAAATTTAATAAGATTCAATACAAAACATCAGAATTTGTAGCAAAAAAATGAAAACCCTTAAAACTTAAAGCAATCCCCACATATTTGATATTTCCGTGTAGGGAATTTAATTTCTAGCGCATTTCCGAAGACCTTTTCGAAAAATATTCAAAATTGCCCGAAAAATCCAGAAAATATGGAAATTTAATGAGATTCAATACAAAACATCAAAATTTGTAGCAAAAAAATGAAAACCCTTAAAACTGAAGGCAATCCCCACATATTTGATATTTCCGTGTAGGGAATTTAATTTCTAGCGCATTTCCGGAGACCTTTTCGAAAAATATTCAAGAATGCCCGAGAAATCGGGAAAATATGGAAATTTAATAAGATTCAATACAAAACATCAGAATTTGTAGCAAAAAAATGAAAACCCTTAAAACTGAAAGCAATCCCCACATATTTGATATTTCCGTGTAGGGAATTTAATTTCTAGCGCATTTCCGAAGACCTTTTCGAAAAATATTCAAACTTGCCCGAGCAATCGGGAAATATGGAAATTTAATGAAATTCAAAATACAAAACATCAGAATCTGTAGCAAAAAAATGAAAACCCTTAAAACTGAAAGCAATCCCCACATATTGGGTATCTCCGTTTAGGGAATTTAATTTCTAGCACATTTCCGAAGACCTTTTCCAAAAATATTCAAAATTGCCCGAAAAATCCAGAAAATATGGAAATTTAATGAGATTCAATACAAAACATCAGAATTTGTAGCAAAAAAATGAAAACCCTTAAAACTGAAAGCAATCCCCACATATTTGGTATTTCCGTGTAGGGAATTTAATTTCTAGCGCATTTCCGGAGACCTTTTCGAAAAATATTCAAGAATGCCCGAGAAATCGGGAAAATATGGAAATTTAATAAGATTCAATACAAATCATCAGAATTTGTAGCAAAAAAATGAAAACCCTTAAAACTTAAAGCAATCCCCACATATTTGATATTTCCGTGTAGGGAATTTAATTTCTAGCGCATTTCCGAAGACCTTTTCGAAAAATATTCAAAATTGCCCGGGAAATCGGGAAAATATGGAAATTTAATGAGATTCAATACAAAACAGAATTTGTAGCAAAAAAATTAAAACCCATAAAACTGAAAGCAATCCCCACATATTTGGTATTTCCGTGTAGAGAATTTAATTTCTAGCGCATTTCCGAAGACCTTTCCGAAAAATATCCAAACTTACCCGACAAATTGGGAAAATATGGAAATTTAAGGAGATTCAATACAAAACAGAATTTGTAGCAAAAAAATGAAAACCCTTAAAACTGAAAGCAATCCCCACATATTTGATATTTCCGTGTAGGGAATTTAATTTCTAGCGCATTTCCGAAGACCTTTTCGAAAAATATTCAAAATTGCCCGAGAAATCGGGAAAATATGGAAATTTAATGAGATTCAATACAAAACATCAGAATTTGTAGCAAAAAAATGAAAACCCTTAAAACTGAAAGCAATTCCAACATACTTGGTATTTCCGTGTAGGGAATTTAATTTCTAGCGCATTTCCGAAGACTTTTTCGAAAAATATTCAAACTTGCCCGAGAAATCGGGAAAATATGGAAATTTAATGAGATTCAATACAAAACATCAGAATTTGTAGCAAAAAAATGAAAACCCTTAAAACTGAAAGCAATCCCCACATATTTGGTATTTCCGTGTAGGGAATTTCATTTCTACCGCATTTCCGAAGACCTTTTCGAAAAATATTCAAAATTGCCCGAGAAATGGGGAAATATGGAAATTTAATGAGATTCAATACAAAACATCAGAATTTGTAGCAAAAAAATGAAAACCCTTAAAACTGAAAGCAATCCCCACATATTTGGTATTTCCGTGTAGGGAATTTAATTTCTAGCGCTTTTCCGAAGACCTTTTCGAAAAATATTCAAACTTGCACAAGAAATCGGGAAAATATGGAAATTTAATGAGATTCAATACAAAACATCAGAATTTGTAGCAAAAAACTGAAAACCCTTAAAACTGAAAGCAATCCCCACATATTTGGTATCTCCGTGTAGGGAATTTAATTTCTAGCACATTTCCGAAGACCTTTTCCAAAAATATTCAAAATTGCCCGAAAAATCTAGAAAATATGGAAATTTAATGAGATTCAATAAAAAACATCAGAATTTGTAGCAAGAAAATGAAAACCCTTAAAACTGAAAGCAATCCCCACATATTTGGTATTTCCGTGTAGGGAATTTAATTTCTAGCGCATTTCCGGAGACTTTTTCGAAAACTATTCAAAATTGCCCGAGAAATCGGGAAAATATGGAAATTTAATGAGATTCAATACAAAACATCAGAATTTGTAGCAAAAAAATGAAAACCCTTAAAACTGAAAGCAATTCCAACATACTTGGTATTTCCGTGTAGGGAATTTAATTTCTAGCGCATTTCCGAAGACCTTTTCGAAAAATATTCAAACTTGCCCGAGAAATCGGGAAAATATGGAAATTTAATGAGATTCAATACAAAACATCAGAATTTGTAGCAAAAAAATGAAAACCCTTAAAACTGAAAGCAATCCCCACATATTTGGTATTTCCGTGTAGGGAATTTCATTTCTACCGCATTTCCGAAGACCTTTTCGAAAAATATTCAAACTTGCCCGAGAAATGGGGAAATATGGAAATTTAATGAGATTCAATACAAAACATCAGAATTTGTAGCAAAAAAATGAAAACCCTTAAACCTGAAAGCAATCCCCACATATTTGGTATTTCCGTGTAGGGAATTTAATTTCTAGCGCTTTTCCGAAGACCTTTTCGAAAAATATTCAAACTTGCACAAGAAATCGGGAAAATATGGAAATTTAATGAGATTCAATACAAAACATCAGAATTTGTAGCAAAAAACTGAAAACCCTTAAAACTGAAAGCAATCCCCACATATTTGGTATCTCCGTGTAGGGAATTTAATTTCTAGCACATTTCCGAAGACCTTTTCCAAAAATATTCAAAATTGCCCGAAAAATCTAGAAAATATGGAAATTTAATGAGATTCAATACAAAACATCAGAATTTGTAGCAAGAAAATGAAAACCCTTAAAACTGAAAGCAATCCCCACATATTTGGTATTTCCGTGTAGGGAATTTAATTTCTAGCGCATTTCCGGAGACTTTTTCGAAAACTATTCAAAATTGGCCGAGAAATCGGGAAAATATGCAAATTTAATGAGATTCAATACAAAACATCAGAATTTGTAGCAAAAAAATGAAAACCCTTAAAACTGAAAGCAATCCCCACATATTTGGTAGCTCCGTGTAGGGAATTTAATTTCTAGCGCATTTCCGAAGACCTTTTCAAAAAATATTCAAAATTGCCCGAGAAATCCGGAAAATATGGAAATTTAAAAAAATGAAAACCCTTAAAACTGAAAGCAATCCCCACATATTTGGAATTTCCTTGTAGGGAATTTAATTTCTAGCGCATTTCCGCAGACCTTTTCGAAAAATACTCAAAATTGCCCGAGAAATCAGGAAAATATGGAAATTTAATGAGATTCAATACAAAACATCAGAATTTGTAGCAAAAAAATGAAAACCCTTAAAACTGAAAGCAATCCCCACATATTTGGTATTTCCTTGTAGGGAATGTAATTTCTAGCGCATTTCCGCAGACCTTTTCGAAAAATACTCAAAATTGCCCGAGAAATCAGGAAAATATGGAAATTTAATGAGATTCAATACAAAACATCAGAATTTGTAGCAAAAAAATGAAAACCCTTAAAACTGAAAGCCATCCCCACATATTTGGTAGCTCCGTGTAGGGAATTTAATTTGTAGCGCATTTCCGAAGACCTTTTCAAAAAATATTCAAAATTGCCCGAGAAATCCGGAAAATATGGAAATTTAAAAAAATGAAAACCCTTAAAACTGAAAGCAATCCCCACATATTTGGTATTTCCTTGTAGGGAATTTAATTTCTAGCGCATTTCCGGAGACCTTTTCGAAAAATACTCAAAATTGCCCGAGAAATCAGGAAAATATGGAAATTTAATGAGATTCAATACAAAATATCAGAATTTGTAGCAAAAAAATGAAAACCCTTAAAACTGAAAGCAATCCCAACATATTTCGTATTTCCGTGTAGGAAATTTAATTTCTAGAGCATTTCCGAAGACTTTTACGAAAAATATTCAAACTTGCCCGAGCAATCGGGAAATATGGAAATTTAATGAAATTCAAAATACAAAACATCAGAATCTGTAGCAAAAAAATGAAAACCCTTAAAACTGAAAGCAATCCCCACATATTTGGTATTTCCGTGTAGGGAATTTAATTTCTAGCGCATTTCCGAAGACCTTTTCGAAAAATTTTCAAAATTGCCCGAGAAATCGGGAAAATATGGAAATTTAATGAGATACAATACAAAACATCAGAATTTGTAGCAAAACAATGAAAACCATTAAAACTGAAAGCAATCATCATATATTTGGTATTTCCGTGTAGGGAATTTAATTTCTAGCGCATTTCCGAAGACCTTTTCGACAAATATTCAAAATTGCCCGAGAAATCGGGAAAATTTGGAAATTTAATGAGATTCAATACAAAACATCAGAATTTGTAGCAAAAAAATGAAAACCCTTAAACCTGAAAGCAAGCCCCACATATTTGGTATTTCCGTGTAGGGAATTTAATTTCTAGCGCATTTCCGAAGACCTTTTCGAAAAATATTCAAAATTGCCCGAGTAATCGGGAAAATATGGAAATTTAATGAGATTCAATACAAAACATCAGAATTTGTAGCAAAAAAATGAAAACCCTTAAAAATGAAAGCAATCCCCACATATTTGGAATTTCCGTGTAGGGAATTTAATTTCTAGCGCATTTCCGAAGACCTTTTCGAAAAATATTCAAAATTGCCCGAGAAATCGGTTTCATATGGAAATTTAATGAGATTCAATACAAAACATCAGAATTTGTAGCAAAAAAATGAAAACTGACAGCAATCCCCACATATTTGATATTTCCGTGTAGGGAATTTAATTTCTAACGCATTTCCGAAGACCTTTTCGAAAAATATTCAAAATTGCCCGAGAAATCGGGAAAATATGGAAATTTAATGAGATTCAATACAAAACATCAGAATTTGTAGCAAAAAAATGAAAACCCTTAAAACTGAAAGCAATCCCCACATATTTGGTATTTCCGTGTAGGGAATTTAATTTCTAGCACATTTCCGAAGACCTTTTCGAAAAAATTCAAAATTGCCCGAGAAATCGGCAAAATATGGAAATTTAATGAGATTCAATACAAAACATCAGAATTTGTAGCAAAAAAATGAAAACCCTTAAAACTGAAAGCAATCCCCACATATTTGGTATTTCCTTGTAGGGAATTTAATTTCTAGCGCATTTCCGCAGACCTTTTCGAAAAATATTCAAAATTGCCCGAGAAATCGGCAAAATATGGAAATTTAATGAGATTCAATACAAAACATCAGAATTTGTAGCAAAACAATGAAAACCCTTAAAACTGAAAGCAATCCCCACATATTTGGTATCTCCGTGTAGGGAATTTAATTTCTAGCGAATTTCCGAAAACCTGTCGAAAAATATTCAAAATTGCCCGAGAAATCGGGAAAATATGGAAATTTAATGAAATTCAATACAAAACATCAGAATTTGTAGCAAAAAAATGAAAACCCTTAAAACTGAAAGCAATCCCCACATATTTGGTATTTCCGTGTAGGGAATTTAATTTCTAGCGCATTTCCGAAGACCTTTTCGAAAAATTTTCAAAATTGCCCGAGAAATCAGGAAAATATGGAAATTTAATGAGATTCAATACAAAACATCAGAATTTGTAGCAAAAAATGAAAACCCTTAAAACTGAAAGCTATCCCCACATATTTGGTATTTCCGTGTATGGGATTTAATTTCTAGCGCATTTCCGAAGACCTTTTCGAAAAATATTCAAAATTGCCCGAGAAATCGGTTTCATATGGAAATTTAATGAGATTCAATACAAAACATCAGAATTTGTAGCAAAAAAATGAAAACTGACAGCAATCCCCACATATTTGATATTTCCGTGTAGGGAATTTAATTTCTAGCGCATTTCCGCAGACCTTTTCGAAAAATACTCAAAATTGCCCGATAAATCAGGAAAATATGGAAATTTAATGAGATTCAATACAAAACATCAGAATTTGTAGCAAAAAATGAAAACCCTTAAAACTGAAAGCTATCCCCACATATTTGGTATTTCCGTGTATGGGATTTAATTTCTAGCGCATTTCCGAAGACCTTTTCGAAAAATATTCAAAATTGCCCGAGAAATCGGGAAAATATGGAAATTTAATGAGATTCAATACAAAACATCAGAATTTGTAGCAAAAAAATGAAAACCCTTTAAACTGAAAGCAATCCCCACATATTTGGTAGCTCCGTGTAGGGAATTTAATTTCTAGCGCATTTCCGAAGACCTTTTCAAAAAATATTCAAAATTGCCTGAGAAATCCGGAAAATATGGAAATTTAAAAAAATGAAAACCCTTAAAACTGAAAGCAATGCCAACATATTTGGTATTTCCGTGTAGGGAATTTAATTTCTAGCGCATTTCCGAAGACCTTTTCGAAAAATATTCAAACTTGCCCGAGAAATCGGGAAAATATGGAAATTTAATGAGATTCAATACAAAACATCAGAATTTGTAGCAAAAAAATGAAAACCCTTAAAACTGAAAGCAATCCCCACATATTTGGTATTTCCGTGTAGGGAATTTAATTTCTAGCGCATTTCCGAAGACCTTTTCGAAAAATATTCAAAATTGCCCGAGAAATCGGCAAAATATGGAAATTTAATGAGATTCAATACAAAACATCAGAATTTGTAGCCAAAAAATGAAAACCCTTAAACCTGAACGCAATCCCCACATATTTGGTATTTCCGTGTAGGGAATTTAATTTCTAGCGCATTTCCGAAGACCTTTTCGGAAAATATTCAAAATTGCCCGAGAAATCGGCAAAATATGGAAATTTAATGAGATTCAATACAAAACATCAGAATTTGTAGCAAAAAATGAAAACTCTTAAACCTGAACGCAATCCCCACATATTTGGTATTTCCGTGTAGGGAATTTAATTTCTAGCGCATTTCCGAAGACCTTTTCGAAAAATATTCAAAATTGCCCGAGAAATCGGGAAATATGGAAATTTAATGAGATTCAATACAAAACATCAGAATCTGTAGCAAAAAAATGAAAACCCTTAAAACTGAAAGCAATCCCCACATATTTGGTATTTCCGTGTAGGGAATTTAATTTCTAGCGCATTTCCGAAGACCTTTTCGAAAAATTTTCAAAATTGCCCGAGAAATCAGGAAAATATGGAAATTTAATGAGATTCAATACAAAACATCAGAATTTGTAGCAAAAAAATGAAAACCATTAAAACTGAAAGCAATCACCATATATTTGGTATTTCCGTGTAGGGAATTTAATTTCGAGCGCATTTCCGAAGACCTTTTCGACAAATATTCAAAATTGCCCGAGAAATCGGGAAAATATGGAAATTTAATGAGATTCAATACAAAACATCAGAATTTGTAGCAAAAAAAATGAAAACCATGAAAACTAAAAGAAATCACCATATATTTGGTATTTCCGTGTAGGGAATTTAATTTCTAGCGCATTTGCGAAGACCTTTTCGACAAATATTCAAAATTGCCCGAGAAATCTGGAAAATATGGAAATTTAATGAGATTCAATACAAAACATCAGAATTTGTAGCAAAAAAATGAAAACCCTTAAAACTGAAAGCAATCCCCACATATTTGGTAGTTCCGTGTATGGAATTTAATTTCTAGCGCATTTCCGAAGACCTTTTCGAAAAATATTCAAAATTGCCCGAGAAATCGGGAAAATATGGAAAATTAATGAGATTCAATACAAAACATCAGAATTTGTAGCAACAAAATGAAAACCCTTAAAACTGAAAGCAATCCAAACATATTTGGTATTTCTGTGTAGAGAATTTAATTTCTAGCGCATTTCCGAAGACCTTTTCGAAATATATTCAAAATTGCCCGAGAAATCAGGAAACTATGGAAATTTAATGAGATTCAATACAAAACATCAGAATTTATAGCAAAAAAATGAAAACCCTTAAAACTGAAAGCAATCCCCAGATATTTGGTATTTCCGTGTAGGGAATTTAATTTCTAGCGCATTTCCAAAGACCTTTTCGAAAAATATTCAAAATTGCCCGAGTAATCGGGAAAATATGGAAATTTAATGAGATTCAATACAAAACATCAGAATTTATAGCAAAAAAATGAAAACCCTTAAAACTGAAAGCAATCCCCACATATTCGGTATTTCCGTGTAGGGAATTTAATTTCTAGCGAATTTCCGAAGAACTTTTTGAAAAATATTCAAAATTGCCCGAGACATCGGGGAAAATATTGCAATTTAATTAGATTCAATACAAAACATCAGAATTTGTAGCAAAAAAATGTAAAGCCTTAAAACTGAAAAAAAATCCCCACATATTTGGTACTTCCGTGTAGGGAATCTAATTTCTAGCGCATTTCCGAAGACCTTTTCGAAAAATATTCAAAATTGCCCGAGAAATCGGGAAAATATGGAAATTTAATGAGATTCAATAGAAAACATCAGAATTTGTAGCAAAAAAATGAAAACCCTTAAAACTGAAAGCAATCCCCACATATTTGGTATTTCCGTGTATGGAATTTAATTTCTAGCGCATTTCCGAAGACCTTTTCGAAAAATATTCAAAATTGCTCGAGAAATCGGGAAAATATGGAAATTTAATGAGATTCAATACACAACATCAGAATTTGTAGCAAAAAAATGAAAACCCTTAAAACTGAAAGCAATCCCAACATATTTGGTATTTCTGTGTAGGGAATTTAATTTCTAGCGCATTTCCGAAGACCTTTTCGAAAAATATTCCAAAATTGCCCGAGAAATCGGGAAAATATGGAAATTTAATGAGATTCAATACAAAACATCAGAATTTGTAGCAAAAAAATGAAAACCCTTAAAACTGAAAGCAATCCCCGCATATTTGGTACTTCCGTGTACGGAATTTAATTTCTAGCGAATTTCCGAAGACCTTTTTGAAAAATATTCAAAATTGCCCGAGACATCGGGAAAATTTGTAGCAAAAAAATGTAAAGCCTTAAAACTGAAAGAAATCCCCACATATTTGGTAGTTCCGTGTAGGGAATCTAATTTCTAGCGCATTTCCGAAGACCTTTTCGAAAAATATTCAAAATTGCCCGAGAAATCGGGAAAATATGGAAATTTAATGAGATTCAATACAAAACATCAGAATTTGTAGCAAAAAAATGAAAACCCTTAAAACTGAAAGCAATCCCCACATATTTGGTATTTCCGTGTATGGAATTTAATTTCTAGCGCATTTCCGAAGACCTTTTCGAAAAATATTTAAAATTGCCCGAGAAATCGGGAAAATATGGAAATTTAATGAGATTCAATACAAAACATCAGAATTTGTAGCAAAAAAATGAAAACCCTTAAAACTGAAAGCAATCCCAACATATTTGGTATTTCTGTGTAGAGAATTTAATTTCTAGCGCATTTCCGAAGACCTTTTCGAAAAATATTCAAAATTGCCCGAGAAATCGGGAAAATATGGAAATTTAATGAGATTCAATACAAAACATCAGAATTTGTAGCAAAAAAATGAAAACCCTTAAAACTGAAAGCAATCCCCAGATATTTGGTATTTCCGTGTAGGGAATTTAATTTCTAGCGCATTTCCAAAGACCTTTTCGAAAAATATTCAAAATTGCCCGAGTAATCGGGAAAATATGGAAATTTAATGAGATTCAATACAAAACATCAGAATTTATAGCAAAAAAATGAAAACCCTTAAAACTGAAAGCAATCCCCACATATTCGGTATTTCCGTGTAGGGAATTTAATTTCTAGCGAATTTCCGAAGACCTTTTTGAAAAATATTCAAAATTGCCCGAGACATCGGGAAAATATTGCAATTTAATTAGATTCAATACAAAACATCAGAATTTGTAGCAAAAAAATGTAAAGCCTTAAAACTGAAAGAAATCCCCACATATTTGGTATTTCCGTGTATGGCTAGAAATTTAATTGCGCTAGAAATTTAATTTCTAGCGCATTTCCGAAGACCTTTTCGAAAAATATTCAAAATTGCCCGAGAAATCGGGAAAATATGGAAATTTAATGAGATTCAATACAAAACATCAGAATTTGTAGCAAAAAAATGAAAACCCTTAAAACTGAAAGCAATCCCCACATATTTCGTATTTCCGTGTAGGGAATTTAATTTCTAGCGCATTTCCGAAGACGTTTTCGAAAAATATTCAAAATTGAGTGCAATAAAATAATTCATTTTAAACCAGTATTCCTTAACTGATAGTTCATTAACAATTATGTAAATTATAACACTTATATTTTTAGTTATAACACAAATTTAATAAAATATTTTTTTTCTTCAAACTTGAATACTAATACTGACATTGGTCAATAAATGTCAAATTATTTTTTTTATGGCTAGTTAACAACATGACTAAATTTTCTAAGTAACAATTATTTAATTAACATATATAAGCAATATGGAAATATTGAGTGCAATTACAGAAATTTCATTATTTATGGATACATATATTTTTTTCATCCCAGGTACATTTTCATATATGATGATTTCATACCGAAAATTTAGTTCCCAAAATTATTAATAGTGTAAAAATAAGCTTTGGAAAACTTTTAATTTAATTTAGTGCTTTAATATTCAACATAATAAACAGTTAATAGTGGGGTAAAATTACTTTTTCATTTTAGGGTATCCTTTTTTTCAATTTCTATGTATTTTGATAAGAATAAATTGGTCTGTTTCCCTGCGTTATAAGTATCGTAAATCGAGATATTATTTTCAATACAACAAGGGTTACACAATTTTTAATGATGAGTTTTTGATAGAAAAATGTTGACGTTCAAAATTAGAGTTGAATTATTTGGTTGAAATTCAAATTGGTGTCGTGAACCAACTCCGACATTATTTATTTAGTTATTCCCCTAACAATAAATTATATAATATTAACATTTCGGTGAACTCTCCACAAATTACAAATGAAAAATTAGACATTTAACATAAAAAACTAGTTATTTTCTTTTGAAATTTCATTATTAAACATTTCAAAATATAAAGATAAACATTCATACAGGCATAGAGTCAAGCTTTCCGAATTTCCGTCCTTCTTTTAATTCAAATTTCGAAGTAATCCAGATCACATTTATATTCTATTACTAGAATCTGTATTTTCATTGTAACCAGTGAAACATTTCATCATTTTTCGTTAATCGAATAAACGCCTAAATTCATTAATCCTGATTAGCGAGAGTATACTATATATGATATTTATGGTATTTATGATATTTTTTAAAAGCAAAAATATCAAAATTTTTGAAAATACGCCGGGATTTATAAAATTTTTTATTTCTGTCTTAAGTTATTCATAAGATTTATCAAAATATTCAGCAGACATGAAGCAAAACTATGAACTATTTATAAAGGTTTACATTTACTCTATCATTTGACCTGCTGGAGCTGATACTTAATTTAATTCTGAGTAGTTATATTAATTCTTCATTTTACGAAGAAGTACGACAAGTTTGAATTCACTAACTACGTAAATATATTTGTCTATTGAGACAAAATATTTAATAACTCACAGATATTCCAATTTTTCCGCATAAAGCTTCGTACTATCCAATTAAATATCAGTGAAATTTTTTATCTCTATTTTATACTCCGGAACTTTCTATGGGACATTTAGTTTCGCTCGATGTGGATATCATAGCATAATTTAATCAAGTTTAATAAAAAAAATTCTATAAAATTAAAAATAATTTTAATTGCGTCCTAAAGTTACAAAAATAGATTATTTGGTTTGAAAAAACAATGTAAAACATATTACGTCCAAAATTTGAAATATAACTTACTTAAAATCCTTCCTTTAAAATCGTTTCAAGTTTTCTTGGATCAAAACGATGTAAAACTGCCTTCACATTCAAAATATTTAAATCGATTATCATTATTCGACTATAAACAAAAAAAAAAATTAGTAATTAAAAAAGAATTTTCAAAGTTTTTTAATGCTAATAAAACAAATTAAATTTATCCTCTAAATTTTAATTAAAACAACATGACGTATTTTTTAACTAAAAACTTTTTCAGGTTCATAAAAAATTATATTTTCTAATCTAATGTTATTTTTATTGCAAAATTTTCTTCTTTTAAAAAACTCTTATTGGCATATTCAACAACAAACACAATTACCAATTATGACCCAACCAAAAAATATATATATATATCATGCAATAACAATTTTCCACCCACAATCTCACACTCTACTCCTAGTTTTTTGCTGTTAAATTTCGTGTATATTATTTTTGTTTCATAATACGAATATTATTATACAGTTTTTGTCTGGGTGTCTGTTAGTCCGTCCATAAGTTGTGTCAAATTGTTATTGAAAACCATTACTGGAAACATACATTTTTGTTAGAACAATATTTTCAGAGATAAATGAATTTAGAATTTTATGTGCTATTTTTTGGTATCTACTAAAACGTAAGAAAAGTTGAAATTAAGTGTTATAAATTTTTTTGAAAATTGTTCCCAAAATGAATGGGTAAGGATGGTCATAATAATTTCAATTTATTTTACGTTCGTTCTCCAAATCCTTGCCAATTATTATTACACGTAATAAAGATTCAAAGAAATGGCCTGAAAGTAATCTTCGAGACTATCACTAGATAAAAAATTAAATAAAACAAGTTATTGGAAAGGTAATTAAAAGTGGAATAAAATGACATTCATATTTCTATCATTAAAGGGTTTCAATGAAAAATTATTTTACAATAACTATGAGTATATTTACAGCAGTAGTAAAAGTATACATAAAAATCCTAATTTTGAATTACAAAATTAATGATGTCACTTTCTCTGAAATTAATATCAAAAAATGTTCTCGGAATCTTGAGTGGAGCATGAATGTTGTATATTGTAGAAGTTCTATTCACAACAATCAATTATATGTACTACACTTGGATAAGCACGAGTTTCTAAAATTCCGGTTGGGCTTTTATATCTGTGCCATAAAAACCTTTGTCAGAATCACAATAAAAAACTAGGGAATGCATATTTTAAATTACACGTGAAGACAAATTAAAGGAGGCTGGTTTAAGGTATCATTTTGATAGGAAAACTAACAAATAATCGTATAATAAAAATAAATAAGGCAATAAAAATTGGGTCCATCTCCTTATGTCTTGGATTAATCAAGCTTATGTCAATAAAGCTTACAGGCTTTAAAAAATACAGTCATAAAAAAGTAACTGGCTTTTGATGATTTGGAACACATGCTTTGGTGAACATCCCAATTTTCCCAACTTTAGTGGAACGTAGGAAATTCTGCCCTTACTTAAATTTTCACTTATGTCTGAAAAGAAATAGGCATATTACCATTGTAAACCCGAAAAAGCTCATAAATATGAAACTAGTGTTGGATCATTTAAATTTTTTTTTTTGGCAACATCTTGCAAGAAATTGTTTTTTATGGACATGTAACGTATTTACAAACAAATCCACAAAACTATACAACAACAAAACATGTTAAAAGATAATGAGTTTCTATATATACAATGTTAAAAAAAAAGGATAATAGGCTCTTCAAAAATAGCTCTTAGAGGGCGTAATTTTACTTTTTATTCTTGTTAAAGAAATTCATTAAATATCAACATTTTTCGCTGATGTTTTCAAACTTTTTGTTGCTTTCCTTCAATATAGCCATAATAGTATTTTTCTTGATGGATTAATAAGGACTTGTGTTGCTGCAAAAAAAAAAAAATACGAAAAATTCCCTGTCGAAACGTTTTACATGAGTGTAATGACGTATTATTAATATTCCAAAACCAAGAAAAAAATAAAAAAAAGGATATAAGAAGTGAAAAACTTTTAAGTAAAACTTTATAAATTAAAATGAAAAAAACAGCATAATTTTATTTTTTATGTTGTTATGTTTTTTTTTTGTGTCCTTTTTTTTTTTAGTAATATACAAAAAAAAATATATATAATTTTCGTTACTGTGTGTGGTACTTAACCTAAAACGGAAATAGGAAGGATATAATAAAAATAAAAAACGTACATCGACATTAATTTGTTGTTTTTTTTTTATGATTTTTCTTCTTCCTTGAGAATTAAAAAACTTTATCTTTTCAAACAAAAATATGAATTTTTTTTTTTTTGTGAAGCTAAAAAATTCAGATTTTTTTTTATTTAATTTAAATGGTAACTTTTTACTATACACTAAATAAGGACATGCAAAAAGTATTAAGGACCCAGAAAAAAAGGAAGAAAAAAAAAGTTCAATATCGAAAAAGGGAAAAAAGAAAAGTTTATAATAATAAAATGAAAAATAAATTTGTGTTAACATGCATTTTTCCAGATTTTAATGTAATAAGCGAAATTATTATTTTTTTTTTCTTTCGTATAAAACTTTTCAATTTTCTACAGAAATTTTCATCATTTTCATAAATATATATGTTAGAAAATTAAAAATAAAAATTGAAAATTTTTTTAATTATATAATTTTTTTTAGAATAGATAAGTTTAAGTTTAAGTTTTTTTTTTTGGTTATGTTATAAAGATAAAAAAAAAACATAAATTTTAGATAAAAGATTTTTGCTTTTTTTTTACTTACAAAAAGAATTTCATCTTTTGTTACAAGAAACTTTCAATTATAAGGATATCCGTTTATATCCTACAATAAAAAAATATATAATAATTCTATCAAGAGGATAAATTTTCAAAAGAAAATGCTTAGTCTTAAAAACGAAAGAAATTAAATAGAAAAATAAATTGACTTTTCATAAATTTACTCAATAATTACTAAAGGATAAATGAGAAAAGATTTTATTTTATGATTACACAGTGTTACAGTGAAGAATTTAATTGCTTTATAGTTTCCGCAGTAATTCAATTAAAATTTTGGACTTGCAGGAAGTGGAGTGAATTTTTTTTAGATTGAAAAACTGACTCCGAATACTGTCACTGAATCGCTTTCACTAAACATAATTTTTGAATTTGCATTAGTTATCTGTGTTCACTGAAATATTACACATATTAATTTTTAAAACAATATTCAATTTATTGAAGATAGCTTTCGCTTCGTTTTGGCAGTGGAAAAATCGAAACTGAAAGGAAAGCCGATGCAACAAAAAAGGGGAAAATATGAAAGAGGGTATCGACGCTGGCTTAAATAGTAGTGTACAAAGCTGCGGTGCATTAGGTACTCAAGTCCAGATCGAGACATCGATGTTGGTCTAAGTTTACTCAGCTTTCAATGAGTACCAGTAATAAAATTGAAATAAAATGTAATTTATGACTGGGAAAATTGCTAACGGTAACAGCAAATGTCTCACTAATAAAACCATTAGCTTGTTGCACTGAAAAGTTTCTTCACTATAAAGAAATTTATGGTTCGAAATCCATATAACATTAGTAGATCCAAATTGCAATATAAAAAATGTTAAAGAAACTTCAAGTGGAGATAACTCGGTACTTGGAGGCCTATGCTGCCTTTTGCAGTGAACAAGGAAAATAAAAAAATGAATGAGAGTTGAGTGACACATATATAGATTCTGAGAATATGAACTTGAAAATCGAAAATGTGAATTTTGTGTGAACAGAGTATGATGCGAAGATTTATGTTGTTTTTTCAATTTTCTATTGATTATATTTTAAAAGCCTTTCTACAATATCGATGTAATACGACAATATTCTACAATATTGGTGTGCTGGAAATCGACTATGTTGTATTATAAATATTTTTGTTAAATTTCTTAATAAACTTTTTGTAAAACTGAACAAATTATTAATATTTCCTTAGGTACAATCTAAAATAAAACAAAACAGTAAAACCTAGTCCCGAAAATTATGCTTCTTGCGAGAATGAGATAACAGATTTCTTCATTTATTGCACTTGAAAATCTAATCTAAAAAGAAAATAACGAATTTCCAAATATTGGATAATAAATGTTACCATAGTATATGACATGATATAGTTAAACTAAATTAGAGTCTTTAAAAAGGATTATACATAAACGAGAAAATTAAGCTGTAAGATTAAATTGTTGTGGGTATTTTAAATTAAATTTTCTGAAGATACATTATCTCGTCAGCCTCTTATGAGGTAGAAAAAAATTTATTAATATTCATTTTATATGACACTAAATTATAATCCTTTGGAAAAACCAAAATAATCTTTTACTAAACATTTCTGAAATATATATATGTACAACAAAAATTTTCTCATAAAGAATTAAATTATTATCTATACGAGTATAAAATTTTATGTAATTTTATTAAATTATAAAATTTATAGAATATTATTCAATAATATATTTAATCTAACATTTAATAATTTTCTTTGATTATTTTGTATATAAAAACAGCATTAACAAGCAATTCAATTTCCCCCAAACACAAAAAAAGAAATAACCATTGACATCTTGTTTTTTTGAATTTTTACAGCCCATTTTTTTATATAAGTTTTTTGCTTTTTGAAATCATAAAAAACAATGTCACCATAAAAACAAATTTAAGAGATCGTAAATTTTGAATTAGTCTATTATATCCGAAAAAGAATGACATTATGTATATATTTTTATTATTTTTTGAAGTATCAGAAAACCTTTTTTATTTTTTTAGCTTCTATAATAATAAAATAGGCAAATCAACTTTTCAAAATCGTGTACATTACACATATTTTGTCTTCGGACTATAAAACATAAATAAAAAAAAGGCCAAACAAGCACTCTAAATTATATAACATAAGTTTTGTACAAAATATATACATAATTTTTGAGAAAATGGAAATTTGTAGAAAAGTAGACAATAAAGCTGTCAAAATTTATATTAATAAATTTATATTAGTATTTACTTAAAAGAAAGACATTTACAATTTACAATTTGTTAGATACATTTTTCAATATACATATATAAATCTGTGGATGCTGCCGCTGTACATTTTAAGTAGTGCATTTGCACAAATTTTTATCTATTTTTGAACAAAATCTATTTTACGAGGGTATAAATGTTGTTAAGATAGCCGAATATCTTTATAAATACTATAGACTAAATTCAAATTAGTTACAAAATGGAATAATCATTTTATAGAATTTTTCAATTCAATTCAAACCCAACAAAATACAGAGATTTCTCTGAATTAATTATAATTGATTTGAAAAGCGGAAACATTTCGGAATATTTAGTTGAAATTTAGACATACTAGTAAAACAGACATAATATATTTAGGGTTTTTTTTAAATATGTCCTTTCATACCACTTTTGTGTATTAACAGATTCATATTCTGAGTTAGCATAGTAAATGTCTACAAAAAATTTAGCCGAAAAGTCCAACATTTCCTGTGAGATGAAGATAAAAACTTCAAATTGTAAAAGACTTAAAGATGCAATTTCATACAGTAAACATTTACTAAAAACTATGTAAGATTACTCATTTTCAAGGTAATGCAGAGTAAAATAAAATGAATTAAATTTATTCTTTAAAGGATTGATTGTATTTTGGATTGATATAACTCATTTTACTGATAATTCCATCCAAAACCGTATATATTTTCGTCCTGAAATCAAGATGATTTATATCCGAACTAAATCAAATCAGGTAATAAAATTAGTATTTAAATGTTTTTAATTTTGACAAAAAATGTATTGCATTAATTAACTTCTATTGCATTAATTAAAATGGGACTGGCTGAAGAGGACAAATCCCATAATGACAGAGAAACAACGGAACACCTTCTATGCTAAGCAACTGCAAAAAGAAGACTCAATCGTCTAGGAAAGGGAATTCTGAC
Source organism: Empis livida (assembly GCA_963932195.1). NCBI lineage: Eukaryota > Metazoa > Arthropoda > Insecta > Diptera > Empididae > Empis > Empis livida. The sequence goes on from OZ010647.1 coordinate 15,013,720, forward strand.
CGCAGATGAACTGGCCAATGTGGCTCCCGAATCCATATTAAGGTTGTTTCGTTCTCTTAATATGGGCTAGCAAGAAAGGGGCAGTAATTGCACAATAGATCTCTAGGTCGCAGTGCTCTCTTGCGTTACCAAAAAAAAAAAATTAATTAACTTCTGTGCTCTACAAAATTGCAATACTGCCCTCGTAAACCTTAAATTAAATAAAATAACAAATAATCAAAACTCTATAAGTTGAATAGACTCGAAAATAGCAACAAAAAAAATTGTGTCCTGTTTAATTGTGATATCACCTTCATTGAAATTATATTTAGATATATGAATTAACTTGTCTTTTTTTTTTGTTATCCAAACAGTCCATATTTGTTACCCAGAACCACAAAATGTTTAAATGATCTTTTAGGTTGTCGGCATCACAACCAATGTGTATACTCATTCGTATATATGTAATATGTATTAGAGAGTATATTAAAAAAGATAACAAAACAGACAAAAATTGGAATAAATTGGTAGCACAAACAAAAAAAGCAGAATAAGGTTTAACGTAAAAAAAAAACTACTAACCTTCAGAGTTCAGACAAACTGAAAAAAAAAAAAAAATACAGAATTTTCTATATTTTACTTAAATATAATAATTAAAGCTTGGTAGACAGATACAACTAACAAGGTATAAAACAGAGTCCATATAATAATATATGAGATAAAAATGGAAATTAATGTTTATAGAAACTTGACTTGTATACACGATGCTGCCGACTTTTAGTATATACGTATAATAAGATCAGGCCCAGAAAAAAAACAAACAGAGAAAATTTATAGTTTGGGAAAAGTGTAGGTGGAAGAAGATATGATAACACACCAAGCCAAATAAACTTCTGTTACATTTATATACAAAAAGTTGAAATTTTTTTTTGTACTATGTGCTAATGAGAAAAGTCAAGGTTTATCGTCTTATAGTCGACATAGAGTTTTTTTTTCCATCTTGTTTATGCACAGTAACCAAATATTGTCTGTCTATAAGATAGTTTTTAGATTTAATTAAATAACATTTTTTTTTGAAAGACATATCAATGCTGGTATTTTTTTTTTTTTTGATTATGAAATGAAAGTAAAAGGTTTCTCTGGTTTATATTTTGTTATTCGTAAAATTGTTTAAATTTCAGATTGGCTCTTATATTTGATAAGGTTATTTTAATTGAATAGATAAAAAATCAAAATATATGAAATAAAAGAAGGTAAAATAAAAAAATTTTTTTTTTTTTTTATTAAATGGAATTCAAATTGAAATTATTACGTAAACAGAGACAGCCATATATTTTTGATAAGCTAATTTGAAATTGAAATTAATTGAAACTGATTTAATTAATTCGATAAGTAAATGAAATAATTGGACAGTAAAATGTTGAAAAAGATATCAATAAATCAAGTATTGTTATTGGAATTTTATAGAAGTAGTAGTTTCAGGCAATTCACTGTTAATTGAGAAACTCAATATTAATAGTTAAATTTACTATCTAAAGATTTACTGTCAAAATATAATTTACTATCGAAATATAAAGCTGCCTGGCAACATTTTTCCATAATTTCTGTATTCATGATTTCTGTATTAAGTAATAAGATTCAGAATATTCAAGTAATAAAATTCATGTGTTAAATTAGTACTCAGATATAGTAGTAAAACCTGGCTAATTTCGAACAACATCACACAGAAATTGGAGGTCAATTAACCAACAAATATCTCCGTACCATATGTAGAATATTCTGGGTAAAGATCATCGCAACGTGAATCTGTTATAAATTACAAGACAGGAATCAATTGCGAAACAGATTAAGAGACGCAAGTAGAAATGAGCGAAAAAACTGGCAGCATTACTAGAACGACGTTGGAGTGAAATTCTCAAGTAAAAGACGGAAGATGTCGTCCCAAGATCACCCGGAAAATATTGGTACTCCCGAAACTGCAATCGGGAAAATACAATCTCAGTTAGAATAGTGTAAAGACCACAACTAATTACGTAACATGAAGGTGCCAAGTGGAAACCCTATGTTCCTAGAAGCAGTAACAAGGGAACAAAAAAGTTAATGACATTATCGCCAAAATTTCTTAAAACTACTTTTATTTATGTTTTTTACAGTGCCCCGTATAGTCGGTTTTACTAAGATTGCTCTAAAATTTATTTAATAGAAGTCCTTTGCTTGGCTTATTATAATATCAACTTTAATGTTGCCAAATAAATTCAAATATGATTTTATTATCCTATCCATATGTTTATATCCTTGGTGTCTTTTTTTTTTTTTAAATTTATAACTCTATTATCCCCTATTGTCAATAATTTTAGATAATAATTTAACTATGACACAAAGTCAATTACTTTGAATGGTTTTTTTCCATCGCACATGAAAAGTTTAAAAAAGAAAAATTGGAAAATATTACTTCAACTTTTCATCATTGACAACAATAAACTTTCAACCAAAACGATTCAATTCTAGTCCTACTCAGTTTTTTTTCCCTTTTTCTAATAATACAACAACCTTTTACGTATTTATAGCAGCAACAACAAAAAAATGATATGTATTCATGACACAAACAATAAATTAAACTATACCCACAACAAAAATTTCAACAAATATAAAAATATCTATAAAAAAAACACCGAAGAATACAAATTGTCGGATATCCTTAACATACATTAAAAAGGATAATATTAGAAATAAACTCTCCTCCCACAGTAAAAATTAAATGTGTCACTACTCTGTAGTAGTTTTATATTTATGAGCTTTACAGGACGCCAATTGTGCAAATAAATTAGTCTAAAATCGAGTAAAAACATTCTCGTTAAATAATTTATAAATGCATGTTAAATATAATTTAAAAATTCATGTAAATGGACTTGAAGTGGCAGTGGGCGTTAAAAAAAAAAATAATAAGGCCCCCTGCCGGTCTTTTAAACTTTAATCTACTAAATCGGATTCTAAATTATTAAATCTTTCAACGAGGTTTCTAACATAATTATTTTATTGTGTTAAATAATACCTTGAAAAAAGTATGGACATGTATGTAAACAGACGGATAAACGGCAACATTAAATTACTAAGATTACTATTTTTATTTTATTTATCTAAATATCCTTAAAAACTCTGTCATGTATTAGTAGCCAAAATTTTTATAGAAACTGAAAGACAAATCAAACAAGAAAACTGTTTCACAAATCGTATTTATCAGTGATATATCCTTTTCTTTGTATCTGTAAAACTTGTGGGTGGGAAAGTGGAACGCAATAAAATTTCTCTACAAAAACAAAAATACAACAAAAAAAAAACTCCCATTTGATATCTTGGCTTATAATACTAAAAGGATATATGAAGAATGTCAACAACAAAAACCAAAAAAAAAATAAAAAAGGTGTTTGTCTTTTGTCTTGATTTGTTTTTTTTTCCCCGAAAGAAAAGCCTCAAAAGAAAAACTTATGCTAACTCATATTATGTCGCACTCATACATTAAAATGTTTAACATTATTTTTATATTTTATTTTCTCCTGCATAATCAAAAAAAATTTTCCAACAAACAAAAAAGAAAAAAAAAGGATTTTTTGCAAATCGAAAACGATTTGCCTTCAAACAAAAAATTCCCAAATTGTCAAATTGTCATTTTCAGATATAATATTAGGGTGTTTTTGTGGTGTGGTGTTTTTTTTTTTTTTTTTTGAATTATTTCAAATTTTCAGAATGCGTATAAGTTTATGTTTGAATATTTTTGAGGTGTCAAAAATATGGGATAATCATAGATATAGCATATGTTTTGCAACAAAAAAAAAGGATTCAAATAATCATAATAATATTTAAATTTAAAAGAAAAATCTTTATATAAAAATGATCAATAAAATTTTATGCATTTTGTTAACTTTTTTTTTTTGGTTGTGTGTCTGTTTGATTGTATAAAAAAAAGGATGGAGTAACACGAATACATAATGTATAAATTTATGGAAAATTGGATCCTATCAAATATGAAAAAAGGATTACTTGAATATAAAAACCTTTTTTTTTATATATATATTAGAAATTCACATTAATTTCTAAAATCATTGTCAAGGACGAATGAATCCTTGTACAAGAGAAAGTTCAGTCAAAAGAACTAAAAGTTTTCTTAAAAGTTTAGATTTACAATTTAAAGTGATTAGAAATATAAAATTTTTATGAACAAGATAATAGTTAGGAAAATCAGTATAGTGGAAAAGGTAAAATTTCATAAATTTCACAAAAAGGGGAAAATTCATAAAAAAAATATATTTTTTTTCTATCAAAGATTTTTCATCTTTACAGTATCAACTTTGAAATTTTTAATTTCACTGACGATTTTTATACTAATTGGAAGCTAATCAATTATAAAACTTTTAAAATATCTTCTGTACTGAAATAAAATTTGAATCAAAATTTTCCAATTAAAATATTGTAAGTTTCTATTTTTCCCAACAAAAAAAAATTTATCCGCTTTCTTACTTTTATTTTAATTGAAAAATTTCCACATACAAATGACTGAAATGATCAAAAAAATTTTCTAAGTTTCTAAAAAATATCTAAAATTTTAACAAAAGTCAAAAAAAAAAATGTATTGAATGTGAGTATTGAAGTTTAATTTAACATCAAACAGATTCTTTTTTACTCCTTTCATTAAAATATTTTGACAGTATGACAACAATTTTGACTGAACGGATTTATATAAAAATATATTCATTTGAACTGTTTCACAGATTGTATATTTATGTCCTTTTTAGCCTTTTTTTTGCAATAAAAAATCTCTTATGAAAATATTTTGTCTAGTTGACCGCCCATAAAGTTATTCAAAAAATTATGTAAGACACGCACATAAATTTGTTAGTAGACAGGTTGTTGGAAAGTTTAGAGATTTTTTTATCAGATTAGTTCTAAAGAAATTGAGTTCTAATAAGCAGATTTACACGATTTTTAAACATAGTTTTTTTTACCGAAAAATGACAATTTAACTTAATAAATACACATAATAAATAAGAATGACGATGGTTTAGTGGTGGTGCTATGTTATAGTTTGATTCCAGTTCGAAACATCGAAATCACAGTAAGATCTAAAATTTTAAGATTTGAAAAAATGGTAAAGGACTCACAAATAAAAGACATTAGCTTGTCATTATAAAGAAATTAAAAAAATTAGTAAGTAGGTTCAAATTGCAATAGAATGTTTAGAAATACTTAGCAGTGGAAGACGAAAGCTATATATTTGGGTTCTAGCGACATTGAAGAAGAATATAATATTTATTTTCCAAAATTGATAATAGACTCCACAGGTTGGGACGTAAAAAAGCCCATAAATATGTAACTTATATTTTACGATATTTTTTCTGTACGGCATTTTTTTTTTTTACGAATTTAGGAACTCAACACACTGGAGAATAATACTTAATTACAAAGTTATTTAGAAATTCATAGAATCAAATAACGACTAAAAACTAAATTGATGTATTAGTTGCTTGTAGTAGTAGTATTGATTCTCATTGGATATTTTATAAATAAGAGCAATCCGATTTCAATATACGTAACGTAGGTATATGTATATTCTTTTTTTGTTATGTTCATTTAATTTTCAGATTAAACAAAATCACTATTAAAGGTTAAACAAACAATTTCATTAAGTTTTTTTTTTAGATTGTACATTTCAAATTAGTTTTCGCTGTTCTATGAACGAAATTCTATATTGCTTTGATTATGATTAAAAAACAAGAACGAGATATATCCATAATAGCCTCTGTGTTTTGTGTATATAATTGTCAATCACGATGAGGTTGTTTTGGCTTTTTTTGGATATTAAAAGTTTCATTAATTTAAATTTTGGTTCGATGGTTCAATAATGGAATACGTTTTTGTGAACATTGAAATTCAATTATCAATTTATATGAAGTTTTTAGGATAACAATTTTTAGGATCTTATATCGGAATTTTCTAATCAAAATACTAAAATAGAAATAAAAGTTATTTGGTTAGTTTAGTTATTTGATTTTATCTTATTCATTCAGTAATTTACTAAAGTTTCTATTTTACTATTTTCACTTTCATTTCCTATCAAAGTTTCAATTCTTTTATGTTCAGCCTGTGAAATCAAATGATTTTAACCAAATTTAAATATGCTTTAAAGTTCCTTGGGCGTTCAAAGATTCACTTTCCATAATAATTGTGTTTAAATTTTAAATGAGAAAAACTTTAATTATGTTTGATAATTGATGTTTGATATGGAATTGAAATATTTCGATGTGGTTATTGGTATTAAGTTGTTTTGCAAAATATTTTAAAGATTTCATAAAAGAAATTTAATCAAGACTTCGCAGTGTGTGGTGAAATCATCACAATCAGTATTTGACAGGAGAGCCGTGTATTTAAACCGTTTGTATTTCCAATTATTTATCAGTACTGTTTTTAACTCTTTATCTTGCGAAACTTCCTTTTAGAAAATAACATCTAAAACCATTTTTTATAATTACAGAGTATTTGTACCGCTTGTGATATGAAAATTTATAACTAGCTTAAGTAGCTACTATAAATTTTCATATCACAAGAGGTAAAATACAGTGATAGCAAATAGACAAGTAGCATTGGTAGCAACAACACAGGTTGCAACCATATTGTGTAAATAACAATTATCTAAACTAAATCTATTAAAAAATACACTATAAAGACCTTGATTTTTGTAAAACCACTGAATTATTACTTTTTGTGTCATGGATTGGTAGCCAAACAGAGATACAATAAATAGAATATAAACGGGTAGTTGTCTAAACTTAAACCAATTAAAAAGATTACATAATGAATAAAATGTATACAAAATATTAAATTAAAATTAATTATTAAAAAAATAGTTTTTTCAATTTAATGTCGATTTAAATTGCATAAATAATTAGTTTAGTTTTTTTTATAAAATATTTTTGTTGAAAACGTGAAAATTATTAATTATTTAAATCAGTTTTTGAATATAATATAGAAATAAATGTTGTGGTTTAATTGAAAATGGAAGTTATAAAAATGGCGTAATGCTATAAATATATTTTATTAAAATAAGTGTTATTTTTTGTGCCTAATTATTACTTAAAACACAAATAATTTACTAAAAATTAACATCTTACTCACACCAGAACATGAAAAATTAAAAAACGGATAACTTCTTATAGAATATAGAACGTCAAAGGTAAAATTTAAATTTTATTATTCTATTTCCGAATATTATTTTTTAAATCTTATAAGTAGAGCTATAAAGTTCTTCTACTTATAATTGAAAAATATTAAGTATGCGATAAGAACGGATAAATTTGCTTATAAATAAGATTTCAAAATTTAAATATGGACAGGGTTTGGAAAAATATTTATATACTGATAGAAAAACAATTTTAAAAACAAATCTACAAAATATTATTACAAATAAATATAACAAATAAAAAAAATCTTAAATACATAAGTCGATAAAGATGTTATGTATAAATAAAAGATCCATAAAAAGCATTACAGATAAAACCCACACAAAAAATACGAAGGTACACGTGTACCCTTCCAGTAATAGAAAAATATAAATAATTACAGACGAATAAGGGTTAAAAATTTTTGATTATGTCCAGCCTTTTTATTTCAAAAATCTGAACACCCTACGCAAAACTTCATTTGATTGATGGTAGCTTTAAAACTACAATATTTACAAAATCTTCTTACTCAGGTATATATACTTCAATAGATTTTAATAATTACTTTTTTTACGTATCAAAATAGTACAAATTTCAGAAATATTCATATTATTTTCTCTCTTTAATAAATATCCTTGTTGTTTTTGTGGCATTCTGTTTTCTATTAAATTTATTCAAATGAAGAAATGGGGCCAAATTATGTGCATTTTTATTTAAGGATAATACAGCAAAAATGAAAAATTAACAAAAAAAAACAAAATACTATTTTAATATACCCAAGCCATTGTGAATGTTGTACATAAAACACACACAGAATATATTTTCACGAATAGTACGTACAAGAAAAACAGGACAAAAAAAAACACAAAATGAACATACAAAAATAATACTGGAATAAAAATATGAATTTCATTTTTATCATCAAAAGGAAACAGAAAAAAAAACGAAGCAAAAGAGCTCACTAAATAAAATGACACATTTTAATTAAGTTTATGTGCAGATTTTAATTCATTCATGAATGTAAATTATATTTTAGGGCATTTTGTGTACGTAACTTTTCATAAAATCATATACATGATTTTATTGTCTGTTTGTCCGACTGGTCGTACTTTTTTTCATATTAGTATTTCGCAAAGCACACCCTTTATTGCAACTCATTGTAAATCCGTTCAATCTTAAATGTAGAAGCATTTTCTATGAGAGAGGTGAAAAGACAATACTCGCTAGGGACCATTAATTACATTTTAAAAATTAATATAAATATATTCTTTAGAGTAGAGTCTCTTTTGGCAGGAATGTCAATTAAAACAAAGTGTTTTTTTATGCTATCTTTCCTACGATGGGTCTGTTCTTAATTTTGGAGAATATTTACTATCTTAAAATCTAATAAGAAACTCGCCCTTTTTCATTAAAAAACCCCGTTTCCACAAAATAGAATTTACCCCACCCTACTGGATGGTCTGAAAGTAATTTTTCCCTTGATTTAATAGGAAATTATTCAATTCGTTTTTAGTTAATGAAAAATTTTGATTTAAAGTAGTAAATATTCAGGAAAATTGATACTGAATCACAAATTGTAAACCTTAAAATTTTGTACTATGCATTCACTCAATGAAGCATATAAATATGAAACTACTCCGCAGTAGTTCTTCTGCATGACAATTTTTTCTTTTGTATAATATGGTATATATCCTGGAAATGATTACAACCGCAAGAATCCTCTTTGATAATGAGTTACTTTTTCATTTTTATTCACAATATTTTTTTCCTTCTAATGCAAACGTTAATTACGATTGAATTGAAATAATAACGAGCTTAATTCATTACTTAGAATATATTACATAAAAGTTTTTCAAAATAAATATGAAAATGAATATGCTTTAGATTTATACATACAAAAGCTATAATGTAATTTTTTAATTCAAATGATGTAAATTCCGGGAAAAAAAAATATAGAAGTTAATTAAATATAAATTAACATTTTGACTAGACTCCGGTTGTTTTTATGTAATACAAAAAAAAAAATTCTAATTAAAAATATTATTTTTGTAAATAATTTGTTAAAACTATTCAATTACAATTATGTTGAAATCAGATATGGGATTTCAAAAGAATTAATTTCGTTGCATACTTTATAAAATTTATGTTTGGGATGTCATTAAATTTTTATGATTATTTTTAATTCTTTTATGTATTACAAAGAAATGTATTGCGGAAAGTGGTGATATTCAATGTACTGTAAATTTGTTATAAATTTAATCTTTTTGGTTTTCTATTGCGAAGTCAGTCACCTATTTAAGTGCCTGTTTCCTAAATTAAATTACATATTTATGACTGAATATATTATTTTATCATGATTTCGCTAAATTTAGAAACTTTTATTATATCGTCACGTTCCGGCGAAAATGTATTAAGTGACAAAATATAGAAAAACCGCTTTTTTGGAAGAAATGCCATGTTTAACCAAATTTTACGATTTCTATCCAAAACTGTCATCAATATTTTCTCAGCTGCAAATTTATAATTAAGCGTTATCGTGCTCAAATGTATTTATCCACATCATGACAACAGGTACACATAGAAACCAAATTTTGGAACTCGGCTATTTTCTTTTTAAATAAATTTTCCAGTGCAATAACAAAACGAATATGGTGTCCTGTCCTATTGCTACTCTTTCGATAGAAATACTGCAAACTTTAGAACTTTTTGTCAGGGATAGGCACAAAAAATATATTTTACGAGTTGATTGACGATTTGATTAAATATATTATTAATTATCGTATCTAAAGAAAAAGGTTTCGTGTAGATAATCTTGTCGTGGCCGTTTCTGGAATTTTTTAAAAATTTTGCTAATACATTTTTGGGGGTAAAATCGATACATTTTGTGTCGATTTTAATTGAAATTTCGGTCAAAAAAACTATTCAACAATGACTCAAATGTTATTTTAAAAATATAAATACAATTATTTTCAAAGATCATAAAAAATTTTTCAAAAAACTGCGTTAGTAATTATATAAAATTATTTGTTATGGAAGTAGTGCGTTATAGATAGTTCAGAATATAAATTTTCAATTAATTAATATGTAATTTAGCAAATAATTATTATTTTCCTTCAACTTTATTAAAATTAACTAATCTTGAATAATTAATCTGAGAATAAGTTCTTAGTATTCGAATTAACAAGAAAGAAAATTGGTATAATTTGAAAGTTTATTTTGTATATTTTCAATCTTATCAAACAAGTTGATTATTTATCACATCTCCATAGTATATAAACCACACATCTGCATTTAGCCAATATGTCATTAACAATTAAACATCCTAAAATATTAAATTTTAAAAAAAATATTACAATTGAGACTAAAAATGTATTTAAAAGCAAATAAAATTCATGTAAAAACTTAATTGATAAGTTTACAATTTGTTTGAAGAGATGAAAAGTACACACTTTTAAATATTTAAAACATAATATTGTAATTTAGAATAGTACACTTAATTTCCCAATAACAATTTTCCAATGTAAAATAGTTTATTTAAAAATAAGATTTCCTCAAATTTTGTATTATGTATTCAGAAATATTTTTGTTCTCACTCTAAATTTCTACAGCTTCTCACTATAAACGATTTAACAATTTTTAAAGTACAAATTTTTTAAACTTTGAAGGAAAATTCTAGAAATTAGAAAAGTTTATTTTGTTTTCCTTGGTCATTATAATTGTTATGTTTTTATTTTTTTTTTTGGGAAAAAGTTTAAAATAAAGTTTTTTTATGTTGGAAAAGTGTTGTCAAGACAAATGGTTAAAAGAATCACTAGGAAGTCTATTGTGTTGTACAAAGTTTCTTTTTGGTTTTGTTAGGTTTCGAAATGAAAGTTTTATGAAAATTTGATATATAAATATAATTTTTATGTTGTTATGCAAAATATTTAAAATACCACATTTCAATAAAAAATTGTTTTTTTTTTTTTGAAAATAAACACTTAACTCTTTCACATTTATTTTAATAATCTTTTTTGAATTATATACATATATACTTAAAAAAAAACTGTTGACAATTAAAGATATACACTTATTATCACAATAATTAGATCACAAACAAGAAATTAGATCAAATATTTAATGATTAAAGAAACTATATGAATACACAGAGGAATTTAATAGATAGAATATCATATTAAATTTGTTAGATTGTATAGAGAGATAATTTTCTGAGAGTATATAATGAAATTGTATGAAAATAGGTTAATTTTAATTGTAAATTTTATATGTTTTATATGTTGTATATATATTAATTTCATTTATATGTCCTTAGAGATTTTTCTTAATCTAAACGAAAGAAAAAAATAGGAATCAATACTACTTAACAATATAATCTGTACTTACAGGCATTATGATCCAAAACAATATCATAAAAGTAAATAAAAAGCTTAATAAGATCTGTTTGTATTTAACAAGTAAAGCACAATTCACAAATCTTATGAAATTCTTTTTAGCATCTCTTCATCCTGAAAAAAATGTCGTATATATTTTGTTAGACAAAAAAATGTGTTAAAAAAAATCATATAATTTTAGCTTTTCTTGAAAAGGAATATTAAATCCAACTTTAACATTTTATTATACCAGTCATACTCTTTAAGTATAATTTTCTTAGAAAGCATTTAGATTAATGTACGAGTAGCATTTTTAAAATTTTTGTAGAAAAGCTGAGTATTCTTACTGTTTTAATTTTTATACACCAATACCTCGCTTTGCGTCGTTTCGTTTTGCGTTTTTTCGAAGTTGCGTCGTTACTGAATTAAAACTCATTTTCGCTATAAGTCGTTGTTTTTTCGTATTGCGTTGTTTTTTTTTCATTATTTTTTAATTTCGTTGTTTTTTTTTATTATTATTCGAAGAATCACGAAGCAATTGCGATTTTTTCAAAAAAATGATCCTGACAGCGAAAGAACTGTAAAAATTTCTCGAGCGGTAGCAAATGATACTAATTGTTACAAGGAACTTTACCTTAACATCAGAAAAAAAGCTGTTCAACAAACTTTGGACAAATTTTTTGAAAAAGAGACTCCAATGGCCATAAGCTCGTCTACAGAGTCTGAATAATTTCATAATTTATTCCGTTATTTTGTGTACATATTTTTAATTTTTGATTGAATTACTAGTCATTTTTATGTTTTTAAATGAATTAATAAAGTTTTACTTTTGTTTTCTAATTTAAATATTCTTCTTTTTTTAACATTTAAGGACTGAAAGAAAATTACGGTAACCTATCTTTGATGTTTATATGATTTCCAATAGAAAATAGCAATTCACTTTGCGTCGTTTCGATTTGAGTCGCGATTTTTTGGAACGTATCTACGACGCAAAGCGAGGTATTGGTGTATTAGGTTTTACGAACTGAATTTTTAACTCTATAAAATAGTAATATTATAAAATTAGCATAGGTAGAATACCCTTTAAAGGAAGAATTATCTCAAAACCAAAGCTACAAAAAATAATAAATTAATATTTCCTTAAAAACAATAATTATAAGCTGAATAGTGGAATTCGAGATGCTAAGTTTAATTTCAAAATCATAAGTTTAAGCCTAACTAAGCTTTCGTTGAAATATTTGGATGACAAAGTTCACATGTCAACATAAACTTATATTATTAGCCTGGATAATTTTTCAACAGACTCGAAAATTCAACACAGCTCAATTGAGACACATCCGAGCAGGATTTGTTGCAATTGAATATATCAAAATGTTGTCAATGGCAACATATCAAAACAGGACTCGTACCAAATTAATTTTCATATAGTAGAACTGTATTTAACGTCTAAAGATAGATAAGCTAAACTATGTCACCCTTGCCGTAAATTATCGAATAAATAATTTTTTTGTTTAAGCAATAAACTAAAATCATATTAAGGATAAAATTTTTGCCGACAAATTCTTGTTAAACTAGTTTTTATTAGGTCGCTTTCATATTTTCCACACTGTATTTGTTAGTAAATTTTTATGTTGAACGACATCAAAATATTCATAATTCTTTATTTTGTTTCTTGGTATTTAAGTGGAATTGAAATGAATTTATTTTCATAATAATATATAAATATGCGTGCTTGAACAAAAACAAAAGGATATATGATCTTCTTTAAATGCCAGTGTTGCTCATATAGTAATTTTTATTCATATATGTGATGTAAACGACCGCATCCTGTCGTTCTACAAATTCGGTTAATATTATAAAGCAAAGAAGTAGAGAAACCAATTTCTGTGCAACAATTTCATATTTAAGGGCTTTTATGAATAACCCATTACATAGTCTTTTAAGGATTTCTATACGGTAGCAGCAGGAATTTCCAAAATTTTAATAAATGACATGAAGTTTAATTATATTCTACTTTTAATAAGCTCTTTTGGGCTTTATTAGCAATTTAGTGGGCCAGTTTAAAATTTTAAAATGCTGCATGCTGAAAGCTTAATATTCTGCATGCTTAAAAGATTCCAACCCATCCAACAATTGTTATTTAACTATATTGACCAAAAATACTGCAGTTTCAAAATAGACGTCAAAATCAAGAGTGAGTCAGCGGTACAATAGTGAAACATGTAAGAAAAACAAAATTGTTTGGAAATTGTCACAGCCTCATGACAACATGAATATCAGCTGCATTTAAAATTTGTTTTTTTTTTAGGGATTTGTTCCATTTATTTCCAAACTTTACACTTAGGCTGACAAATCCAAAAGACAAGTAAGAGTCATATTTATTTTTGGTTTTTAAGAAATTGGCTAAAAACAAATCTTTGAATTGGCAGAAAAAAAAATGTTTTATTATTATTATTATGACTGCCTGATGTGATACTACTATATACAAGGAAAAATAAAATATTAGGAAGTGGCTAGGACATTTTCTGTAATATTTACAATATTCAGGAAGTGCGTGCTTTCACAAATATTCATTTTTTCTTTCTCTGATGTTTATTTCTACTTTCTTTTTCTTTCTTTTTTTTAATAAAAATGGATAGAAACACATGATCAGAACTTTTCCTTTTATTTTGTTTCTGTGCTTATATAAATAATAATAATAACAAAAAAGGATATTATTTTTAGTGTAAGATAATACGAAATATAGAGTAAAAGTCAAAAGATTTTTATTCATGTAAAAAAAAAAGATAATGTAAATAAAAGTGAAATATTTTTTTTTGTGTTAATATTTTTATATTTATTGAATGATTTTTCAAGTTTATAGTAGAAGGCAACAAAAATGAATATTGATATATTTTCCTTTCCATTTTTTTTTTTTTGGGTAACTTGATATTAATTTTGGTAGAGTGGTTTTTATCATAGAAATTGATATTAAAAAAAAAGGCTTTTTATCATAGAAATTGATATTACAAGTCTTTTAGTTCAACTTTGAAATTAATTGAATTTATATATTTTACATTATTTTTATCTCATAAAATTTTTTTATATATATTTTCTTGTCAAATGCTTTCTAGCCATTTTCCATTTGTATATGAAATTATTTTTAATTGATATTTTTAGAAACATATTTAATATATAAAATTGTAAATTTTCTAAATTGAATTTTAGTTATAATTTGATATAAAATACCTGCAGAATTTTATGAAGAAATATCAGGTAAAATTTGAAGTATGAATAAAGTAGAATATTATATAAGAGAATTTAGACACCAAAATAACTAAGTTATCTCATACCAAATCAAATCTAAATTATTTTGTTGACTGTTGTTGACGATTAGCCAATATAAGTATTGTTAATTAAATATTAAAATTAGACAGACTGTGGTTTAACTGGTAGTGTGCTAAGCTGTAGTGCAGTAGGTACTTCCTTCAGGGATATCGTTGTTGATGTTGTTCTCAGTTTACTTAGCTCTAAATAAGTAGCAGTAATAAAATTAAAATAAAATGTAATTTAAGCCTGCGAAAAATGCTAGCGGTTGAGAACATTTGCTAACAACAAATATCTTATTAATTAAGCCATTAGCTTGTTGCAATTAAAGTTTCTTCACTATAAAGAAATTTATGATTCAGAATACATATAAAATTAGTAGGTCCAAATTGCAATAGAACGTTATGAGCCTTTAATGGGAGGCCAAGATTCAGCTTGGACCGCTGAGCCTTTTATGATGAAATATTAAAATTATATCACAAATCCTTCTGTTTTTAAATCCTTCTGTTAGCAATTTTCCGTCCGGCCTTCTGTATAATTTTATAATATAATAACACAAAAATAAATTGTAATTCAAGAAATTTGCTAAAAATCATTTTATTACTATCTGGCTTAATACACGATTTGAGAAAATATCTATTTAAAATATTATGCAAAGTAGAATACCACATAAAATTTCCGTGTTAAAGTTCCATTCAATCAGATTTCCGCTCTCAAACTAGAATACGGGAGAATGAATAGAAAAATTGTCAGCAAAATAAAAACGCCAATAATTATGAAACAATCGCTGCATTTTTATTTCGAATTATTTTCTATTTTTCTTAATTTACACTTAAACTAAGTCTATTATTAAAAATAGCGCAATTTGAAAATAATTCGATCACATACAAGACATTAGATCAAAGATAAATGATTAAAATTTAAAAAAAAAGCTGATTACTCAGTAGAATTTAATTAGGAATATAATATTAAAATTAAATTGTTTGATAAATCTGAAAATCCTTTTATTAACATAAAGAAAATTGTAATCAAAATCGATTAATCTTAATTATAATCAAAGTCTACTTAAATGTTATTCCGTATCACATTAAAACAGTATTAAAAGCCATATTCTAATATTCTAAAAAACCGAAAAAAAAATATTATTGTCAAAGTTCACATTAACAAAACTTTTATCAAAATTCTGTTCCGAATATTAAATAATGTAATTATTTTTCACGTTATGGTCATTTTATTATTACCATTTTTATCACAAATTTGGTCATTTTATTTTGACCATAATTTTTTTTTTTTTTTAGCTTACCAACTTGTGAAAGTCATTTTCTTATTACAAAAAAAAAAAATTTTAACAATTTTCTATCAACAAACTGGAGCAATTATTATAAACCCATAACCCCAAAAAAAAAAAGAACAACCAAAAAAAAAAAAACTTATTAAGAAATGTCAGAATAATATAAAACTTTTCAACCCAAAAACCAAAAAAATATTATTTCAAAATTAAACAACCCTTTCAAGATTTCCATCCTCAAAAATATTAACCTTAAATTACCTGTATATAAATTTATCTTAGCAAAAAACAAACCATTTTCTAACTAAAATGAAATGTTTTTTTTTTTTTTATTATTAAAACAAAACCGAAAAAATTGTAACCGCAATCCTTAATGATAATTTTACCCTTAAGATATTTTTCTTTGTATATTCCACCAATAAAACCACAAAAAAAATGATTTCATTTCTATTACGGGGTGACAGAAAGCATAAAAAAACCTAAGGTAAAAAAAAAGTGTAATTTTTTTTTGGAATTTTTTCCAGTCTTACCGGGACTTAAAGAACAAAAACAAAATATAAAAAAAAGGGTTGTGTCACGTTTCTCTTGGGGCTAATAACTTCCTGTTAAAAAAAGAAAATATGAAAATGAAAAACAACAAGAAAATTTGAAATTTTTTAGGTTGAATATTGTTTTTTTTCTGGCTGTTTTGTTAATAGAAAAAGATTTTCTTGGAGAATAAAAGACATTTTTTAAGGATTTTTATATACATGTAAAGGTAATAAACTAAATAAAAAATTGGGGTAAGAAAAAAACCAAATAATGTAGACCAGTTAATTGACAGTAAATTATATCTAGAATAATAACATATAAATAATTTGATATGAACTTGTAGTCTTAAAAATCTTATAAATTGAATCCTTTTGATCTTAAAAATTGAAGATTTAGGAAAAAAAAATTACTCTTACAAGTAAAGTTCTTAAAAATGATTGGGCGTCTATTGAGTAAGGAACAATAGCATAGAGTAAGGAACAATTATGTTTAAGTTGCAATCTTCGTGGAGGTGAGTTTTCTTGGACGGAGACTTTAATTATAAACCAACATCCAATTGGAGTCACGAAACCATACTTTTAAAACGACCAAAAAATTAAGATTATTTGAAAAAATATTTAAAAGTTCATAGATAGATCTTCGAGAAGTCCTCTTGAATTTGAGGAAACTGTGTCTTTCAATCACTAGTTAATGCTCATCAATAACATTTAGATAAAATAGGCAGTCGCTGATGTAGCGAACCTTTCTTTGAACATAAGATTTAAATTGATTATTTATTGCTTCGCGTTATTCTCCATTAAGTTGATAACTAACTGCATAAATTTAATTCACCATTGTAATTTAGTGCACCATTGACGAATATTTTATTTTCTTAAAATAAAAATAATTCTCTTCCAGTCCCTTATTCCTTTTGCAGACGAAGTTTTTTAATGATCATTTAGTAAATGATAATTTTCAAATAATCTGATATATTTCCATAAAAAATTGATGTACTTACTACTGTGATTGCTAGTTTTTCATACTTCGTACATTTTTCATACTAATAACTTACTGACAGCATACTTAAAATTGTTATTATTAAAAAATTTAATTATGAATAGTTTCGTCTGTCGCCGGTATTAGTTGAGAATCTAAAATGAAATGAAATTTCAATGGAAAGAGTATTACCATAAATAACCTGTCACTTATATCCTTTAAATTTAAACCATTTCACTGTACTACAGCTTCCTATTTTACAAGTTAAAATTTCATCCCTACCAATTATACTCAACGTCTATAATCTTTAGAAGCGTACATAAAACTTTTAATTAAGACGTATTTTAATTTTCTTATACAGTAATAAAAAATTTTAATTAAATATTTTCCAAAAAAAATTGTTTTAAAGTACACACTATATTAATATCCTTAAAATTAATTTATTTCAAGTAATTAATATAAATTGCCCGTTTTTTGTCTCCTTAAACAACAAAAAAATTTTTTGTTGTTGTATTTAAATTATCGCGATGAAATATGATAAATTTACCCAAGGGAATAAATAATTTCTTACCATATAGTTTTGAAAACCAATTAATTTGATAAAAAGTCAAAAAAAAAAAATACTAATATTATATACTTTCTTCTGAAGGATTTCAAAAATTATTTTGGGATTTTTTTTTTTAAGGTTCTACATAAACAACAAAAGAAAAACAAATTCATTTCGATCTCCTTATAAAAATATCCTTAAAAAAATGACTATACTTATAAATATATATTTCCAACAAAAAAAAAAAGGGTTAATATTAAACTACCAATCGTGTAAAAGGTTGGTTTTATTATAGGCATCAGACTTTTAACCAAAAAATATTGAATATGTATATGTATTTGTAGTATAAAAAACAGTATAAGGATATCAACAACAATAAAATGAATATGTACCAAAACAAAAAAAAAACCACAAAAAAAAAGAAACCTAAAAAACCCCAAGAAAATATTATGAGAATTGGTCTCTTGAGAATAATTCAATCCATTTGAGGTTAAGATTATTATACGTTTAGTTAAAATATAAAACAACGGCCTTGAGGACTTATAATATCCGAAAAATTATAATTTTTATATTTTTGTTTTTATTCATTTTATTAGAATGTTTAACAAAATTTAATAATGTTCTAATAAAAAATATTTTGGTCTTATATTAATTTTTAATAGTCAATCGAATTCGGAGGATTTTCAAACATTTTTAGTACTTTTTTTTAAATGAATCCATTCTTTAAGATTATTGTCTTAATGTGAAGCAAACTTGTTGGACTAGTTTTTTTTATAGCAAATGAACATGTTATAAAGTGGTATGACCCTAAGACACAATATTTGTCCAATAGTTAATTTAAAAACAACTTACACCATTCAGTCCCAAACCCATCCTGTCTCCTTAATAAGCATGAAAATTTTGTGAGGGTTTCCACTACCTCCGACAGGCACAAAAATGGTACATCCTGTCATCCTTGTTTCTCTTCTGTCTTTTGACTGTATTTTAGCCCCCATAAGTCTCAGATTTGGCTTGATCATAGAAATTAACCTTCATATTGCTTAGTATCCTTTATAACCTTTATATTACTCCTTGCCACCTGTCAGTTTCTGATAAATGATCTTAATTTAATACCCAATAACAAATAGTGTACTTAGTATTGTTTTAACAATTTTTCAGTAAATGTTATTCTTCTTAAAGTATTTTCTTCAACAATTCATTAAGGATATACATAATATTCTATATGAAGATGAACGCAGGTAATAACTTTCTTAGCCAACGAGATCGTAATGTAAGCATTTTGCCTTTATTTACCGCTGAGAAAGTATATTTAGCGCGAAATAATTTCATCCAAAATACAATTGTCAATATTTCCAGTTACTAGTACTAATATCCTGTCTATCCAAATAATTTTTTAAATTATAGCTCCATCCTTTCATATTTCTAAACATTAAATCGTCTTTAAGAGTCCTTTCCTGCTTTTTAAGCATTTATTTATAAAAAATTACACTGTTTGACCTATAAACGGAAGATAATTAGATCAACTAAAATTTAGCCTAATCCACTTCTACCATGCTCTTTAATTATTTTCTGACTATAATTTTAATTAGTGACCCACTTAACAGCAAAAGCTTTCTTTTCTTTATATTTCTTAAAAATGATGAGTTTCTTTAACAAATCCCCTAATTATTCATCCTCTTCTTACCAAATTTTTGATAGTAGAAATTTTCTTCCTTTAATACCAAATTCATTATACAAAGAAAATTTTTTTTTTTTCACCATTTTTAATAGCACATGAAAAGTAATTTAAAAAGTTTGTTTTTCTTTTTTTTTTTATTGTAAAAATATTCACAACAACAACAAAGAAAAAAAATAAGAATTTTCTTTTTAAAAGATAAAGAATTACCACTAATCACCGAGATTTGAACCTTTATGAAAGATTTAAAAAAAAAAAACCAAAATATTTGGTCAAGAGAAATTGTACTTCCTACAAAAAAAATATTTGAATATTTACTAAAAAAAACAAAAAAGGACATTCTTTAATTTTATGATTTCAAATAACTAAACAATAAAAGAAAAACCCACTAAAAATATTCATAAGAAACGATAAAACAAGATAATCTCAAAACATTAAGGACCATAATTTTTACTGTACATAGGATAATATTTTGCTTTTTTTTTTTGTGGTACTAAATGAAGAATGAAAATTAGGACTAAAACTGATCTAAATGAAAAGAAAAATTATTATACAAAAAAAAAGAAAATTTTTTACCATCATAAATGAACTTTAAAACTAAGTCCAAGTGCCATGATATATTTGGAGGAAAAACATTTAAAATATAGAGATTAAGTGAAATTTTTGATGATATAAAAATATTTAGGTTCACTGCGTAGACAGATGGAAGTTATTACGAAAAATACGTAAATTAGCATAGAAGTTAAAACTACTTATACACTTTTTTTATAGTTTTAATTAAAAAATATGATATTTTAACCTTCATATAAGAAAACTACTGTTTACATAAAATTATATTAAAAATATTACAAGTTTGTCTCATGTAATTTTTCCAAAAAAAAAAAAACAAGACAAATAATGTTAAATTTAAGTTGTCCTTTTTGATCCTCTTTTTTTTTGGTTAGTTGATTAGTTAATATTAAATATTTTCGTAAATGTTACAGTCAACTTTTAATAAACTTTACTATCAAATCAAGTAAATGATTGAACTTTAATCCATTATTTAAAAATTCATCATAGCCAATTTAGAATTAAGATTTTAGTGGCTAAGATTATTTCATATTATATGCCGTTTAAAAATATCTTTTTGTGACTGATTTGAGTACTGTTTTATTTAAGGAGATTATTTATTGGCAAGTACTTAGAAATACCGTAATTTTTTTCATTAAAAATATGGAGACGCCAGGATTCGAACCCGAGTTGAATACCTCTGACGCTGGTAATCAACCCACTACACCATGTCAATTGTGACAGAATAACAGACAGACACGACCAAGTTAAATAAAAAGCATTTAAAATTTAATAAATTCAAATGATTGATTCTATGCATGGCTAACCAATTATCTATTCCGAAATGTAGTTTGCAAAGTATACTTCATTCACTTGCGTCCTTTGAATAGAAGTATTAATATGTAATGAACATTTTTACGCCGCGATTGGAAAATACATTAATTCTTATTTTCCTAAATAGTTTTCCAGCTACTCTACTCTGAATTAATGTTTTATTATTCTTCTACTAATTTCTCCTAAAGTAAGTTATAAGGAGTAAGAGTTAGTTCGATTGAGAAAACCCGCTCCATGGCTGCAAAAACCTGCACCGTATATTTTTCAGATCGTCTGAGGCTTAGTGGTAGCGTATTAAGCTATCATTCGCGTAGTACTCACATCGGTGTTGGTCTCAGTATGCTCAGCTTTAAATAAGTACAAGACATCCATTAGCTGTTGCGAGTAAAGTTGCTTCAATATTAAAAAAGTACGTTCGAATTAAAATAAAATGTTTAGAAATCCTTAATGAGAGGCTTGGGCTCAATTTGGTCTGTTTCCCCATTAAAGAAGAAGAAGATTTTTTTTCTATTAAACATAATTTTTATATTTTCATTAGTATTAGTAACTAAGTATTAGTACTTATTAATCAATTAATGTTTATTTTCAAGCGGGAAGAAATTATCGGAAATAATACTAGTTTAACTCGATTTTCAATAAAACATATTTGGATTCAGTTTCTATAACAAATTTTTATAAATAGGCGAAAATTTGCAAGACAGCAGCGCAGTTTTCGGTCAATGAACATATAAAAAATTCAAATTCAGATAAACTTAAAGTGAATTAAACTTAACTAAAATACTAAACTTAAACTTAACCAAAAAATTGATGGTATATTTTTGTTTGAGCAATTCATAATTTACTTCCAATTACTTCTGAATAGGCATTCTGTTTAAATGGAACACATCAGTTATGATTACATAAACATACCAAATTTAAAGAAAAAAAAATTTATAGCATCAACTAATTTTTTCCATAACAATTTCCTTCCGTTACGTCAATAAAGTATTTCCCGCCATTTTTACAAATTACTTCAACTTTATTATGATCGGTTGTTTTTTTTCTTCCTTTTTTACCAATAAATTTTCATTTTAAGGACAAAATAATAGCTCTAAAAGAAAAAAAAAAACCTCCATTTCTTTTTATCATTTTACGTTTCTCTCTCTCTGATCCGTCCTTCAGATCCCATTCTCTTTCAATACAAACATAAATAAATTTCAGCTTTAATGCTGATGGCTATTATTTTATTCAAAATATAAAACATTGAAATTTTACCCAACATGAAAAAAACCTATTTTTTTTTAGTAAATCTTTTTCCTTAAAAACTTGACTTCGTAATAATTTTCGTCATTTTTTTTGCTGTTTTGTCGGTTCATTTCTCGTCCTTTTTAAAATTCAAAAAGATAGAAACAAAAAAAAAATAAATAAATGAAGAAATATTATGTGTAATTCTTTCCATTAGTAACAGAACAGATTTCGTCGTTGGGGTTTTTTTTATCCTGTTTCAGTTCATATTAGTAAAAAAAAGGACAAAAAAGTCACATTTTAGAATGGCATTTTAAGTCCCGATGGGATTTTGCGTTAAATTCGTTAAAGATGAGAGCTATACAACAAGCAGAAAAAAAACTTGAATGTGTAGGAGAGTAATACAAGAATGGAAGTGTTTTTAAAGGATTTACACGGATTTAGATAATTTAGAATTATTATTATTATTATTTCCATCGTTCTATCACAGAAAAAAAAATAGCAAAGTTATAAGCTAAAAAGGAAAATTATATTTAATCCTTATGCGGTTTTTTTTTCTGTGTTTGTTATCCTGCAAAAAAAGATATAGATAGAATTTTTTTTTTTATTAAGAATTAATAATTTTTGATGAAAAATTAAAATAATGTCACAAAAGGATGTTAATTTTCTATGGTTATATGTAAAAAAAAAATGAATAAATCTGCATTCTATTAACCCTCTTGCATTAAGGAATATTTTATAATAGTCCTTTCAAGAAAATTTTCCATTAAAGATATATCATGTTGATATAGGAAATATAATGAGAATTTAAATTTTCAAAGTTGGGGAATGTAGAATTTTGGGAAGAAGTATTAATTTTAGTACTAAACATTTTTTTTTTAGTTACAGTTTGTTGTCTTAGTAATTTTATGTTACTTTCCTCATCGAGCATACTTTAACAGTTTTAGAATGGTAGAGTAATATGCAGTGGCGGGGATCGTCCTAATGGGCTAGATGAAAACCAGAGTTGTGTTTATGGTATACTGGAAAATTGGTGATATTGCCAGACTAGGCATTCCACAAAACTAATATTATTAGACCTGCAAGGAATCAACTGAGCAAAAGACCATAGTAGAGTTTGTATGCAAGTATCATGGATTAGCAAGCACCAGACAAACTACTATCTAAATGAATTTAACGTTCTAGCGACAAAGATATCCGCCAACACAGTACAGTTTGCACGCAAGCTAAGCAGCCTCTTAAAGCGTTAACCAAACTAGGAAACACGAGGGTGAATGGGATAAGAAAGTAGTGCCGGGCCACTAGTTGGACAACTTTTAAAAAACATATTTTTGAAACTCTCTTTACTCTTTCTTGCCTTTCCATTATAAATTTTGGAAATACAGAACTTTTTCGTCCATCAGGTTGTCAGTAATTTTCTAATTTAAAATGAACCACACACATATCTTCCAATCTTTATTTATCAGTTCCATTGCATACCTTTTCTACAGACTGTATACCAAAGTGTATGTTAATTAATAATTTCATAAACGAAAAACAGCAACGTACTGCAAGACTAACAGCTTTTAGCTGTTATCAGAAAGTATGAAATTACGTCCCAGAAAATATCTTCAAAATATTAATAAAAATTTCCCGTCCACAAGAAAAGAAACTGATTATTTATAAGTAAAGGAATAAAAGTAAAACGGATATACTTGTATAAACTATATAAATATTAAGTTTATTATATAATTTAGTGTGATGTCCTTTTCCTGATAAAATACAATTTACATACAAATTTGAATTTATCTATAAATATTTAAAATTTATTTATATAACGTAAAGATAGTGTCAGTATAATATTAACTACCAGTATATTATGGTATACGTATATACGTATACCATAAATAGATTATTAGATTTAGATATCAAGTATCTTTATTATTTAGCACAATATTTTTTTTTTTTTTAAGCACTAATTTATGGCATTAATTTATTGGGTTATTTAAAACATATTTTAATAAATTTCCCGATAAAGGATAATACAAAAAAAAAAATAGGACACAATAAAACATAAAATTTTAGTAAAATGAAATAATATATTAATAAGATAATAATAATAAAATTTTGATTTAAGAGAAATTTAAACAGATTTAAATGACAATAAAGAAACAATTAATCAAATTAAAATTACAATCTTTTTATATACCATAAAACTAATTAAGATTTTCCTTATCTCTATTCTTTAAATTTTCATTAATTTATTATATAAACCACATTTAAATATATATCTACGTAAATATTTATCCATAATCATATTAATTCTTTTGTTTGGTATTAAAATAAACTTGAAAGAACAAAAATCAAGGATTATATTAGTGAATTAAAATATAAATTATATTTTTTTTTTTGTATATATAGGTATTTATGTTATGCTACATTGCGCAATATATTTCAAAATAATAAATAAATTTCAATGATTTATTTGTTGACTTAATACCAAAATGTTGCATAGTATAAATATTGTGCAATAGTTTCAAGATAGTCTTTCGTTGTTTTTTAATTTACGCAAAATATAAATCAAGTTTAAGTTTTTATTAGATTTCAAGTACTGTACAACCACCTATAACAACAATATGAATTGTCATTTTCAACTCTAATATATTAGAAACCATCTAGTGCAAGAATGTTGAACTACTAGATTCGATTTAGAGTAGACTATAAAACAGGATTCGGTAAAACTATTTGGGTTTTAAGAAGATTTGAGCGAACCACTGTAATGTATGACGTGTACATTAAATATGCCCGACCAATTTCTTATCCCTACTTTATATTATTCAGCGAACTGTCAATTTTTGTTGTTTTCAAATGATAGTATAAGAAGCGATAGTGTCAAGGGAGGAAACCGGTTAAAAGACGTACTTGATTTATCTTAAACATTAAAATTTTTAGTCTTAGTTAGACACGGATAAAATATACTCTTTGGCGTGTCTACTGTCAGTGGATGGTAGGCCACTGTTTGCTATTTTGGTCGTACTATTGTATTATACTAACTTACATAATTTTCTACTGTTCACAATTTTTTCGAAAGCATGCTCTAATAGTTCAATATTCAAGTACTAATTAGCAAATTTTGTATAATAATTGTAAAATCCAAATTACTAATTAGTCAAAAAACGAGTAACACCGCTTGACTAGACAATATTATTTTATTTTTTATCTCATTCTAAATTCTTAATATGTCGACCACATTTTTTAATAAAAATATGTGTGTACGTATAATTACTGCGTTAAAAAACAATTTTGAACATCAGAAAATTACTGACAAACTGATCGACGAAAAAGTTCTACCTTAAGGAATTTTCCGAATTTTTTACCCTTAAAGTAAATTATAATTATTTATCAACATTAGAAAGGTACAATAAATGAAAGGATGTAAAGGAGGTTTTTTTTTACATGAAAGTCACACTATTATAATATAATTATTGAAAGAAAAGTGAGTAAACCACAACGACTTATTTTGTTAAATATCAATTTAAATTTTTTTCAAAAAATTAAGTAAATTATATATGGTTTAGTTTGTATATTTTTCGTAATATATTTCTAAATAGGTCCTTGTAACAGGTCCTTGTATATGACTTTTCAATATTTTTTATCACGAAATATTAATACATATTTAATTTTTTCTAATTACGTTAAAGTAACTTTTGATTAAAATCAAAAAATCAGATTACAAAGTTTGAAAGTTCAATGATATATTTAAGTACATAATATAAATATTCCACTGAAATAATAATTGTAACCTTGAAATTTTATTGAACTTTACGAATTTAATGAACTTTTCCAAACAATTTTGGTAAAGTTAAATATTTTTATAAATTTTTTTTAATATCTTTTGCTCCTTGATGACATATGTGACAATCTGTTGACGCAAATACCTTTAAAAGTGTTGATAATAGTCAGATGATCCTAGAAAAGTAAATTACCAGTTTGCAGAAATATATATAATAAACATTTTGAAAAATATCTGCAATAAAATCCAAATTGTTTATAAAGTTTGACGCGGATAAGACTAATCCTATAATTTAAATTATCTTAATTTAAGAGTGAAAACTTGACGATTAAAGAACATGCTATTCTACAAAATAACTTAAAATTATATCGCAATACAATGATTTTAAACACCAAAAATATTTGATGGAAACGTAATTTTTAATTTTCTTCCAACGAACTTGGGTAACTAAAAAACACAGAAAAGACACCAAAGTGAGTGACTAATTAATTTTAAACAAAATCAAAAGAATCTTCGTTAACACCATCTTATACACCTTCTAGCTTTTCTATATTTTTTCATCTCGCAATACACACATCTAAATAAGACTTGAAGTATCCTTTTTTTCTACGTTCATTTACCCCCATTTCAAAGATAAATTATAAATTCTTTAGTGTTTTAGCATTTTCCGCGCCCACATAAGAATAGAATTTTTGTGTCAAAGAACTTTTGAAGCGGTTTTTTTTTGTTTATTATGTTTTTATAATATTTTCATTTTGTTAGGCACAATTCTTTTGTGAAACAAGTAAAGGATTTTCCTTGTTCACTTTACCAACTTATTAAAGAAATAAAAACAGAAATATTTAAATTCAAGGCAACATAATAACGTAGTCATTTTTGTTGTGATAATGTTTTTTTTTATATATTTAAATTAATATTTTTATCATAGTATTGGGAATTTTTTTTTTTATTTTGATTAACTGAAAATTTATGGTGGAAAATTTGACTTTATAAAAAATTATAAATGGAAAATTTAAATTATTTATCCAATAAAATTTATTAGAATACTTACCAATGGCAATATAAAATTTTCGACTTTAATTATTTATACTGAATTTAAGATGTATAATATTTTAAATTTTCCAATTTTCCGAATAATAATATTGTTTAATTATCCTAAATGTAAAATATTTGTGAACCATTACATTTTGACTTGAAATGAAAAAGAATAAATGTTATTAAAAATAGGGTAACAGTTCTTAATAATGGACAGTAATTATTTGTGTGCAGATGGCAAAGATAACGTTTAATAATGTCTAAGAAATCTTTAATTTTCTGGCAAATAGAAAAATATATTTCTGGCCCTTGTCAAAGTTTTTTTTAATTGCAAATAAGAGTTTTTCTACTGATATGCTAATAAGTTTGTTAATAAGTTTACTGATATTAATAAGTAGTTTGATGCTTTATATTTTTCTGGACTTATAATTTTAATTCTAGGCGGATTCTACTAAGGCACAATTCGACTAGAACACGAGACACATTTTCTCTAGGCACAATTAGCCTCCGACAACAATTTTAGTTTTTATTTGTCAAAGACATCGCAGTGATTTTCAAACATAAATGCGTTTGACAAATAAAAATTGTTGATGGAGTGAAATTGCTTATGGTTGGTTAATTTTTTCAAGTTAGTGCAACTCCAATATTTTTCCATTAGTTTGTTCATCTCAAATATGTATTCGTCTTTTCAAATTGCTTCTTTTCCTTTCTGAATTTTTATTATTTTGTAATCCATAATAATTAATATTTATTTTGTGATAAGAAAAGCAATTGATTCAATATATTTTAACAATTGAAAATTTTGACAGTGATAAAAATATAAAATATTTTATTTATTGAAAATTATTATCAAATTATAAATTACATATTTTAAGTTAAATTCAAGTGGCATTGTACGAGCTTTAGCAAAAAGACGCACTTGAAACATAACATCTGTCGAAAGATATATTTGAAACTTAGGACAAGAAAAAGATATACTTTTTTCTCAGGCTAACTTGCATATAATGCACTAGACTACTGGTATCTTTAGCGGACAATACTTTATTGGCGAACATGCGAATAGGAATAGAATAGGATGCGCCTAACCGATAATAACACCGGCAGAAACTACAAGAAAGGAGGACTGGAAGAAACCCTTTGTGCTAATGTCGCAACCTCGCAAAAATCAGACTACAAATAATTGGGCAAATACTCTGCCACTAACTTACAGATCATTTTAAAATGTGGAGGAAGGAAACTATCAAAATTTTGTTTTTAGTTTTCGAAACCATCTCTTCTGCAGAAATACCTCCCAGGAAATAGTAACTCTTCAAGGCTCACGTTGGTCTACGTCTGCATCTGGCTATACGTATACCAAAATTTTGAAATAACAAATTAATAATGTCCCTTATTACCTTTTTTAATTAATATTTATATTGTGACCGCACATTTTACCGTGCACTTAAGAATATTAATAACATTTTTTTTAATAATGTCCATGACAATAAGTTGTCTGACGTCAGTAACACAATCATTTTTGAGATACACTTCCAAAAAAACAGGCATTATAATTATCATGAAAAAATGCAATATCCTGGATGTGAGAATTATTTTTTTTTTATAGTAATCTTAACAAGAAATGTGAAAGAAAATGTCCCTTAAAGTTTAATTACATTTACTGTGTAATGTTTCACCATAATAAATGCAGGATGAATTTAATTATTTTGTCTTTTGCTTTTTCTTAAAGAAAAAAAAAATGAAGAAAATTATTTCTAAAGTTTCTCTACTTATTTCTACAAAAAGAAAAAACACATTTTTCGTCCTTGCATACAAAAAAAACACCGCGGACAATAAACTTTATTATTTTTCTTGTATTCATTTCAAAGGAAAACTTAAAAATTTTATAAAAAAGGACGAAAGGATTTATTATTGCTCATTTTAAAAAAAAACTGTCCCACACACACATACAAATACAAAATTATTGTTGATTTCTTGAAAAGAAAAACTTTATTTTAAAAAATATTCGACTTGTCAAATTAAGAAATCGTCATTGTTGGAAAAAAAAGATTTTTTTATTGTTTCGCAAGGATATAAAATGTAATACAAATGTAATAAAAGAAAAACTCTATATTTTAAAGGAAATTTTAAAATAAAAATTTTAAATTTCAAACATAAATTTTCCGTCTGTTTTTCCGTCAAAAAAAAAAAAAAACTTACAAGTATTTAAAAACTTTTACTATTTCTTTGCTTTTCACTGGCAAGAAAGCTACAACAGACAAAGTGGACTTTTGGAATTTATATAATAATAAAATTTAATTTAAATTTTTTTTTTCAACCTTTTCCCACCGTCCTGTTTAACACTTTATCTTTTACGTAATAGAATTTTCTTATCTCTTTTTTCTCTGTATTTTATTTTGTTTATATCCTTTTAAAGGGTATAAATAAAATGAAGTATAATTTTATTTAACAAAAACTGATGGTGAAATTTTTTAAATAACAAATTAAAATTACCACCTGGAGTATGAGTGTAAAAGAAAAAAAGATTGTATTTTTCATTAATCATTGTATAAAGGATTTTAATTTCTTGATATTACAACGACTTTTATTACATTTTAAGGACTCTCGGTTGAAAAGAATGTTTGAATAAAACATTTTTTATGTATTTAACATAGAGATTCCAGAGGAAAACCATTTTCTCCGTACATATATAGAAATGGTTTTTTTTTTTTGAAATTATTTTAATTTTTTTGGATATAAAGATAACCCGAAACTTCTTAATAAATTTTAACACCGACGCGAAATATTTCTATATAAGAAAATTATGTTGGAACGTTTTGCGAAGTAAAAAAAGAAATTTCCCTTTAAAAAAACTTTTAGCAGTCTGTCTACTTTTTTAAATTTATATTTATCACTGTAAAAGTATGCATAAATTTTTGTTGAACTATTCGTTTAATTTTTCGAGTAGTGAACGGACACAGTAAAAAAACCACTTAGAACTAAGATTAGATTT
The DNA here is from genome assembly GCA_963932195.1 of Empis livida. Taxonomy (NCBI): domain Eukaryota; kingdom Metazoa; phylum Arthropoda; class Insecta; order Diptera; family Empididae; genus Empis; species Empis livida. The sequence goes on from OZ010647.1 coordinate 15,044,005, forward strand.
AGTGCAAAATCAATCTAAATTTCCTAGCAAGGCAAAATGATTTAAAACTTCTCTGGTCACCAGGTCATAAACGGATATAGAGAAATGAAAATGCGGACGCTCAAAAGTTTAAAGGTATAATGAATAAATCAAAGACAAGTCTAATTCCTGTTATTGCTACGACAATAACAGTAATGAGGTTAAGAAAACTAACGAACAAATTGGTCTGTAGAGGTTGCAGGGAAGAGGAGGAAAACACCTTCTCCGCAGATGGCCAGCGGCGAAGACTTAAACACTTGCAAAGTCACTTCATTTATGAATGCGATCAATCTAGACCGTCTAGATTGATCGCATTCATAAATGAGGTCGGATGAAACGATTTGCTATAGAGTAGTCCGCCATCGGGGCGTTGGTGCGCGGCGGGTTTAATCCTTCCTACCTTTCAAACCAATCAACCAACCAATTGGTGCTAAGTACAGTTGCAAATTTCTTCAAAAGAGGGCATAGAGTATATTCACTAGAAAATACATACATTTCAATACAGTAAATATTAAATAAACATAATTTTAACTTACATGAGGATGTTTAATATAATTAGCAGCGTGCAAGAAGCCCATAAGTATGAAACTACTGTACAATAGTTTTACCTCAAGATATTTTATGTATATTGCACAAGCAAAAGATAATAATTTCACCAACCAAGGATAATAATTTTTAAAACGGATAAAAAAGGATTTTTATGAATAAAAAAACATAAATTTTCAGATTAAATAAAGATGTTTTTAAAGTTTTCTTTTGGTAGAATTTGACATTCATTGATATTTTTTATGGTTTGATCTTTTAAAGTTAGCGAAAAAATTTTAATTTAGAAAATTAATGTAGGGTATAAAAGAGAATTTGGTTAGACGGATTAATAAATTGTTAGTATAATTAAATTGTCGACAATAATTGTTTAGAACTTATCCAGCTGTTAAATCAAAGCTGGTATTAGCAAGAAAAATGACCAGAACCAACAAGTTTTACCAATAGGAAAGTATTTGTAAAGCGTATATTTTGTTAAACGGTTCAATTATTGTTTAATACCAGCAATATATTTAAATCCTTTTCTATGATCTTGAAAATACTTTCTATCTAATTATATATAACCTAAAATTCCTGTAGGAACAATGCCGCAACAAAAAAAAAAAATCATTTCCAATTTATGAGAACTACCTAATTTACCATCTTATAACTTTTGTAAATTTATTTTGAAAAGTAAAATTCTGATTAAGTTTAAAATCAACTAATAAATTTCAAGTAATTTTTTTTAAGTATTTCGCAAATAGTAATATCCTCGTAAACACTAATAATAAACAAAAAAATTTGTTTTTTAACAAAATTTTGTCTTGTTATATTTTCGGCTTCTATACTACAAAAAAAAACACATTTTTATTATCAAGTCAAGGGTGAAAAACTTTTTCAATGAATATATTTTCTACGGTGATGGATAAGCCGATTTCAAATCATTTTTTATCTAATTTTCTTTGTTTCTTTTTCTGTTTATTTGCGCTGTGAATAATCTTAGAAAGTTTTATGAAACTAAGCCAAGAAAAACAAATTGTTTTGAAAAATTAGAAAAACTTGTAAATCAAATTATTATCATGGATAAATGATTAAGTAATTTTAGTTTAAGCTTGTATACAAATATGAAATATTAGTATAAGAGCCGAAATTCTAGAGTGACAGAAATTTCGACATATTTCATTCGCCTATCTGTCTGTGTCTTTTCTAATTATTGAATGATATAAATTACTCATATACTATGTGATACAAAGCTTAAAGCACTTAGAATTAAGCGGAAAGTAACTAAAATTTTGCAGATTATTCGATAGAAGCACGGGTTTATTAGTCATTTGACAAATTCTGGAATTTATCATACTTAATATTGTGGTAATATTATAGTAGAAACCTGCAAAATTGCCAAATTTTTTATCTATCCTTTTAATAATAACAAAGAGACTTAATCTGAACTTCATGGGAAATCAGATTCGAATCATTACAACTGGCCACTTCTGCCATAATTGTAACCTAAATAAATTCTCCAGTACGATTGACGACGAAGACGAGATCGCTGAGCATATTCTATATCAATTCTAAGGCCTTCTTCGAGGCAGATATCGCTTTCTAAGACAAAAGTTCGAGAAGTCTCAGGATATCTCTACCTGTACCCGGAAGGAAATTTTGGAATTTCTTAATAATTTAAGTTACCGCAGTGGTTTTTGGTTTTGATGTCTTGACGATTCTGTCAATCTATTTAAGAAAACTCTAAAATTTCTATCTCAAGGCACCAATATGTGACGATATGCCTTTGTAGAATGGTGATTTCAAAAAAGCCCACAGACATAAACCTACTAAACCATAATTAAAATTAAAAATTAACCACCATTTTTACTGCAGTATTTTTCACAATTATTCAGTAAAAAAAAGTCGCATATAAGTTTAATTCAAAATTAAAATACTGACCTAGGACCTTTTAAATTTATGTATAACATAAAAAGCACTACCAAAATATAATCGTTAATCTTTTTTTTTTCTTCTGTTGATCCTTTAACCTACGACACATCAAAAACTACCTTAAATATTTTTTTTTTTATCCATAATTAATGTTTCCCAGTTGAATTCAAAAAAAAAATTTCCTTTTCCTCAATCATTATCCTTGTTTTGTACATAATTTCATACTATAAAAATACAATCATCAATTTCACTAGCCAAATCGTTTTATTCGTGTATACAAAAACCACATTCATTTATCAAAAAAAAACTAAACTAGAAATTCCTTTTTGCCTTATAAAATCCTTGAAATGGGTAAAATCTAACAACCATTGAATAATATTAAAAAAAAAAAAAAAAATAATCTCCATTTACGTTTACGGAGTAATAAATTTACTATTTTTCCTTCTGATAAATTGAAAATTTTTTTTATTTTTTACATTCAAGAGGATTTTTTTGTTTTTATTTAAAAATATTTTTCCTTTAATAACTGATGATTATTTTAACGACATCCTTGAAAACATTTTTAATCCTTTTGTATATACCCGGTTTATTTACTTAAATATACAATTTTGTTTTTATTATTCGTTTTTAGTTGTAAAAATTACCTGTGTTATATGATTTAAAGGGTCATACAAAAGACAATCACCTGAAAATTTTAAGTGTAGTTGAGAATTAAAAAAAAATATGGAAAAAATATCCTTTCGTTTTGTTGATGACTTTATGGATATTAAAAGTTAGTTTATATTTTTTAAAAAAATTTACATTGTAAAATAAAATATTATTTTTCGTATAGAAGGAGATTTCCAATAAAGCGTTTCTTTTCCAGTCTACACGTACTTAATAATAAAAAATGTCCTTTTCAAGAAATGCGCATGTTTTGAAAATTATTTTTTCCCCCCCATTTCAACAAATATGGGTATTTTTTTTCCCTTATAAGAAAAAATTTCCCTTTTTAACCGAAAAATTTCCCAGCTGGAAGAAATTTCTCCTTTTTTTCAATTTTACATATTAATATTTTAACCTCAACTTTTGATCCTTTTATAATATATAAAAAAAAATGTCTACTATACAATATTCAAAGACAATATACAATAAAATAAGTATCCTTAAAATTCCTGTTATAGAAATCTATATATATATTCATATATATGCGATTTTAATGTTCAGTTACGCAATTTTTTTTGTTGATCCTTTACCGCCCCTTAATATTTTTTTTATTTTTCCTTAAAATAATATTGTAAAAAAAAAAAAAAATTCCTTTTCTAGTACAAAATAATATTATTTTTTTTATTTTTTGCATTATCCTTTTCGGTTAGAATATCAGTTGTACGTGAATATCCTTACGGTACGGACGTATTTCCCAAATAATATTTTCAATTATATTTAAATCTGTCTTTTAAATCCAAAAACTGTAAAACAAAAAAAAAAATACCGATAAATTTAAGAATTTTTTTGTTGTTGTTGTTGTAATTGTAATTGTAAATAACGGAGGATAAGAAGTAAAAAAAACAAAAAGGATTTTTTTTAAAATGAAATTATTACATAAAAAAAAACAAAATTAATATAAAAAAAAAAATTTCTTTCTGATTTGTTTAAATCCTGCGTTAAATACGTTTTTACATTCCGGTTGTTGTTGTTGTTTTTTTTTCTGTTTTTTTGTTTCTTTTCGGAATTTTAATTTGCTTGTTTTTCCTTTACGTAAATCAGAAAAGTAAATAAAAAAAAAAGGAAAATAAAAAAAATGTGGTGAAAATATTTGAAATTAAAAAAAAAAATAAGGAATTTTCTTCTTTTTTTTTTTATGTGTTGTCGTGTTATACAAAAATTTTCTTGTTATCCTTTATTTTTTTTTTACATATTTTTTGTTGTTATTAGTTATTTTGTTTTGTTATTAAAGTGTCATAACAAATAAAATGTTTGCGTTTCATTAAGTGTGTTTGCGTGTTTATTAGAAATTAAAAAATCATTTAGAAATATCCTTAAAATAATCAATTTAAAAAAAAAAAAAAAAGTGCGTTTTTTTTTTATTATTATTATTATTAACGTAATGAAATTAAAATAAGGAAAAAAAAATTGAAAATTTTTATAATTCAATTATAAGAAAGATACGTAAAAAAAAAAGGATTAATATCCATAAACAAAAAGGAATAAACCAAAAGATAATTTAATCCGGTTTCTTAGAAGGTCAATATAGTTTTATTCTGAAAAATTTACAGAAACTTTTAAAGGTATATCCGTCAAAAAATATATATGTATAAGACAACAAAAAAAAAATACAATATTTCACTTATCCTTATTTTGCTTTTGGATATTTTTTCGTTTTTTAAACTTCCACGAGGATTAAAGGATTCAATATTTTCAAATTTTTTGTAATAATTTTATATTGAAAAATTGATAAAGGATTTTTCAAAACAACGAAAATATCTTTTCTTTTTATCTTTTCACTCAGAGTTTAGTTTAGTTTTTTTTACTTATATTAGTATTAATATCCTTTTTCTTTCCTTTTTGATCCATTAAATTCAATAAACAGGCAACCAGAAAAAAAAAATTGAAAAGAAAGGAACTTAAATCGATATTTTTATATAATAAAAATTTTTGATAGTCCAACTGAAGAGGTGAATTTTACTTTTTACTGACCTTTTCGTTTTCGTCATACATATATCCTTTTTTCTTTCATGAAAAAAATAATATCCTTATGGTCATATTAATAATAAAATTATAGTCATATATCGTTGATATAGAAATTTTTTTTTTTAGATATTCATAAATGGGCCTTATACCATTTCCTAAAAGGAAAATAAAATATGTAATATTTTTTTCGTCCTTTTTAATATAATTATAAAAATAATTTTATTTGTCTAATAAAAGGATATTATATTACACATATATAAATATATGTTTTCGTGTGGAATTTTTATTTACTGTATATTAATTAAATATAAATAAATTAAAATATAAATGACTTTAAGTTTGATAAAAATAAAAGTTATAAATTAATATAAGCTTTAATGTTTTGTAAATTAAAGTGTGCCTTAAAAGTTTTTATTTATTTATATTTTTTTTTATTAAAATAAAAATAAAAATGGTTTAATTTTATTTTTATTATTTAAATGACTTTCATATTTTTGAGAAAAAAAATAATTCAAAAAAGTATACTCATTATTTTAATAGTGTATATTACTTTAATTGGAATATTAGCCATTTATAGTGTACTTTGGAATCATTAAAGTTATACTTTAGTGTAATTAGTTTTTTTTTTAAGTACTCCTAAAAGTATGTTTAAATTTTAACATTAATACTCTTAAAAGTATGCAATAAGTATTAAATTTTAATGTGTTGTTTTTTGTTGTTGTTGCAAATTATGGTACGACAGAGAATCAAAATTAGAATAATTAAAAGCATATACGTAAATCCGTTGTGGTATTGGCTTTTTAATGCGTTGTGGTTTAAGGTTTTTAGATTAAGTTATAGGATCTTCTAAGTTAATTCGTACAAATAATTAATGCAATAGATTAAAATTATTCTTAATGAATGATATTGATGTGAGTGAGAAGAATTATGATTTGTTGAGAGAACGATAATATCTCAATTTGAAAAGAAATTATCGTAAATTAAAATGTCCTTGCATATAAAAAAAATGTTGCATTTAGTTATATTACAGTTAATTAAAAGGATTAGAGTTAGTTTTTTGATAATTTACATTTTTCATACATAATTAATTAAATGCTTCTCTTATCCTAATATGGTAATTCCAATGTTAAATTGAAATTGATTTAAAGAACGTAGTAGATATAGAATTGATTTAAAGAACTTAGTAGTTATAGGTTATGTTATTGAAATTAATTTATGTTTTGTATAGTGTTTTAGTATTTTGGCAAAGTTACTCCAAAAATTGTACACAAAATTAGAACATAAAGGATAATTGCCTTTATAAAATTTTTAGATGAATAAATATTAAGTGTATTACTAAATATCCGATTATATTAATATAAGCTCTTTATTCTCCTATCACCATTCAATGTATGCACTTAAGTATCAATTATTATTATGAATTGATTTTAACTTCTTGTTACAATGAAAAAAACTTCAATATAAATTATGGAGAATTAATAAAACTATATTAATTACTATATTACATAATAAATTATGAAAATTAATATTGAAATTACAACTAGATGGCTATAACTTAAAAGCAAACTAAAATCGAAATCAAACATTAAGAATTTTCATAAAATAACATTTTAGATGAAATCATAGATTTATGTAGTTTTAAATAATTTCACTGTTCTTATAATTATCATATATTGCTATAAGGAGTATCGGGTGTAGGAAAAACCTGGACGTCACTTTTAAAGGCGGAGAAATGAATTGCAAACATAAAATGTGACTATAAATCTTATAGCGAAATATAAATATGAGGTGACGAGTGCCATTTTAGTCAAGTACATTAAATTAATTAATTTTTAAATTAATCATACAAATAAATAATATTTAATAGTGGATTCACAATACAACGTTATAGAGCATTTTAGTATAATTTTGCAGAAATATGAATTGAAAAATTATTATACCCTCAATTTGACTTTGCTTTGCTGTGCGTCAAATTAACTTCTATTGCTAATCCAGAATAAATTTTGCACTGATTAAAAATAAACTTTTGACACAAATGTATTTTTAAACACAGTCGAAAGTTTATTTGTTTTCAAAGAACTACTTTTGGAGGAAAAGATGTACAAAAAAAACCCGGAAAAAACTTCTAATTCTCTCAAATGAATTAGGTTTATGGCAAATGAATTTCTTTTGCTGCAACTAAATACATAACAGACACATTTCTCTTTATTGAATTTAAATCTGATTTTTATTTTATTTTGAAATTTACTCAACTTTTAGTATCCAATACCAACTGCAGCACAGTATACTACATTGTAAACACTACATTTAAGCCACCGCCAGTTATCATGTAAACCTATAGCTAATAATTAATGTATATTTTACGATCTTTTCTTAATTAATTAATCTTAAGGGAATTTTACTACAAATGTTTGAAAGATTACGAGAAAAGAAATATTATTTATAGTAAAAGTTTCTTTAAGAAACCACTTTTGCTTGCAAAAACTAATATATCTCGGTTACTGCAAATGTCATATTTTATGAAAATGTTAACAGTGCACTTAAAAGGATGTAAAGCTTTAAACCTCAACTTAAAAACATCAAGTTAGTTATAAATAGAAACACAAATAGTTGCAATTAAATTGTGAAAACATCACAATTATGAAAACACTTTTAAATGGTATCCGTTTTTCATTAACCTTCTTTAAGATATTCTCGCCCGATATTAAACATTATACAAATTCAAAATAATTTACATAAATTTTTCTATACAAGTTTCGAATTACATTAAGATTTATTCTAACCTACAAAAAAAAAAAAAAAGAAATGTTTTAATCCACAAAAAAAATCAAGGTTAATTTATTGAATCAATTAAACTAACATCGTGACCACAGCTATTTTTCTTTTTATTAATAAATTTTCTATTAATTTAATTAAAACCTCTAAATAAGTAAAAAGTATAGAATCATTTTTGAAGGTCAATTAAGTCAAGTCCGGTTAATAATTCTAATAAATTTTTCTTGCCAGTTAATTTTCTTTATATGAAAGAAAATTAGTGGAGGGTAAAGTGAAAAAAAAGGTGATTTTTCTCATGTTTTTATATAAATAAAAATGGTTTTATTTGGTTGATTTAATAACAAATATTTTATTTACTAAAAGTATATTTTTACTTTATGTTTTTAGGTTAGAATTTATTTTTTTTTTCTTGACACACGTAATCGTTTTCATTCGTTTTATGTAGCAGCACAAAAAAATTCTACAGAACTTTCACTCAGAAAAAAAAAAAAAAAAATTTTATTTTTCTATTTTCATATTTTTTTTTTTTTTTCCAAAAGTCCTTACGAAATTAAATAAAAAGGGTTTATTTGCCCATTAAGTAAATTTATAGTTAAGGTAAAAACTTTTCTACTTTGTGGTCTGCATTAAAAAGGTAAATAACAAACAGTAAAAAGAGTAAATAATTATCGTTATGTTTTATAGATGGCGTGATTTTTAATTTATTTTTTCTTTTACATTTAAAATTAATAACGAATTGCTTACATTTCCTTGTAATATTAATTGAAAGACTAAACGACATATATATGCACTTAAAAATATTTCTTGTACTTTCATTAAAAAAACAGTGGTAAAACTATGTCACACGGTTTCTTTGAATCTTATGTTAATTGCACAGGGAAATAGAAAAATATTTTCATAAACTTTGGTTTTTTTTTTTGTGTGTGATATTTATGCACTGAATTCTAATGACAAGGTGAATATACCGAAATTAAATATAATTATCAAAAACACAATTAAATCTACATTTATAAAATGTCATTAATTCAAATTAATTAAAATTGAAATGAAGTTAAATTAGGGTAAATAAATAATTGACAAGTATTATTTCAAATATATATTTTACAATTAAATTTTATATTTCTAATTACAAATTGGTTTACGTTAAATTGATGTTGATTTGACTAATTTTTAAAAAAAAAAGGTTTTCCTGATTTTTAAAATAATTACATTTCAAAGATTTTTTTATATGGTTTTGTTGATTTTTGAAAAATTTTGAATAGGTGTAATTATGAGAAATACTTTATTTTGGGAAGACAAGTTAATATTTAATTTATGATATGAAAATTTCATTACTTCCCGTGAAAATACAACTATTATTGAAACTCTATTTTTATCGATTTACAGAAATATTTTTTACTTTAGGCTATCCCTTTTACTTTAGGCTATGCCTTTTCTGAAGTTCTGTTTAGAATACTCGGAAATATCAAATTTACCGCATTTTTATACTTTAAACGCACGCGTTTTTTGCGTGCGTTTAAAGTATAAAAAGCCGGAAAATTTGATATTTCATGTGTACTATGCCTTTTCTATCATACACAGGTCACCTTCCGTTAATTGAACTCCAAATTATTGTAATTCGATAATATTGCTTGTGTTGCAATTTTTGTTTCTACTTAAATATTTTTCATACAAGAATTTTGCAACCAAATTTAAGTTTGAATAAATATTTTTGAACAAAAACAAAAAAATATTACAGTAATTTGTTGTTACACGTATTCCTCTTGTATGACAAAGTATATTTTTTATGTCTATCATACAAGAGGAATTAACTTCGAGGAAAAATTTAGATTGTTTTTGCTTCAAACCTAGAAAATTTATAAAATACTGAAGTGACCATACTACAAACCGACTATTACTATAAAATACTTAAATTAAATGTTATCGAACAGAAATATTATTTTGATATTATGGACAGTGATCATCATTTAAATAATTATAATTAAAAAACATAAAATAGCTAAGAATTTTTTTTAAACTTCTATAAATTTTATAATAAATTTAGGTAGTGAAATTGAAAAACTTTGAAATATATAACAAAAATTTTAAAAATTATCACTTGTTAATTATAGCGAATATATTGTGTTAAAAAAATTTTATTTTTTGAAATATTACCATTCGTTTTACAGATCTACACGAAAAATTGAACAAATTGCAAATATTTCTCAGCCTTTGGACCTGGTAACACTAATACTCATTTATTTCTCCTTGTTCACTCCACTGAGGAGCATAGGGCTCCAAGTATCGAGTTATCTTGACTTGAAGTTTCTTCAATATGTTTGGTATTGTAGTTTATGGTTCGGAATCCATATAACTAATATTCTACTTCTTTATAGTGAAGAAACTTTTAATTGCAACAAGCTAATGGCTTTTTATTAGTGAGACATTTGTTGTTAGCAAATAGGATCGACTGTTACCATATTTTCCAGTCTTAAATTACATTTTATTGAAATTTTATTACTGGTACTAATTTAAATCTGAGTAAACTTAGACCAACATCGATGCCTTGGACGGGAGTTCGAGAAAAACCCCCCGAGACAACCAAAAAGTACTAAAGAAAATAGAAAAAAAAACTTCAAAACTTTCCAGCAATTTTAATTGTTTAGACAAAATATTTTATACAGTTTTAATTTTATTAATGAAATAAACAATTCATTAATTTTTCCAAAAAATAGGCTCAATGTATGCTAAAAATTGAATTTCTCCGCGTAATTTAATCTCAATAATTTTTTTTAGAATTGAGATTTATTAAAAATAAAATTTAATTTATTGAGCATCTGTCTTTATAGTAATTCATCGTGCAATATACACGCAATACATCTGCGTCTGCCTTACAATTAAATTCTTATATTTCAATATTCAGCTACGTATTACGTAGTCTAAAAAAGGCTAGGGAATTCTTTCAAAAATTGAAATTTTAAAATGAATAATTTGTATTGAAATATGTAGTGACATTAAAGTTATGCAGTATTTTTTTAATTCAAAATTAAGTATGCTTTGAACTTTTTTATATCAAATTTATATTTGATTGAAATTTGTTATTATTTATAAATAAGAAAAGTCATTTAAAATATTTTTTTTTCCAATTTAATTTGATTTTTTCAAATAAAATAGCATCATAAAAAAATAATTTGACAAAGAATTTCTATTAAGAATGTATGTGAAAAAAATTGCATCAATTTTTTTAATTAATATGGGTCGTAATTTTGCAACAACATCACTTAAAAATTATAAAGTAAGTGTTGTTGGTGCGGCTGGTGGTATTGGACAACCATTATCATTATTATTAAAATTAAATCCATGTATAACAAAATTAACATTATATGATGTAGCAAATACAGCTGGTATTTGTGTTGATTTATCGCATATTGAAACAAAATGTAATGTTAAAGCTGAATCAGATCTTGAAACAGCAATAAAAGATAGTGATATTATCGTAATACCAGCTGGTGTACCACGTAAACCAGGTATGACACGTGATGATTTATTTAAACTTAATTGTAATATTATGGAAACGATTGCTAATGCAATATCATGTTCAAGTCCAAAATCATTAATTGCAGTTATAACAAATCCAGTTAATTCAATTGTACCATTAGCAGCTGAAATATTTAAAAAAAAAGGTACATATGATAAATGTCGTTTATTTGGTGTAACAACATTAGATTTAGTACGTGCACGTACATTTATTGCTGAAATATTAAATGTTAATCCATGTGCTGTTGAAATACCAGTAATTGGGGGACATGCTGGTAAAACAATTTTACCAATTATGTCAAATTGTAAACCAAAATTGAAAAAATCTGATGATGAAATACAAAAATTAGTTGTAAGAATTCAAGATGCTGGTACAGAAGTTGTTCAAGCTAAGGAGGGTACTGGTTCGGCAACATTATCAATGGCATATGCAGCTTCAAGTTTTGTAAATACATTAATATGTGGTTTAAATGGTGATAAAGATATTAAAACATATTCATATGTTGAATGTGATGTAACAGAAGCAACATTTTTTTCAACTTTAGTACTTTTTGGTAAAACAGGAATAAAGGAAATTTTTGGTTTACCAAAATTAAATGATTGTGAAAAAGAACAATTAAATGCTGCCGTTGAACAATTGAAAGCTGAAATTAAACAAGGAGTTGATTATACAAAGAAAAAGGATGACAATTGTTAACTTAATTATTTATTTTTTTTCCGTATTTTTCAACAATTTAAGGATGTGTTTTCTTATATTGAAGATGGAAGGGAAAATTTTCCATAATTTTGGTTTTTTTTTTTTTTTTTGTAAAGGAAAATAAGTTTCTAAAATAAAAAATAATAATAATAAATGTTTTGTGTTTTGTGTATTCATTGGTAGTTTTAGTTTTGCTTATTTTGAATTAGAACTAAAGTTAACAATTAAATCGCTGCTCAGTCAATGCTGCGTAAAATATTTCAAAAACAGCCAGTATGCGTAGATTATGTTTTGCATTATTAGACGACGACTTAAATTTTTTTTAAATTATTAGAAATAGCCATTTGAAAATTTTTACAAAAATTAAAAATTATTAAGTATTACACTCCTATTTCCCACCCTATTGCACTCTTCTTACTGAGTGTTATAATTGCAACGAGTGCGCCTGTTTTCTTTATTTGAAAATTGTATAATCACCACGGGAAAAGTCTACTCTGCACAAATATAATATTTATGAGCTATTTTCAAACTTGATAATAAAATGTTACAGTTTCTTTTACATTTGCCAATTGTGGGTACTTTTATAAAAATATACTTTTGCCTAAATGCAAAATATCTATTCCCACATAATCTGTTCACCTTTATTTTCCCCATTCTTCTAAATATTTGATGTAAATTTTGTTAAATGAAAATTTACTTTAATTTCTATCTAAAATACCCAGAATTGGCCATTTATTTTTAACTTGTAAATTGATTTGGTATTTTAGTTCCAAAATAAAGACTAATCCAAAAAAAAAAAACTTGCTATCAATTTAAAAATATTTCTTTTTTTTGTTGGTAAAATCAGTGTTCATTAAAATAAACACTCTATACAATAATTAAACTATCTTTTAGATAATATTTACAAGCTTAATTAATGTTCTTTTTCTATTCATTTTATTATACATAATAATAGTAGTCCGACATAGTGTCTATTTTAGATTAAATATTTGCTTATTTGGATTCTCGACAAAAACAAAATTAAATCCATTTTTCCCATTTCAATATCATCCCACAAACATTTTCAAAATTTAAACATATTTTTTGTTTTTTATGTTCGTATATTATTTTTTTGTTGCCTTATTTAATTTTAGATTATCTAAAATGAATAAACATTGTCGATCCAAGTATATTAAATATATTTTTCCAATAGTTTTCATAAATTTAATATTAAAATGGTCCTAAAATTAAAAATAGTCTATTTATTTATTCAGAAATCTCTGCTGCAGATCCACAGCAACACAAAAATCTATAATCCAAAAAAAAAAAAAAAACTATGTTAAATATTAAATTTTAAATCCTTTTTTTTTAGGACATTTTAATTATATTAATGTTCGTTTACAAGTTTTATTTTTTTTTCAAACTACAGTTTTATATAAAATTGTATTTAAAATAAAATGATGACAAAGGATAGAAGAGGATATTTCCCTAAAATTTTCAAAAAATTGAATAACACTAAAAATAATCTCTTTTTCAGTATAAAATATATAATAATAATAATCAAATAGCCATTTTTATTTGATTATTAAGCCTGGGCCGGAAGTTTTCCTAAGTGCCTTGAATGATAATAATAAATAAATTTTTCTTTATATTTTTTTGTTGCTGTAATTGTTATCCTTTTGAATGGCAAGTAAAAATATTAAATTTTTGAGTTGAAATTTTTGGAGAATTTTTTTTTTTCTGCATAACAATAATAAGGGATGAAATTTTATTCTGCAAAAATGATGCCAAGATTGTTGAATAAAAATTGTTTTTCCAAATAAAATGTTGGCATAATTGTATTTTGTTTATTGTGGGCGGACTGGGACTTTACTAATCTGGATATTTTTTTTTTCTTGTTTATAAATTTATTAGATTCTTTTTGTTGTTTATTCAATTTAGTTTTAATGTTGGTAATGAAAATTAGTTAGAAAAATAGTCCTTACAAAAGAAGATATAGTAAATCTGGTATTACTATAGGATAAAAAGCTTTTGTATTAAATTAATACTAAAAGTCAATATTAGAGAGATATGCCTGTAGGTATGCTACAGTATAATATTGTTCTCTGAAAAATATATAAATGCTCTCATTATTTAATTAAAAGAATTTAATATTTTTGTGTATAGAAGATTTGAATTAGAGCGTTAACTAATAAAAATTAGTTTACGGATCATTAACATAAAATTTTAAAAAAAAATTTCGGTTTAATTTTCCTTTTTAAAGGAACTTTGTAATAAAATTCATTGTTAATTCTTTTAAATATTTATTTACAACATAATTTCGAAAAAATTATATAAAAGTTTAATGTTTATAATATAAAATTAATCTTACTGGATACCGAATTATGCATAATATAATTGTTATTTTAATTCTCCTAAAAGTATGTTTTATTATGTTTATTTCTTTTATAGCTTGCTCAATTTTCTCTTTAAAACGAAGATAGCTTCATTTTGTTCCAGTTTGTTCAAATAATCCTTTTTATAATTCTTCTTTCACTAAAAAAATAACAAAAATGTCCAAAAAAAAAAAAAAGTATTTTTAATCAAGTTCTTCCCAAATAAAAAATAATCCACACAAAAAAAAAACAACTCATAAAAAAATCAACAACATAAAAATTATATTTTTTGTTTTATTTTTAATTCAATTATGATTACAGCTTTTCCGTGTTTATTATTACACATACAACAACAAAATAAGCTATTTTTAGGAATATTCTTTTTTTTTGTAAATTTTCTCTATAAAGTTAAAAAAAAAACAACATAAGAATAATGCTTTTTTTTTGTTGTTAGAATTATTTTACTCGTTATCCTTATTTTGGGTCTGGTTCTATCCTTTCAAAAATTCTGTTTATATTAACATTTTTCGGGCAACTAACACAAAAAAAAAAACCAAAAGAACCAAAAAAAAAAAAAGAAAGCCTGATATTTTTAGTGTCTGTTTAAGAAAGTTTTTCTTGTATATTTTCATTTTCATTTTCATGGGTTTTTTTTTTTTGTTTTGTTTTGTTTAAAGACAATTCTATCTTCATTTATGCTGATTATCCTTTGCTTCCATTTTATGTAGATATTATTATATAAATGTGTTGTGTATATAATTTACTTAAGTGCTTCTTGTATACAGCAAAAAAATTAAAGACAAACTTGATTGCTGTTGACTGTTTGCTGAAATAAACAGAAAGACAATTTAATAACATTATTTCCAACAAAAAAAAAAACATGGAAAATGGAAAATATTTAATATTAATTTTTAATCATTCATTCCATTTTCCCAAAGATTTTTATATTCATTTTCTTTTTTTTTTGTTTTGTGTGTCAAAAGATGGTAATATTGGGTATACCAAGCTTATCGGTTAGTTTCTTCAAAAAACATTATTCGTCAAAGCACATTTTCAATACCTTAACTATGAATTTAATTGGTTGCTTGGATTAAAAAGGGAGTCTCACACTCCACGTATGTAAGCGATAAATCCGTTGTACGGTTTTGTCGATGGCTTAATTATTTTTGCTTTCAGCACATCAACCTATCCTAACGCCTTAATGAAGTTTATTAGATTGACCGGCATGATGCTACCCGCCTTATCCATTTTGTTTGAATACTGACATTCTGTTGCCTAAAAATTGTCCTAATTTCACCATATTTTATAATGACATTGCTTGGAAAAATAGTAATTTTCTTGGAAAATAATATTTGTCACATACTACGTACAAATTTTCCCTATCTCACTGCATATAGCGTACTTTGCGGACAAAAATGACACAAAAGCTCTAAAACACTGGAATCAAGAGAGACAAACGCGCTAAAACACTAGAAGAATTAAGTGGCAGGCTGCAAACATGCCAAAGTTATGATCGCTTCATTTTGAACCTCAAAAGAAATAAGATTTGAATTTTTCCCAAAGCCACTGTCACCTTAATTATAATTGATTCATGAAAGACTGAAAAATCGTTTTTTTGATATCGATTTTCCGAAAAATCTTTTACGACAAATGTTCCCTAAGACTAAGTTTCCTGGTAGACTTTCAAGAAAATCTAAGTTTCTCCAAGCTGTTTTAAAAAATTAGAGTACCACAAAAGGCGTAAAATGCTTTTTAGCCTCTAATCTTAACCAACCCATTAATCTATCTATCCATCTATCTGTCATTAAATTTTCGAAAATAGAATTAAAATTAATGTAATCATGAAAATAATCAATAATTATTCGAACAGCTGTTAATCGAAAAAAAATGATTTTCTTAAAAAAAATTTCCTTATCTACTTTTCCCCATTTTCCTTATTTTAAATATATTTTATGTCTTCGACTTACAAGTTATATGGAAAAAATTAGGATTTTTTTGATTGACATATTTTAAGCTTCTTTAATTTATTTTTTGGATATAAAAATCATTTAATATTTAATATTTTATCAAAAATCAATTAAAATTTATATATAAAAGGAAAAAAGAGAAAATCATTTTCCATATAAAAATATCAAAAAGTTTTCCATGACATTAGTTTCACAAAAATTTAATTTATAATTCAATTAAAAATCAATTTCCATTTAAGAAAAATAACGAAGAAAAATATACTACGGTATTAAAAAATATCAATTATTTTATTAGGTAAATTACATATTTTTGTTTTTCCCCCATTTTCTTTTTTATTTAATTATAATCAAGTTTAGTTATCCTTGAAAAAATATCAACTCCTCTTTCAATCATTTTCTTCTTCCTTTATTTTTTTTTTATTGTATGATTTTTATGGTCGAAAAAAAAAAAAGAAAAAATATAAAAAGAAAAATCATTTTCATATACAAATATGTACGAAAAAAAAAAGGAAAATTCTTTTTTTTTTTTTACAGAAAATAAAAGAAAACTTCTTCAGATAATAAAAACAGAGAAGAAGTATTAGAGACCATCACTAAACAATGTTAGCTTAGTGGTAGTATTATAGTTTGTATGTTTTTTTTTTATATAAATAAAGGAGAAATGATTTTTATATTTATCCGAGCAAATCATGGACGATGATATGAGAAGCTTTCCAAAGGACTCTTTAAAACCCATAATAATAATAATAATAATAATAATAAAGGAAAATTGTTTTGAAATTACTATAGTTAAAGTAAAATAATAATAATAATAATAAAAAAAAAAAGAAAAACAAAAATGTTAAATAAATGGAAGGAAATTAGAGAAAATTGGCTTGACAAATTTATAGAAGGAAATACTTTTTTATTAAAATATTACCCACACAAATATTATATCCAAATGGGAATATTTACTTTTGTCATGAAAATCTATTTAGAATACCTTAACAATTATTAAAAATATATGTTAAATTTTATAAATATGCTAAAGATCCCATAAAAATTAGTTAATTGCTGACAAAAAAAATTTAAAGAAACTAATCAATTAGTTTTGGAATTAAGGCCAGGATGATTGGAGTTGTGTGGAGCACACACAACTCCAATCATCCTCGTTATTGTAATGCTCATTGCAATTATAAAAATAAAATGAACGTAGCAATAAGCGATAATCGAGATATCAAGAGACTTAGACATTATAACCTTGTATTATGTGCCACAGTTTAATTCACGTTGCATTACAATTAATCGACCAAATTTTCATCTCATTGGTCTGGATTATGTTATGTACACGGGTTAATTACGCGTAGTGGTACTTACCATACAGTAACTGGAAAGATCTTTTCTGGATACCCATTTTCCAGATAGAAGATCAAACAAATCCTTTACTTCTACTGCCCAGCATAATTTAAATATTATAGTATGGCCATAGCAACAGCAGTTAAGTATTTATTTTTACAACAGCAGTTAAGTATTTATTATCAAGTGAATTAATCATTTCTTAGCAATTTCTGGATTATATAGTGCATTGTTTCGATTTCCGATCCATTCCGTTCTCTAATTTTCTATGGAATGCTTTCTAAGATTGTTTCAGAAGAAATGATCAATTCACAGGATGCTTTCTCTAATTTTCTATTGGATATATTTTCTGAGATTTTTCGGTCATCATAATTACTGATTAAAGAGTGTGGTTGTGTTTTGTGTTTGATTTAACTAGACAAATATATTTAGTAAGCAAAATGGAATAGTATTTTGAGTCGAGTTTCTTCACTATAAGGTGATAAAGAAACTCGATTTTAAATTTATAATTTATTTCAGCATTTTATTAGGTATTATGCTATTTTCTTTTGAGAGGAAATTTGTTAGCACATTTGCTGGATTCCAATTGATTATTTAGCGAAGCATTTACTGGTGGTATTACCAGCCAAATTGGCAAACCTTATAAAATATGTATAGAAATTACAACTTTTAAACGAATAAAATTGTTGCGAAACCCTAACTACTCACCTAACTAGCGCGATCGGCAACGACGTGAATTATTATCAAAATTAAATTACTTTGCGGAAGAAAATGCTCGCTTCAAAACGCAATAACTTTTTTCCGCGAATTTACGGCGAATCTCTTAATTTACAATATTTTTTATGCTAATTATGAAATTACATTCTAAAATTAATTCAAGAATTGAAGAAAATATAATATCTTTATGGAATTTTTTTTTTTTATTTTACTGACTGTTTTGGTATTCAATTTTAAAATCTTGTTTGCTTCGCAGCTGTTTGAAAAAAACGCAATGGTGTGTGAAGGCTTTAATATTTAATATATTCAATTATTTTAATATCAAGAAAATCATCAAACTGAATCTTGAAAATAAATATTTTTAAATAAATTCAGTAAATACCGGCTTCTTATTTAAAATCGTTAAATTTTTATTACAAATAAAGAATATAAAGTACACTTTCAAGCGTATTAAATATATTAAATTTAATGTAAGTCAAATTACTAAAATAACTTTACTTATTTGTAATTTGACTTTCTTGAAATTTACAAAAATAAAAATAAAAAGCACCAACTAAAATTCATAGTTATATGTAATATGTTTTAAGAATAACTTTTCAAGATAGAACTTTGTTAATAAATTCATTGTTTATTATTAAATAAGTTGGAATGTTATATAAATTCAGAAAAAATAAAATAAAAAATCTGTTATAAAGTTTATAAAATATGAACTACAGGGATTTCTTCTTTTACCAGCAGTCAGTGGAAAGTTTATTTCCCTTTCTTTTCTTTTTTTTAATGTATCAAGAAATTTAATATTTTATTTATTATTATAATACTCTCTTCCTATTATCTCTTGCATATCCTTAGGCGAGTTTACAAAATAAACATTTTTCTTTTAAGTAATTTTGAAAAATAAAAATGTTTTTTTTATGTTGTTTTTTATTCGTACAAAATATTTATGACAAAAATACATAAAAAAGAATGTAATTTAAAAAAAAATTTTCATAAAAAAAAAAGACTGATATTTAAGAGTGTATATAAAAATATGATTTTATTTACTAGATTAAATTTACATACATACTCAAGTTAGAACGTCTTTTCTAAAGATTAGGCAGTTTTATCTGAATTTCAAAATTTTTATGAAAACCTTAATATTTTATTTCTATAAGTAGATAATGAAATTAATTTATGTTAATTTATTTCATTTCAGATTTCCGTATAGCAACATTGCATATAACTTGGATAATAATGGAAATGAAATTAATAATTTAAATTATTGAAAATTACAGAAAAAAATTAAGATAAAAAAATTTTTTTAAAAGAAAATTCCAATTAAAATGGAATTATTATTTAAAATAACTTGTTAATAGCATAATAAATTAATTAAATATTTATTTTTAAAATAAGTGGTAATTTAGTATTTTTATTTATATATTTTTTTGTTTGTTTTTTTTTTTTTTATTTTTTTGTAAAAAAATTATGTCAAATCGTAAATTTTTGTGGTTATTCCACTTTCGAACTTATCTTGTCTATTTATGCTGTTATTTTTTAATAATGGTAGCAGCTGGTAGTCGAGTTGTTAGTGGTTTAAAATGTTATTGTAATCCAAAAGAATGTGATGTTATACGTTCACAAGATTGTCCTGGAAAAGGAATGGTTATATGGGATCCTTGCAAGTAAGTATATTTTTAAAAAATATTTATATAATTAATTTTCTTTAAAAGTTATGTAAAGAAATTATCCGGTTATACCTTTGTCAACATCTTTGTTCGAAAATTTTTTTTAAAGAGTATAAATTGTTGAAAATGTTGACTAAATTATAATATCTCAACCTAAATGATAATCTAAACAATATTATCTAAAAATACATCAAATATAATTTTTTTAAATTAATTTTCATGTGCACCAAAAAATATGCAATTATATTATTATCACCTATAAATATGCAATTCTGATATAAATTCATTCAAAAATATATCAAATTTTATTTTTTGATATTTTAACCAAATTCTATTTCTTTTTCATATACACCAGTAATTATGCAATTATAACTTAGAATATTTCCTGCTAAAAATATGCAATTCTTAAAAAGAAAATATATTAATTATCTCTGCTATTTTATTATAGATGTTGTAAAATATGTGCAAAAACATTAGGTGAAACATGTGGAGGTCCAGGTGGATTTTCCGGACGATGTGAAACACCATTACAGTGTGTCACTAAATTACCAGTTACAGCTGGATTAGGTGTTTGTATGGGTAAGTAAAATATTTTATATTTTTATTAAATAATTCTAAATTGACTTAAAATATATCCTTTGAAATATAATTTTTAATTAAAAATTTTTTCCATAATTATATTTCATTTTCCGATATAACCAAAATAATTTCTCATTCAATTTAATTTAATAACAGTTTTTTTTTAAAAATTTAAGTACGACGTTGTCGTCGTGAATTATTTCCTTTTCATTAATTTTTATTTAATAAAGGATTAAAAATTTTTTTTTTGTTTCTAAAAAGGGAAAAAAATTTGCAATATAATAAGCTACTGAACAAAAAGAATCCTCTTTATATGTACATGAAGAAAGATCGTTTAAGAAGATGAAAATTCGATTGTCCTGCATATCTATAGTATATGTTATCCTTAATAGTTTTGTCCTTTTACTATATTACGACTTTTCATTATAATATATCACATCCTAATAAGAAAATATTTTATATTCTCTGGCAAAAACCATTTATTTTCATTTCTCATTATGAACTCTACAAAGCCAAAACAAATAAAAAAAATATAAGATAAAAATTCAGTCCAAAGCATCGTCAAGCTTTTAGAAAATTCATTGTTTTTTGAACTTAGCACACAAATAACAAAAAAAAAAATCCATTCTCACTAACATGATATTTTTATCTCTTTAATTTTATATATGATCTTTTTACGAATTTATCTGAACAACCAAAAATTGTCATAAATGTTTGATATTTGTCGTCTGTCTGTCCGACTGACGTTTGTCTATTGAAAAGGTTAAAGAATTTAGTATTACATAGAAGTTAAATGAAAAGGATTTTCACTGACTGCCTTTATTTGCTGTTTCACGAACCCTCGTCAACTTCAATTTAAACGAACCAATACATTTGGCGTAAAAAACGCCAATAATTATGAAACAAATGTGTAACAGTTTTACTCTGTGACACTTTTTAGCAGAGCAAGGACATTTCTTTTGTAAAAAAAAATATGGTTCACATGGTGATTTTTATTATTTGCGACAGTATGAAAAAAAATGCTTAAATTGAACATTTTTTTAAAAGAGTACTTAAATTTTTGTGATATTTTCAAAGTAAATAGCCACAAAGCTGCCTTTTAATCTTTTTTGACAATATTAAAAATGAAAGGATTTTTGTATTACAATTATTTTCAAAATGTTGAAATTTCCAAACAATATAAAAAGTCCTGAATTTCCGTTGTCATTTAATTTGACTTCTTTCGAGAAATATAAAAGTTTTTTTTAAATTATGTATTTTTTTGTTTGTAAAAAACCATTAAAAACTTTTCACTTTTATAAAAAGAAAAATATTCCTTTAAATCTTTAATAGATATTAAATTTTTTGTTTAAATTTTTACTATTCTGAGTTAGCTCTGAATTTTAGACCAGTTTGTCGGAGGCAAGGCATGATTAAATATTTCCATGTACTTTCAAGTAAACTGCAAGTGCTTGATGTAACACAATTGTCATTCAACTTAATTTAACCATAGTTCTATCATTTAAATAAAATTTTATATATTTAATACGCCTAATGATATGCAATTATTTTACATAGAAAAGAACTTCCTATTTCAGTTATATGATTATAATTTTTTTTATGTTTGCATAAAATAAATTCTGTGAATAAAATTAAATTTTATGAATGAATAAATTGAATTGCATAAATTAGGTATTTGAAAAAAGTTGTAAATATATTTGCATTCCTAAGAGCATGCAATTTAAATTATATAACATCAACAAAAAATAATTTGAAAAATTCCTTTTAAAAAATTACAATAAAGTCTGATGCAACTGGGTATAACTATCTTAACCCAGTTGCATCAGACGTGAAAATTTCGTGAGCACTAAAACTTGTGCGTATACATACACTGGAACGTATGTATACGTACAAGTTTTCTGGTATGCATATAAATCAGTGCAAGCTCGTGTGATAAGTTGATTACCTCTTTTATAACAATTATTTCTTAAAATTATGTAAATGGGTTAAAATTATGAATATTTTCAATTTTTTTCTTATTATTTGTTTATTTTAAAATTACTACTATTCAATATAATATAATATAAATTTTTGTTTTATTCCTAATGGTATGCAATTATTTAGCTAACAAAATAAAATTACTCCTTTGGGTGATATTTAATTTAAAAATTTTCTAATTGAACTGTAAACAAAATTTTCCAATTTTTCTTTCCCAAATTTTATAAATTAGTCCCCAAAAATTATAAATATATGTACATTTTATGTTGTTGAATTCCTAAGAGTATGCAATTTAAATTGCATAACGTTGAAAATTTCAATTTTCTATTTATTTCTTAAAATGTAAACAAAAAAATAAAAGAAGAAAATTAAAAGAAATAAATTCATTTTTTTTTTACCTTCTCCGTAACTTTTATTACAATTTCCTTTCTATATTTTTTCCTTTTTTTTTTTTTTTTTGTATACTTTGTCCTTATCTTAATTTATTTTGCATATTTCTTGCCACTATTGTATACACTATAAAAATTCATGTAAAATAATCATTTAGTATGGTGAGATGAATGTTTGTGTATTGTGTGTATATATTTTACCCTAAGGACATTCAGAGAAAAATTCAATACTAAAAGATAAACAAACTTCAATAATAAAAAAAAAAAAAGGAAAAAAAATCAACAAAAAGTTAGAAATAAAAACAAAAATGAAAATTGTAATTTTTTTGTGTTGCTTTTTCAAAGTTATTTTTCACTTACAAAATACTATCATAACGGATGACAATGTTTATTCAAGGTATTACAACAATCAACGAATTGCTATGAACACTTAAAATGGATACAGGACAAAAATTCTGAAAATATCCTTTTTATACTATAATAATATTTTCCACAACCACTTTAATTCAACCATGGAGAGAGCATTGAAACAATAATAAAAATAACAATAATAATAATGATAATAAATAAATAAAATGTGTCTGTAAAAATATGTTTGTGTGCGTGTCTGTTTAAGGATCCTGTGGAAATGAACCTGCATTTTTTTTTTTTAAATTGAAACTGTTGGGGGTATATTTTTATTGTCCACAATCTATTTTCATTCTTTTTTTGTGAGTTTTTTTTTTTTGCAAATTCTAAAATAAAAATATACAACCAGACATTCAGCACGTTTTATTTTTTGTTGGTAAATTTTTGGGGACATTTTATTGTACGTATTGACGGAAGGTT
This sequence comes from Empis livida, assembly GCA_963932195.1. Classification (NCBI taxonomy): domain Eukaryota; kingdom Metazoa; phylum Arthropoda; class Insecta; order Diptera; family Empididae; genus Empis; species Empis livida. The sequence continues at coordinate 15,067,942 of OZ010647.1, forward strand.
TTATTTATTTTTGTATTTTTTTCTCTTTTTTTGGGATTATTTTTCTATTTCAATTATCATTGTTTTTATTTTTGTGGTTTATTTTAAGCATGGAAGGAACATTTTTTAGTTATCCTTTTTGCTTATTATAGTGGACAGAAAACTAATGTCTTGGTACAGATTTACATCGACTTAAGAAAACTTTAAGATGACATTTAGAATATCATTGAGAGGAATTAAGTTTCCATGCGGAGAAAACGTATAGATTAATGTCATACTGGAGTAACGAAAAAATCATGAAATAATCCTTTTTTATGACATTTTATTTAAAAATTATATCATGGTCCTGGATATATCCTGGTATAGTCTAGTATATTTTGAAATTAAGACAGTAGCAGTTTTTGAACAAGAGAAATACGAAAGTTTGCAATCCTCGCTACAAAATTTAATATTATCACTATTGTTTGGCAGGATACATTTTCTGTGCGCCTATTTCTTCCTTATGAAATTCCCTTCAGCATTTGAACCTCAAACACTTATTAAAACTTCTAGAATGGTAGAATAGTTAAGCAAGATCAACGAAAGCGTAGTCTCGTGTGATAAGTTGATTAGGCATTTATTTCTTAAAATGATATATACGTAGAGTAGAGCCGACTTCTGCAACTCAACCTCCGAGGTCGTAGCTATTTGTAGGTTAAGAGAGTGTAAAATGACTCTAAGTAGACCTGAGTGCGTGATACTGTTCATAACCCAGCCACTGAAAAATTTTACATCAAATTTCAGAAATTTGAAATAATATCACAAGAGTGTTGTAATTTGGTTAAAAGTATTCATACTATCACAAATTTATTTAAATAAGTGGTCAAAAATTAATTGATAATAAAACTGGGTATGTAATTTTGTCGAAATTTTGATGCCATCAATCAATCAATTTTTAAGCAATTATTTTTTCAACTCTATTTTCAACTAATTTTCATATATACTAACGTTCATATTATCGAATGTTTGCTGTCTTTTCTAAAAATATTTTTGAAACTTTTATTAGGATTCACTGATTTTTATTTCTAAATTGTTTAACTATAATAAAGGATTTCTTTGGTTTTTTAATAAAATGATAATGACAACAATTGGTTTAGGTCAGACATGTATAACTAAAGTCGAAGGACTTTTGTATTTTTGTGTTTTTTTTATTGTGGGATCCGAATGTTATTTTTAACAAACAGTTTTAATATTTTTGGTTTTTTTTTTTTGGTACAAAATTAATTTTGATAAAAAAAATCAAGAAGTATTTTTAAGAAAATAAATGGTGGATGTGACTCGATGCTTGAAATTTATTTTGAAAATTAAATTTATTTTTAATTTAAATAAATTATTGAAAGATAAATTTGGAATTAAGATATTTTGAAAAAGAAAAATAGAAAATAGAAAAGCATAGTAATTTTCCATATAAACTTTAGAAAATTTTAGTTAGTATTATTTATGAAGTCTTCTCATAATTATTGATTAAATTATGAGACCATTTTAAATTTGGAAGTTTTCCTAATTATTATAATTAAATTTCGGAATAGTAGGGACTGTAAGCAGACTTATTCGATCAATGTACACGATGACAAAAGGGAATTTTAAATTTAAGGAAAACTATCGGGATTGTGGTCGGTTCTTTAACCTTTTGAGGGTCTCTGATTGTTCAATTTTTTATTTAGAAGTAATACTAATCCATTTTTGCTCCAAAATTTCGTCTGTCAGATCCTAAGTAATAATACTAAGTTATATTTCTGCTAGTTCTGCTCATATAGTAAAACAATTCCATCATTTTAAGAACTTCGTCTAATCAATATAACAAATATTCTAGTACTCTTTAAATGCCAATATTGATAAATTTCTCTTCCAAGGCCAACATTCATAATTCATAAAAAATTATGCTTTTTTTTATGAATCTTTATTAAATCACAAACGGAAACTTTTCAAAACAAGAAAGTTTTCAACTAAAAAAAAATCATCCTTTTCTCAACAAAAAAAAAAATTTTATGGTTTCTTAAAGTTAGAACCTCTTCAAGAAAAAAATTTACTACCCAATGATATTTAAATTAAGTCTGAGATTTGTTACAAAAAAAGTGTAGTAAAAAAAATAAGACAGTTTTTTTTTCATCCTTTCATTTTCCCATTTAATATCATCAAAAAAAAAAAGAAGAAAACTGCTATAGAAAAACTTGGAAATATGAAAATTGAAATAAAGAAATAATCATGAATGTCTATAAGTTTTCATATAAAAAAATTTTCCTTATAATTTCTTGAAAAACTCTAAATTGATGGTAAAAACTATTTCCATTTCATTTTTCTATTATTAACTCTTTTTAGTTTGTCCTTTTATTACCGTAGCTGTTTTTATTGTGGAGTGGTTTTTCTTTTTCTTAGTTCCAAGAATAACAACCATCTTTCACCATTTCGTAAAAGTTTTTTTTTTTTGCTTCTTTTTATTAATGTCCTTAGCAAGGGGACAATTATTATTCTTATATATAAAAAAAAAACGACAAGCGTAAATGGAAAAACTGGAAAAATTTAAGTTTTTTTTTTTTCTTCTTCTATTTAATGGAAAATATTTTCTTCATTTACCAATTAAAATTTCCAAATTACTAGAATAATTTATATTATCATAAAAAAAAAATCCTTATTATGCAATGAAAATAAATTTATTAAAAACTTTCAAGTAAAAGTTTATTTTCAAAATAAAAAAATAATAGTGGTTTGTTGTAAGGATTCTTGTGAAAAAAAAAATAAAAAAATAAAGGATTCTATGAAGATGTGAAAAAAATAAATTTATGGTAAAAATTATTCAGAATTTTTCATTTGTAGTAAAAGTGAAAATTTATTTATGTACGATGTTATAAATGAAAATTCTAAAGAAATAAAAGAAGAAAAATTAATTTTACTTTTACCATTTTTTTTTTTTATAAAACAATTCCAGTTAAAATCTAATTTAAGTAATGTAGCATAAAATTACAAGGTTTTTTCAAGTAGGTTCAGAATAATTCATTATTAGTATCTTCGTATCATAAAAAATATCAGTCATTATGGTACGATCAACATTTAAGGACTCACCAAACCAGCGCGTGTTTTCGCATCGTATTTTAAGCGGAAATATATTTTCAACCGAGGCCGATTCATTCGCATTGAAAACATCAAACAACAGTCGGAAACTGGCAACTAAAACTGTCAAATGAAGTTAAAAAATATTATTTATTATTTTCCATATAAGAAATTATCTTTGAAATGTCAAAAAAATTTCAGAAATAGAATTAAAAATTAAATTAAATGACTTAGGTGACGCTAATCAGCGACTAAACATTAATAATTACTTTTGTAACAAAACTAAACATTAATAATTACTTTTGTAGCCGATTTTCAATCTTCCAGACTTAGCTCCTTGAATTTAGAACATTTGTGCAGCGTAAACTTTTTAGGGACTGAATTCCTGACAGTGTATCCTGATTTGATTCATAACCGGTTAAAGGTAACTGCTCTCTACAAATAATTACGAAATTGTTGATAATTATCCTAGCCTGTAGCATTCTTGCATATAGATTAGGAAGGATTAGTATACAGAAAAATAAACTTTTCTTGATATGATTTGTGTGCAATTATTTAATTTTCGATGATAACCACGGATTTTAAAACAGAATTGATCTCAAGTTAAAATCTGCAACAAATTTTATGCCACAAATTTAATTTATTAACATAAATTATAGTAAAAAAAATGAAATACGTTAATTAGAATAAAAACTGTTACGTTATCTTTTTTGAAAACTAAGAAATTTGCAAAAAGTGCAATTAAAAAGTCATTAATTATGATAAATATTTATTTATGGAAGTTGTTAACTATTTAGTGTTTTATGTCCTTGATATGATTATTAAGGCTTTACGAATTAGTAACTTGTGTAAAAAAAATAAACTGCCAATGAGAAGCTACGTCCGTACGAGCAAATATTAAATAAATCGCTCTAAAATTCAATTTTTTCAATGTATTCCACTTCAGAGCTTTTTCTGCGAGTTAAATAGCAGAAGTATTTTATGATCTCTCAATTTCAAAAAGATTGATTCAAGGAAATTTTAGTATACACAACATTTAACATCCACTACATATACATAGTAATTTGTCAACACCTTTGTTGTCGAGCTATGACTGGTGGTAATGTATGGCTCGGAAACTTAGGCTCGACAAAAGAACAAGAAACAAATCAGGCAGACCAAAGTTAAGATCCAATGAGGGTGCTGAATATCTACAAACTGGTGGACAGATAGCGGCATATTGAGGCAAATATTAGAGAAGGCCGACTCCGCCTGAGTTGTAATTGTAATACCAACGAATATGATGATGAATTTCCTGTTCTTTCGATTTGTTTTCTGACCAACCACAATCTAATTTCCTTTCGTTCTATCATATAATATTTTCTCTTCATAGACCAACATATTTTGCATAATTTACGTATCTTCCACAAAACGATAATAAAAAATCAAATTACCAATTAATTACTACAAATATCCTTTCCAAAAAATATTGTCTTTTGCGACAAAAAAAGATGCTTTTAATTTGTAATTAATTACCTAAAAACAAATTACACTCCATAAAAAGAAAAATATTCTTCTTATTTCTTTTTAAAGACAATCTCATTAATTATCCTTTAACAATTCCTTATATTCTCATATTTTTTTCTCTTAAGGATTTTTCTTATCTATTTGACAATTTATTTTTAAAAAAAAATATTTTTTTTTTGTTTTATGTTTTTTAATTCCTACTTTTTCAAAAATTCTCCTTTCTATCCACAAGGACTTGGGCTTCTTTATTCATTTTTTTTTCTTCATCGTTCTTTTTGTTTATTTATCTATAAATTACCGATAATTTTCTTCCAAAGTTTTACACTGTTTACTCTATTTTATTTTTTTGTTGGTCTAAATATTTTCATTTTAACCTAGAAAATATTTTTATACAAAAAAAAAACTTATATTACAGAAAATTGAGAAAAATTGCTATAAACTTCCTCGCATTTCAAACACAAAAATTTATCTTAAAAATATATAAAATTAAAGTTTATTTTCTAAAGCATAGAAAAAAAATTGTTTTTTTTTTTACACTTTATGTTTTTGGACATAAATGTGCGTACATAAAAGACTTTACTAATACATCCATAAACTAGGAAATATATTATATAAAAAAAACACCTCTTAGTAGAATTACTTTGCAGTAGTTTTATAATCACGAGCTTATTGGATGGTGAATTAATTTACGATTATTTTTTTGTACTGATGGTTAGAATCTTCAATAAAGAGAGTAGAACCTTTAATTGGTAATAAAGCAGTTTAAGATATACTATCAAGAATATAGTCCTTGAAGAGTTTACGCTGCAAATCGGTCAAAAATTCAAGCAATGAAGCCTAGGTAGACGATTAACATTAACAGGTTTTTCCAGTTTTCTCAGTCACTAAGAAAACTGGAAAAACTCGTAGCTGTTCCAGGTTTCTAAATGTTAATCAATGATAATTTTCAGTGACTGAGAAAACTGGAACAGCTACGAGTTGTTCCAGTTTTCTCAGTCACTGAAAATTGTCATTGATTAACATTTAGAAACTTGGAACAACTACGAGTTTTTCCAGTTTTCTCAGTGACTGAGAAAACTGGAACAACTCGTAGCTGTTTTCTCAGTTACTGAAAGTAGGCTGCTGAATGTCATTCGCTATTAATTGTTATTTGTCTTCATTACCTTCCAAAAAAGTGGTTTGTTATCATTAATACTTCAAATTGCAATTGTTTGTTGAACAAATACTCCTATATCAGAAAGTGCGCAATCTTTTAATTTTGTTCACGGTTATCTATTTTAAAATTCTGCAAACTTTTCTTACGAGTGCTTTTAGAACAATTTAAATGTTCACTTATTGTCTCAAGGAAAATTTACAAAAATTCATAAACTGACTAGCTGACATACCACAAACTCTAATAATAAGAAATTTTTAAAACGCCCCAAAAAAAAAAATTCGAAATATTTTAAGGAAGTTTATTTATATTTATGCTCGGTTCTCTATTAAACCAGAGATTGAACCATTAAGATTTAATTTTTCTTTTTTTATATACCAGAAATGTCCTGGTAACATTGAATAAAAAAAAAACAACATTGTAAAAGAAAAATCCTCGTAATTTGATGCTCTCTCTTTTAAAATTTTATAAATAAAGGGTAGGAGTGGGTGTAATAAATTTTATCCTTGATAAAAAAAAAAAAAATTTGATAAACGAAAAAATTTTCATGTAAAGACGATTTCGATAATCTCCATTAATTTAAAAAAAAAAAGACCAAAATAGAAATGATGATAAAAAAGAATTAAAGTTTTAAGAAGGTTAAAAATAATTGTGGTAATTTAACTCTCAAAGTAGACTTTTAAAAAAAAGAAAAAAAAAGTACAATAAATTCGCATTTGTCTGGCTTGTGGTTGGAAAATTTTTCAAATTGGAAATTTGCGTCCAAATTATGCATTGTAAAACTTGAAATTAAACTAATTATCCTACAGAAGGGATCATCTGTCTATGTGCATCATATTTCTTATCGAAAATGACTCTTAAAACTCATGTTTGACGCCATATTGATAATGGAATTAAAAGTGGATCAAAATTCTAAGTACTACAACTGAGTACAAAAAATTCTCGAATTTTGAACGATTTTTGATTTTTTTTAGTTACCATAAAAGTTTAACTGTCAGTAGTCCTCACAAACTTATAAAAATCCAACTAATATACCTAAAAACAGCTCGGCATTTGTTTTTTTCTTCTGTGTATATAAAGTTGTGAATAATTGCAAAAAGTAGTCTTCTAATGGACTTTCAATTAGTCTAAATTAAATGGATCTGAGCAAAAAAAAAAAACTAAATTTAAAATTTGTTTAAAAATAAGAAGTTCTTTATTTGAAAGAAATTTCGTTTCGTATTTTCTGTTTTTTTGTACGTAATAAGCCCAAAGGATTAAAATTTTCTGTTTGTGTTTTGTATTTTTTCTCAAAAAAAAAAAAATTATATTTTAAATCTTAATCGGACTTTTAAACAACAAAAGAAAAACTTTTTCTCCTTTTTCTTGTGTCCTTGGGCAATTTTTAAATATGCTATATTTGTATTTCTATTTCCTGGTGTCCTTGGAACTAAATTTACAAAAATTTAATAAACCTCAATAAATTAAATTTTTATAAAAAATAGAAAATAATTTATTAGGTTCAAAAACAAATATAGTACAACAGAAATTTCGAAAAATAAAATTCCTACAGGATTTATTATTGACAATTTAATATACGGACTGCTAGTAACCAACTTCAGTTGTGTTTAAAGTCAATTAGAAATGTCTTCATATGCGGTAATATAAGAACTAGGAAAAATATCTAATTTTAAAGTTAAAAAACACGTAAGAATGTGAAAAAATTTGTTACGCATTCATTAATATACTACTGCTAATGCAAGCGATTTGAATGAATACTAAAATATCCTGATGAAATAGGTAGACAAAGAGTTCAGAATTTAGTAGCTTTAGTTTAGTTCTTTTACTAGTAAATAGTTGCAGGCTTGTTTTAGTTCTTGTCCTCGGCACGTCCGTGGTTATGACAATTTTTTTTATAGACTGAAAAATCGCAAGCAGTCCATTATATTTTAAAAAATAGTCAAAAGGACCTATAGATTATAATTTTATATAAAAATGATAATTTTGAAAATGTACAATCATGAATTTTTTACAAAGGTCTCTAAATCTTCATTTACTTTTGTAATTATATAATATCCTTTTTTTACCGTCACAATTTATTTAAATTTTAAGCTTTAGTAAGATATATAACAAGGAGCTTTTAAATGTTTATTTAAATTAGAGTTTTTTTATTGAAAAATATTCAAAGTTTTTTAAATTTCGATATTTCAAATATTTGCAGTTTTCTTTTCGAAATTTCGTCCTGATATCCAAAAAAAAAAAATAATTCTGGATATTTTTAACTAAATTTATTTTGTTTAAAAATTTCAGCTCATATACCTTTCTTATAGACAAAACTTATATAATATACCTGGTAAAATTTCTGGTATCCAAAATTTTACTCCAAGGACTTGTAAAAGTTTTTTTTTTTTCTCTTTTATATAAATAGGACAAAACAACAACCACAACAACAACAAAAAATATAACCTCAATCAAATTCGCAAAAGATTTTACTTTTTCATATATAATTTGCTGGTTTTTTTTCAAAAACTTTCAACTAGGACATTAATAGAAACCACCATATAACCAGAAATTCTCTCCGTGTTTTTTTTTTATATACTTTTACATATATTTATTACAATAAACCTCGTTCAATTACCCTTCCAAAACTCCTAGACAATCACAATAATACAGGATTATTTACGAAAAAAAAAAACAGCCATATACAAACAAGGCAGAAAAAAAGGATATTCTTATAAAATATCAAGGTTCAGATTAGGATAACAGAAAAAAAAAAACCAGAATATTTTATGCAAAACAGGTGGCCCACCCCATACATAAACCCTTGAGGATTCAAAGTTTTTTTTTATAATATTTGTTGAGATATATACAAGAGTGGAGTATATAAAAAAAAAAAAAACAAGGATATAAAGAAAATATTGTATTGTGGCCTCAGTGAAACTGATTTTTTTTTTTGTATAAATTTTCATTTTACCGAAGAAAAAAGATTCTTTTTTTTATTTTGCGGACAAAGTTTTATTTTTTTACAATAATTTTTTTCCTTGCTTTGTGTTTGTCGTAAAGGAAATTCTCCAACATATAGCAAAAAAAAAAAAATTGTGGATAGACTTAATGGCAGGATATTTTGACAATACTCAAAGGAAACAATAGGCAAGAACTACCACATTTTCTTTAGTATTTAAGTAGAGGAGAAAAATTTTTTGAGACAAAAAACTTTTCTTTATTTTTTATAGAGAAAAAAGGAATATTTTTAAGCTTTAATGAGGACATTTTAAATGTTTAGCAAAAAAAAATAAAAATATGATAAAAACCAGGATTGATAATAAAATATTTTTACAGAAGAAAATTTATTGTAAATATTTATATTTTTGTCTTTTCATAAATTTTCAAGATTATTAAAACAAGGGTCAATTTCAGTCACAAGTCAATTATTTATTATATTAAAAGGGGAAAAAAAAAACGGAATCTGTCTGTATTCGATATTCAAAATAATGTATGCTTTTGATAAGTGAAATGACATTGATTAGGATCTCTGTGTGTGCTAATAAATTGACTATTAATGCTAATAAATTTATGGTTCAATTGAATTTTAATGCTAAAACATGTGTATAGTTCAATGATCATCTTTATTGTCTAATTCATATGGAATTTTGGTTTCTGTGTTTTACAAGTCAGACAATTTTCCATTTAAGTAAACTTATGAATAATAGTTAAATTACACATTTACTAAACAAACTTCTAGTGGTTAAGTTTTTCAATAAAAGTTGGAAATTTAGTTGTAAAATGTGGCTAACATTTGGCTGTAGTATTTAAGAAATTCGTTGTTGCAAATTTGCAATAACTTCAGAATTAACTCTGCTTTCTTAGTTGGGTAGGTACTATCAGGTTATAATTTGAAGTATACTTCCATTTACTATTTTTCCTTTCGTAGTTTACAATTTTTGAAACAGCATTTTGATGAATGTTAACTATATAAAATTGTTATTTCTTAAGTATAATAATTTGGGCCCTCTAGCGGCTAGGATAGCTGATATTTCCTAAATTATTACATCGGATTTAGTTCTATGGTTTGTTACGTAAGGCTATAACATCAATTGCAAAATTATAAATAAATTTTTGGCAGTAGTGCTTCTATTAACAGAATTTTCTATTAAAAGATTGTACGGATTTCTCCTACTCTTTAATACTATTTGTAGGTGGGATCTATAATCAATTTTGGAGAATATTTACGATCTCAAATTTGCATTTTTAATTAAAAATCGTTACTGGATGGCTCGCACTTACTGGAAACTTACCGGATGATCCTAGAGTAATTTGGACTTTCTTCTGATAGCAAATACTTCATCTTTTTAACCGAGTTGAGAAATAATTATATGTCCTCGGATGCGCTCAATGGAATATAAAAATTAGCAAATAGTTACAAAAAATTTTTAACTATGCGTTGTCGATCAGTTTTACACTATGATATCAAATTACATATTTGTCGTACACAATCACTGACATATTGAGTATATTAATCATATAATTCCGCTATTTACTAAATTATAATTTAAAACAATTCATAATCAGACGTCGCAATGCCAACAAAGAACACTTTGCCCAAAACAATTTTTATAAATTCTACCAAATATCCTTGATTACCAAAAAAATATATAATTCCAAATTTACAGAAATTTTCTATATATTATAGCGAATATAATGACCGAAAAAAACAATTTTGACGTAAAATCAATAAACATAAAGTTTTCCAGCAATATTATAAATTATATTCTGTAACGTAAATTAATCATTATATTTATTTAATGAAACATTTTCACATATATAATTACCTGTCTATTAATATAAATTAACATTCTAATTACATAGCTCTATGATTACATTGTGCTACTTTAAAGTTTTATTTATTTCTACTATAAATCTCTGTAAATGTCAACAATAAAAATAAAGTCAATGATTTTTTTTTTTTATTCTGAAATAATAAAAATAATAAAAAAAATATCTTATTAATTCAACAGAAAGCATAATTTTTTTATGAGTGCTAATGGCTCGTATTTATTTTATTGTAATAAACAAAAAAAAAAAATATGTATGTATATAATATAATATATACACAATATAACGGCATCATACTTTTCTACTTTTTGCTGACAGCTTTTTAGACATTTTTATTATACAATTTTCCCTAAGTAGAAAGAAAATATTACATTATAAAATAAAAAAAATAAAAAATTTTTCCTTACATGCACTCTTGACATAATAACCTTTTCCATTTTCCATCTTTGTTTGTTTTTTATTATTCATCCTTATATTCCTTACGTTCATTTATTTACGTGTGAATAATTTCTATTAATTTTTTTTTTTTTTTGCCAACAATGCCACAATAAAATTGCATTAAAATTTCCCTTAAGATATTGAAAAATTTACAGGAAAAACTAAAAAAAAAAAAAAAAAATATTCACAAATGGCGGTCTAACATTTTAATGGTTAAAAAAATGGGTAATGCCACCACATAACAAAAACAAAATAAAAAAAAATAAAAGAGGAAAAACAAGAATCCTTATACACCTTAGTGGTAATAATTTTTCTCAACTTGAATGGTTTTAAAATTTATATAACTGCCATATACATACATAAATGTATATAGTTTTTCTATATTGTAGAATGTAGTGTTTCCTTATTTAAAAAGTAGCTAGTTTGAAGGAACAGAAAAAAAAAAAATTTTGGTTTTTATATAATTTTCCAATTGACTAAAATACAATATGAAATATTTTCGATAAAGTTTTCAGCTAATTTATTAAGGTACAAACTCGAAGTACACTCCGACGTCGGACGTAAATTCGTCTAAAATTCGATTACAAATCGCATATTTCGGTAGGCGGATCGTCATCCATATTGTCGTGTCTAGATAGAATTCAGAGTCGGATTATTAGATTGATTGGCGATAAAAGGATCTTTGATAACCTATTAATTTTTATCCTTATTCTACTAGTATTTCGTTAGTTTAAATAAATCCAATGCTGAATATAAACATATTTTCATATCATTTCAAAAAAATCCTCATTCATTTTTATTGATGCACACCAATATGGAAAACTTTCTCAAAACTGACCGTTTTTCAGTCTTTTATATCACGCGACATTATGGATTTTGTGTCAGGAGTATTTTCACAAAAATACAATTTGGAACTGTTTCAAAAATATCACTAACTTTTAGCTTCTTTTAAACATAATGTTCTTTTAAATCCTTATTCCTATTCCCAAGACTAAATCCTGTAAAACTGAAGGGATTATAATCCGCTTTTTATGCTTCCATAAAAAAAATGATAAAATTGATTTGATGTTAATTTATTTTGGTCTAAATAGTTCCAATGAGTGTACATAGTTTATGTCCGTCTTCATTCTTATTTGTCCTTACAGAAGAGGGCATTCATTTTCTTTTCCGACGAACTTAGCTAGATTTAAAAACTTCCTTCCCTTGTGGAAAGGAAGGTTTTAAGTGTAGAATTTGAACAAGTCTGTCTGAGATATGACCAGCTTCTGTGTACATTTTGAACATTAACCTATCCGTTTTCCTTTATATCGATCTTATGCATAATTTTATGTATTCGACTTTTTCATTTTCGAAATTTTGTACGAAACTTCAATGTAGTAAATAAACTATTTTTCTTTCTGTTATTTGTTGAAATTCATAGTTTTATGCATAATAACTTAAAAAATATTGTAGGTAAGGATAACAAAAAAAACAGAACCTGGTTATACTCAACTTACTGTTAAAATATACTTTAAAGATGTATTGTTTTATTTTATTTTTTTTCCTTTAGTTATTTTTATTTATTATTTCTCTGTGCAAGTAAAAAAATTAGCTTCTTTTTTTTTTTATATCAGCATAGTTCTAGAAAATGGGATCAGCAATAAAATATCACGTCCTGTATATACATATACAAATTAAAGAAATATTTATTTAAAAGTTATAACTGCGAAAAATAAAGTAGAAAAAAAAAAATGTCAAAACATCCTTGGTTACTAAGGAGTAGTTTCATATTTATGAACTTTATTTGAGTGCCGGCAGTTATGTACAAGCACTTTAAGTATACTGATAAAATGTACAATTAATTAAAAGCTGTTACTTTCTTGTTTATTATGCATTTGTTATTATCTTTTAAATGCATCGTTTTACATAAATTTTAATGAATATTTTTTACTGTGTTAAATTCAATTTGGAGGACATTATATTAAGCTTCCACTCCTGATGGATTTTTATACTTAGCAGTATATTAAGCAGTATGACAAAAAAAAATTCAATTATACATATTTCGATATAGCGCCTCTAATGGAAAAAAAATTTATTAAGAAAAATTATTTTGGCGGGAACCCTAAATTAATTTTGCAATGTGTAGTCCATTTTAAATTTTACATAAATACTCACCATGTTTAAGTGCATTGATTCGTTATGAAGCTACATTTGAGTATTGCGCAAAAAGCTCCATCTAGCGGACACTTATTATATAATTTTCAGATTAATTTTTTTCAAAATTCTTTAATCTATCTAATGAGTTATCTAACAACAATTTCTGGTTATACATTTAATTTGTTAAAAGAAAATTATGCACAGACAGACAAACACAAATGGACACAAAACACTTACATACATAAAAAAAAGGCTCTAAAAACAAAAAGTAAAAATAAGTTGAAAAAAATTTTTCCTAAGCTTAAATGAAAAATTCCTAAATTATGCATAGTATTTTGCATGGAAAATTTTTCATTATTAATGTTGATTTATTTATTTATATTTTTATTTTCTTCTAAATTAAAGTTCACAAAAGCTGCTTAACATTCTCGTCCTTTTCATTAACTATGAGTTCACATAACAACAAAAAAATTTATTTCAACTGAGAATTAAAAACAGAAACAAAAAAAAAAAGGATTTAATTTAAAGTTTTTCTTATTATTTTCTAGTAGTGATATCTTTTCATAATCCTTTCAAGACAAAAATAAAAATTTTAGTAAACGTTTTTTTATAAAGGATAGCAGTTTAATTTTGTGTGAATTGGAAAATCATTTTAATTGATCAATTTAAAAAATTTTTTATCATTTTATAAAGAAAACTTATTTGGTATACGTATATATAGTACGTATATATATATATATTACGTTTATTAATCAGTTTTAATATCCTTTTTCTAAATGAATTGAACAAATTCAAGGATAAATTAATATATATATATGTGTAGTTAGAAAAGTTTTCAAAAGTTAGTAGATTTATCCTTAATGTTATAGATTTTTCTTATGGTCCTTTTTATCCATTCATACGTAGAACCAGAAATAAAATACTAACAACAAAAAAAAACGGAAAATATAGGACAATCGAACATCTGCAAAATTTTCTATACATTTTCCTTTTGTGTGTCGATTTTTAAGAAAGTGATAAATTTTTCATTTTCTTTTATTTAATGGACTGAGTATATACATGTACATATAAGTATTTCTAATTCAATCCTTAAGCATATAAATCTTTAAATTTTCTATGGCAATAAGACAAATATGATTAAGTCAAAATCAAATTTTAAGTGAATAAAATATGATATTTAACTTGGTCTCTTATAGTGTGGATGAGAAAATTGGATTTCTAGATCAGTATTTATTGTGCATATTGATTTAATTAAGTGATTTAGTCTGTCGTCATTATCCTCATTTTTAAGCTCAATTTCTGTCTGAAATAACCTTCTATTAATTAATCTACAGTCATTAGATGAATTAAATAAGAGTACTACAAAATCATAGTAATCCAAGTTTTCTAATGCAAGTTTAATTGATCTTTTGTTTAAATTTGCTAACCAGAAGCTTATTTAGCAGAGTTTTCCCTTTTTAAGCGTTTAAGAGTTTTCCATTTTCAATAAAATTCGAACGAGTTTTCATCATCGAAATCTTTTCGTTCAGAAACATTACTTTGACTACGGAAACTAGTGGTTTATTTAAAAATAATTATGTTTTTCAATATTCAAATTAGTAAATTTATTAAATTATTATGAGATTCTCTAAAATTTCGCTAAAACAGCTGATTTAATAAAAAGAAGTTTGATAGAACCAAACCTGCTTAACATTCAAGCTGTTTGTAATTGTAATTAGCTTTTTTTAAATTTGTCCAAATTAAATTCATACTCAAAAAAAAATACAATACTATTCAATTAGTCAGATCATAAAATTATATCCTTGTGCAGGCCTAAATAAAACTGAACTTATCAAGTTTTTGATTCTTACCATACAATTATACAATGTCCAACTTAATTTAATTTTTATTTATATATATATATTACACAATATAGAAAATTGTATTTAACAGATCAATTGGTGACGGGATGTATTGGTCTTTTATACCCGAATTGAAAACTGATTTTATATCCTGTTTATCAGTTTTATTTTTATTGGATTTTATATCTTTTTGTTATAATATGCTTTTGTATTGAATAGTTGTATAAGAGATAAATTTGTATCATATTAACTTGTACTCGTCCTTTTTTTTTTTTTGTGTTATTTTGTTATTCATTTGTCACGTAATATGGCAATTTCTAGTACACGTTTTTCGTTTATAGAATCAAAATAATTGTAATCACATGTCTCGCTATGTTAAAATGTCCCTTTAGTTCGGTTTTTATTTTATTTTATTTTTCATGGTTTCGGATATCGATATAAAAATTCATGAAATTAGATTAATGATTTTGAAAGATATTGAACAGACTATTTGCCAATTGGTATTCAATTGAAATTTTTGTGTATAGGTAACGAAAGATTTATAAACAGAAATACGTATTACAATGAAAAATAATATATTTTTAGTGAAAAGAATAAATAAATTTAGAAAGTTTTGAGAAGAATTTTTTTAAATCATTTTAACTTTGATATAAATTAGACCGAAGAAGTTAATGCAATTAATTTGGGTAATAGTAAAAATCGGTTTTAAAATAAAATTAAATTAATTCTAAATTCCAAACTTTTTTTTACAAACTTTTTCAAAAGTTTTTAAAGCAATTTAATACTTGGACATTTAATTTATTATTAAAATTTAGCATATTACTAAAATACTCTTTAATGATCATTAATCGCTTAAGTATAATTATTCAGCTCGTTCGTTATTTGTAGTCATCTTTATCTCAGTATATATTATAACTATATTTGTAAGTAATTAAAACTTCTGTGGATGCCATTATCTGACAATTTTTTAACTCCTGCTCTCATCAAAATCCGACTGTTAAGTGGTTAATAAAGTTTCACAAATATTTAAGCTAGGTAAAGTTAAACCAACATCGAAAACTCTGACTGGAATCGAACCCAGTATCACTGCTTAGTACACTACCATATTAAAGGTCATAAATAGTCTGTCGAAAGTATTCTGTATTATCATATCCTATTTCGTTCAAGTTATTTTCTCGGAAATTATAATATCCTGGATTTGAAAACGCTTGCTAATCCATTAAAATCTTACATTTTATCCAAACTATTAGCCATTCAAAATTTTATATACTCTTTAAATAAAAAATAGATTCCCTTGACATTCATATCAACTTTCCAGCTTTTAAAAATTTTACATCTGAAATACTCAATTATGAAATTTTAAAATGCATAGTCAAAAATTTCAAATTTCCAAAAATATTTTAATCGTAAAAATATCACACAATCTAAACAACAGTGTATTTTTTTTTAATCCTCATATTGACATTTCAAAAACTTTTGATTTGCAAATCCATCCAAAATAATCTCTTGATACTATTTATTTTTAGTCCCAAAAAAAAAAGTAAACACAAATTTTATTCTGCCAGAAACTGACGTTGTTTTACTGCAATTTCACACAAAAAGATCAGAAAATATTTTCTATTTGATTAACATTTTTTTTTATTTCCTGATTGCAGCAAAAAGTTCCAAACCAAAAAAAAATTGCACAAGATTTTTAAGGAAAATACCAAATATAACCAAAATAAATCCTTGTTAGCAAAAAAAATAAAAAAAAATTGTTTTTTTTAAACTTTAAATCCGAACAGTCAATTTGGTTTGACACATAAAAATTTTCTTCAACACTACACAAAATTGCAGTGAATTTTTAAAAAATGAAATTGTGTCAAAATTTGTTCAAAAAAAAAGAAAATTAAAACAAATTTTCATGTTTAAAAATTTGGTGACGGTTTAATTTTGGAAACAGAAAAACCAAAAAGAATTCTAAATTGTCGACCAAAATTTTCAAACCAAAGAAGCAAAAAAAGTTTTGTATCAAGAAAAACTTTTCTGAAAATTTTTTTCTTTATCTTTTCGGTCTTAAAAAGATCAACAATTTTCATGAAATAAAAAAAAAAAAGAAATTTACTTTTTACCAAAAAAAATTCTCATCCCTGAAGGGTTTCTATTTCCTTACCATTCAGGATTTGTGTGGTTAAAGGAAAATATTCTTTTTTTTTTTTTGGTACCCATCTATAAATTTAAACAATTTCTGTAAATAAACTTTATTTATTTTATTACAGAATATTTTAAAGCTATCCCACTTTTATTAACACTGGGTAACTTCTTCCTGTTCTACGTAAATCTCTAAAGGGATTTTTTTTTTATTATTTTTATATTTATTTGTATTTTGTTGTGGAAAAGGATATGTGAACAAATATTTTGTAGAATTATATAATTTTAATGTGCATTGTATATAAAAAAAATCTTTAGAAATAATAAGCCTTAAATTGTGAGTTTATTTTGAAAGTTGCTTCACTCCAGGATTTATATACGTACGTAAAAATAGAATGTAAAATTTTCCAAAAAAAAAAAATTAAAGGAAATATAAATATGAGAAAGTTTTGTAAATATGTATGTGTATAGATTTATATTTTTGTTACACCCACAGGAACTGGATAAACATATTCATTGTACGAAAATAAGTTTACTAAAAGTTCTAGTTTCCTGGTACAAGATTTTTGAAATAAAAGGAGTAAATTAACTATTTACAAAAGATAAAGTTATTATTATACGCAGGAGACTTTTCTAAATATAATAGACAATTGAGGTTTTCAAATTTAGACAAAAAAAAGGTGTTCAAAAAATTTAGGGAACTAGCTAAACCGGCAGGAGAAATATTGTTTGACATTTTTATGAAAAAACAAAAGTTTGGACAAATTATTTCTAAAAAATTTGAGGATAAAGTTATTTTTATAAAAATAATAATAAAATGTATAAAATTATACTTTCAAAGATTTGCATCTGAAAGCATAATTTCTATGCTAAATTACTATAATACAATTGTCTTAAAGTTCAACCTTCTTGATTGTGAATATTACTGATTGTTATCGACTGATATTTAATATTAAGATCAGATGTTAGTCTTGAATATATGAAACGCCACTGGTACGCTGGTTGATTAAATTAGACTAGAAACAATGATGGAGGGTTTCATGTACTCAGGCTTACTTAGGTCCATTTTACCTCTTTTACATCGCAACAATTTTAGGATTTCTTTTAAGGAACTAGAAGAAGGATACCCGCTTAATCATTTATTCTACCAAAAGGGAACCAAAACGACCAATATGTTATAATTTTAAATAGAGGCTTAGGTCAATATAGTACTTCACAAATGTAGGCATAAAAAATACAAACTTTTGGTGATTTAGCTTTTGAAGCAAAGATTTAATCCTCAGTACTGGTGTATGGTCCGTAAAGATATTTGTAATAGAACATAATTCAAATTTATCATCCTTTTCTAGCATAAACTGTGCCGGTCATATTTTTTATAGACCGATCTGTAAAATTTGTAATCTGTAAAATGAGTTTTAATATTTCCTAATTTTTAATTTTAAAATTGATAGTAATCCATTTTTAGTACTTGTCCTCTTTTGTATTCATGTCTCCAAAAATGACTAGTATTTTAATTTTTTAAGTTTTTCATGATTTAAATAAATTACTGGAAAGGTTACCCAAAAAAAAATTTAAATTTTAAAATAATAATAATATATTTTCCTTTAAATATTCAAATTTTCCAGAGCTTCCATTTTTATCATCAACATATCTGAATTGTACAAAAGATCAGACAATATTATTAGAGCCAGGATGTGAAATAACAAATAAGAAATGCCAATGTTGGCCAAAAACAAAAATTTGTAAAGGGGACCTAACGTCATCATCAACAGATATTCGATGGCATTTTAAAACATTAGAGGTAAAAAAATCAAAATTAAATTTTTCAATTTATTTTATTTTTATTCCCTTAGGATTGCCAATTAAATTTACAAAATTTAATAAAAATCGAAATGGAATTCGATGAAGATTATACAATTTCACCTCGAAGTTTTACTTACAGAAAATTACGAAGGAAGAGAAGATCAACAAAAAGAAGAAGGTTAGTTAAGAAAATATTAATGGAAATTTATTACTGAAAGTTGCTTTTTTTTTTGTGTGGTTGTAGAAAAATTATAAATTATTTTTAATTATTAGTTATATAAAATCATCTTTAATGGCAAGATTATTTAATTATTGGTTTAAAGATATCACAAAAAAAAAAGAACTGTTTTATGTAAATTAAGAAAATTTTATGGGGGAAAATGTACAAATCTTGCTTCAAAAACACATTTCTGTCATGAAGGAGACCAGAATACAGAGAGAATGTTAGTTTTTTAATTAAATATTCCAGTCTCAGAACCAATAAACAAGATTACTGCTGGTCAGTAGTTTCATATTCAAGTGTCTTGTTCGAATACCAACAGGAAAAATCGTTTCTTTTTGGTTTTACTTTTTCAGAACTAATTTTGGTACCGATTGGTGTCCGACTCAATAATGTATTATTAAAAATTTGGTAAACTGAATTACAATTTTTGCGAAATTTGAAAAGATTTTCCAGATTCAGACCAACAGAAACACTTGTAATAAAAAACACTGCTTTATTCTTAACAAAGTTTGAAGAAAATTTATTCGAAATATATTCTAAAAATTTTCAGGAAATTTCCGTAAAAATTAAATTTTACAAAATACCAGCTCAGGTACACAATAAATGTCATAGTAAAATTACCCAATTTCTTAAATCCTAAAATATTTTTTTTTTACAAATTTAATAAATTACGTAAAGAAAAATTGAACTTTTTTTTTGTTACCAATTTTT
This sequence comes from Empis livida, assembly GCA_963932195.1. Taxonomy (NCBI): domain Eukaryota; kingdom Metazoa; phylum Arthropoda; class Insecta; order Diptera; family Empididae; genus Empis; species Empis livida. The sequence continues at coordinate 15,087,761 of OZ010647.1, forward strand.
GTCCTGTTTATCTTATGTTTTTTTTATTTGTTTTTTTTTTTTTTAAACAAAGCACGAGCTACAATAAAGATTTGTATTAGTAATGAAAAATAACCCGGTCTCCTTGCTACACTCATCCAGAAACAAGAAAATATTGTTTTCATTATACAAGGACTGCTATTTTTTTGTTTTTCTTCTTTGCTGTGAATATCCTTTTTTTTTTGTGTATTGTGTTCAACACAGAAAATAAAACCAGAAGAAAAAATACATAAACAAACAGAAAAATCAAAGATTCTGTAGAAATGACTAAACCAGCCAAGCAATGACAAAAACAAAAAAAAAAAATCTTTACTGACGAAATCAACTGAAATGTATATTTATATCTAGTAACAAGGATATTCAAGAAAATTCTCGTCAATACTTTTGAGCAAAAAAAAAAAGAGGCAAAATCGTAAAATAGTGCCTTTCGGCTAAAGAAATGAAAAATTGTTTTTCGCCGGAATTTTTATTTTTAGTGTTGTTTCTTGTTTGTTTGTTTGTTTTAAAAAAAAAAAACTCTGTTCTACACTCTTGTCCTTTTTTTTTCCTGATGTAATTTGTCATTAAAATTACAAGAATTTTTAAAGGAAAAGATTTTTTTTTTCTTCTTAGTATAGTAAATTATTGCTTTAATCTTCTCATTTCCTTATAAAATTCTTGCTGATCCTTTGGTATATATTTTTTTGGTTGTTATGTTGTTAAATTTAAAGAAATATAAAGTGGGGATCAATATTATGTACTTATGATGAGAAAATTTAGACAGCTTTTAAACGATATGATTTAAAATTTAATTTTTTTTTTATTTAATCTTTTTGAATTTAAGACGGAAAAGAAAAAAAATCTTTATTATCGTTATAAATTTGTATTTCCTTGTAACCATCACACGTGCCAATCTAGAGCAGTGGTATTCAAACGGAAGGATCTTCTGCGTGCAAGTTAAAATTTGAAAAAATACCCTTATACATCATATTCTTGTTTTTGAGTAAGTTTGTTTGCTTAAAATAGGCTTCTTTCTTTTACGTAATGGCGAGTAGTAGAGGACACGAAAGTTTACTGCTAAAATATGATAGTGCTGGTTGGCTATTACTATAGTTTTCTTAAAGACCAAGATTAAAGAAATAATTGGTACATCACAAGGTACATTTTCCCATCAGCAATGGGAAAGCTTTCCATACTTTAGTCCTTGAAGAAACTCTGGAATTCTTCGGAGGTAATGGTTTCGTCATTTTATTGTAACCAATTTACAAGGAAAACCTATTCTTCTGGGCTGGTCTGCTTAGTTTCCATTTTGGTTTAAATTTCTTTAATATCCAACTATTTTATTTTCATATCCTCGTATCAATACACAATTCTGTCTTTTTTCATCCAACACTATTCATTACAGGGCCTACAGCAAACAAGATTATAATCTAACAAAAACATTGTACATATAATAATGAGAATTTCTAGTAGGAAAAATGTTAAACGATGAAACTTGAAAAATTTCATGTTTACTATCCAATCATGTCGTTTTTAAGAAACTTATCTTCAGTCCTGTACCTTCTGAAAAATTATATGTCATTCTATGACCCAAATTTTGAAATTAGTCGACTCAACTTTAAATTCGCGATCCAACATTTTGGAAACCTCCTGATTTCGTAGAGGGTGTAATATAAAAAAAAAAAAGGAAAAGCCATAAATGATGACAGGAAGAAGGAAAATTTAAATTAGATTTTTTTTAACAATATTACATTTTTTTTTTTTTCTTCTTGATTCTTATTTTGCTTTGTTTATGTGTGGAGTTAGAAGCGGAAGAAAAAAAAAAATACATAATATGAAAATATTTACTTACGATTTTCCCAGAGATATGAATATGCAAATTAGATTTTCATTTTCTCGCTATTGTTGTTGTTTGTATTATCATCATTAAGTGGAAAATTAAATATGTTTTTATGGAATTATTTTAAATGTTTATCCAATTTATTAAAAATTTTATTAAATGTAATTTGTTTTTGGATAAAAAAGGGGGCAAATTTTTTTTTATGTTTATGTTATGAGTTTATTATATGATTTATAACTGATTTTTCTAATAAGAAAAAAAAAGGATATTTTAGAGTTTTTGCATATAAAGAAATCTTTTTTTTGATAATATTTGTTTAGGTAGAAGGAATATTTTGTTTGTCAAGATTTTGTTTAATTTTCTCATCTCGTAAGTTACCAAAAAAAAAATTTTTTTCCAATTTATTTGTACTTTGTTTTATGTTGCAGAAATTTCAAAACATCCTTTCACAAAAATTTAATTAATATCAAATATAAAATAATGTAATCCTTGCTCAGGATATTAAAATTTTGTTAATTTTGATTTTTTTTCATATAAATATAAATTCTATAAAATAAATTTTGTATCTGTTTTGTGCAAAATTGCAGTGAATTTTTAAATTAGATTTTCGACTAATATTTTTTAGTGAACAAGACAGCTTTTTTTTTTTTTTTTAAAGAAATAAATCAAATTCTGTGCATAAAAAATTAAACTTTTTTTTATACTCTTTTTTTAGTTTTATTTCTGCACAACATAAATTGTCCTTTTTTTCAGTATTAAAAACATAAAACATTTAAATTTTATTTTAAAATGTTTCCAAATAAAATTTAAAAACACAGTTTCTATAAAATATTTAAATATTTGCCTTGTATATTACTATAATATAGAAAAGCATCGAAATTTTGCTGAGTTATGTTCTTTAACAGAATATTAAGTAGATGAGTACATATTGTTTATAAGAGTATAGTTTTATGTTTATGTTAAACAACTAACAAGAAATGCAAGGACAAAGTTATACCATAAAATTAAATATTTAAAAATTTTGGTGTTTGTATTTTTATTTTGTTTTTAAAGTTATAAATATTTTAAAAAATTCCGATAGTTCCTTAAAAAACAAATTTAAATGAATTAGGAAAAAAAATGTTCAGATAATAATTTCTCTAAATTCAAATTATGAAACTAATTTTTTTTAATTAAAAATTCAATTAATTTTAGTCTTAAATTAATTTCGAAAGAAATAATATAAACAAATCTTGATAATTAAACAACAAATATAAAAATTTAGTCTTATAATTGTTGCGGGACAGAATTATCTGGTTCCGGTAAACAGATTTGAAAAGAACGTTTTAGGACTTTCGAAATTATAGCATAAATTATTGCTGACGTGAAGTGGCAGCAGCCGCAAATAGAGTTTTTTTGCTTAAAAACATAAAATAGGTAATATATACAAATGAAAATCAGTTAAAGAACGAAAAATAATTTCTTTACAAAAATTTACTCAATTATCATAAAATCTATAATAAAGCCATTCTATTTATCTTTGCAACATGGTTTCTAAATTATACAATCATTAAATACAAATACATAATCAAAAAAGAAACATAAAGTTAATAATTTAATAAATTTTCAAAATTTCATTTCAATTGAATTTTTTATTAAAAGATTGTGCAAAAAAAAAAAATCTTTATTATAAATTTATTTATTTTTCACCAACAAAATAATCAAAAATAATTCCTTCATTTTGGTCCACATTTTTCATTCGTTTTGAGAACAAACAAAGGATAACTTTTGATATGAAAAACATGAATTTAATATACTATGACATAATTTTTCTTTCTGTTACCTGGTCTCTAATATTGAAAGCATTGAATTTTTTTTATTTGTTTGTTTGTTAAAATCCCTGAAGATTTATTATACCTCAATTTTCTTGTCCCAGGCTAAACAATAATAATAATAATAATAATAAGAACAGAAAAAAAAAATTGTAGCATAGTAAAACGACTGTACAGCAATTTTATGTAATGGGCTTTTTTTAATTCCTATTCGTTGGTAGAAAAATTTCAGAACCTTGCAATACAACAACCACGAATTTCTGCATTATCTTCCCATTACTATACTATAAATTTTGAAGACTACATTTAAATCCAATTGAACAAAATATGTCAAACGACAGATAACACCGTCTAGCCGTAAACATTTAATTGTTTGTTGCAGCTGTACAGATGTTAGTTCTAACGCCCAATTGAACAAACACCCACAAAACTATGAGCTAAAGTCCAACAAAATTTGTCCTTTACTCACATGAACCACGGCCCAAAATTTATAAATGAACCAAAGCATAAAGTAAATGAACTAGATTCGAAACAGTTGTTCGGGCGTTCTTTCTGATTTTGGGCCTATTTTTTGCTTTGATTTTTAGGCAAAGGAACTTTCTTATTGATAAATAAAACGACGAAAAGTTTCCCTTTTACGAAAATTTGAACTAAACTGCAAACAGCCTTTAGCTCATCTAAATCAACAAAAAAAAAAAATGTACCAGTGCGCATAATTTGGAATAAGGGCCCACAATTAAGGTTAAATTTATAAAGAAAATTTTATTAGGCTATAGTTTATTATTGTGGGATTGTTAGTTTATTTTGGTTAGTTCGTAGAGTCATTTTTCAACTCTCTCTCTGATTCTTCAACTCTCCAAATTCATTGTCTAGCTTCTTTCAAAACTGACAATTTTAATTTCGAAAAGTCTACTGACAGACAGACGGACCACAAATCACTAAAATAAAATATTTTTAAGTTTTCCAAAGACAAAAATCCTTACCAACAATATTTATATATACCTTTTCCATGAAAATATCCCCCACAAGGATGTCGAGGAAAAAATAAAAATGAAAGAATGAAAGCCTTAATATATTTTTTTTTCCTTTTCTAATTCGACAAAAACACGTTGTTAATTTATGACCATCAATGAAAAAGCTTTAAAAGCCATTCAGCATTCATTATTGTACCGTAATACTTTCACACAACAACAAAAAAAAAAAAAACACCAATACAGCGAATGGTTTTGGTTATAAATTCTTCATCAATTCACATGCAAATTTACAAAAGAAGGTACAAACAAAATAAAAGAAATAGAAATAAATGTACGTAACACAGGACGCGTGTCAATCGAAATTGTATAAAAGAAGAAAAATTAACTACCAGGTTTCAGGGTAACAAATTATTTAATTTATCCTATAGTCTCTCTTATATACTCTGAATATCCTTTAATAACATTCTAGAAAGATTTATAATTTTTGTACGCTAATTTAACATGATTTTAGTCGATTTAACACTTTTTTTTCTCCTTTTTTTTTTTTATTAAAAAAAAATATTTAGTAAATTTTCCAGTATTTTCCTAACGGTTGAGTTATTTCATCTTCATCGTGTGGGAGAGAAAAATTATTGGATTTTTATTCAATTTTTTTTTTTTTTTTTTTTTTTGAAAAAAAGGATACTTTTAAAGAATACTTTTTTTTTTTATATCGATTTATTTAATATTATATTTTTAAAATTTTTGCAATTCCTTTTTTGTCGTTGTGTATAAAAAATTATATCCTTTTACAATATGTACCCAAGGATAAAATAAAAAAAAAAAAATAATCAGGGCAATAAGCACAAAATTATACGAAGAATTTTGTGTACGGGTATCAAATTAATAGGAAATATTCCGGATATTTTCGATTCATATATTGAATACTTTCAACCTTTAGACAATACTCTAACAACAACAATAACACAAAATAAAAACTGAAAAGGATATACGTAATGATAATAATATATATATATGTATAATTTAAAACAAATATGAACCCATATCAAGGTGAATTTAATTTGACACATTTTGCATTACACAAAAAGGACATTCAATGTACAATTTTTTTTTCATACTGATTATATTGTATTTGTAAATATGTTTATGTTTGGAAAATACCTTATTTTTTTTTTTTTTTGCTTTGTGTAAGTGTGAGTGTTTAGATATGAAATTACGAGAAAATATAAATTACAAAAGTTTGAATGATGACTTTTTGTTATATCCCTTTTTTTTCGGGGCAACAAAAATAAATAATAAAAAAAATAAAGATGAAAAAAATACTTCGCTTTAATATTTTATATCTAAGAAAAAAAAGGACATTTTTAATAATAGATAGGTCAGCTCTACATTTGTTTTAAGTTTTCTTATTAAGAAATCTGAAAATTTTTTCGTACTTCGGGAACAATTAATTTAAACAATAAATTGTTCACAAATAAATGTTGTCCTTAAAATTAAAGGGGAAATAAAACAAAAATGAATTCATTTTTTTCTAAGGACACAGAATTTCCATCTGACTTGGTCTTGCACGAGAAAATCTGATACATGCCTTTCATACTTCTTTCGTAATTTATGTCCAGTAATTTTAGTTTCTTGAGGGTTTAAAGCTCTGTTCCAGGTCATATTAACTCCGTTCCGCATAAACTTCCGAGTAATAGTTACCGGAGTGATTTAAAAATACTAAGTACTTATAGTTAGAAATATGTGTGTAGATAGTTTACCTCCCTGAGCCAAGGCTGGTTCAGAGAGGAAAACTATCTACACATATTTCTTTATTTAGGAAAATACTGACGGGAAAAATTTATGTAACAGTGTATACATCTGACCCAAAGAAAAATGTTAAAAGAAATTAAATTTATCAAAAAAATTTAAGGAATAAATTTAAAGAAAATTCTTTAGATTCTGTGACTTTAAAAAATAACAAACAAAAAATTGTTTATTACTTGAATTTTTTTTACTACTGGTGCTTCAAATGTTATAACTTTATCACAGGCGAACGAACAATAAAGTAATAATAACAAAGATTGAAGACAATTTTAACAACCTCTAATAGTACTAAAAAAATACTAGGAGACATTAACTAAAAGAATGGGCAATTTGAGAGTATTAATTTTTTTTTTCTGGGAAAATATAATAAAATTTAGAAAGAACAGAAAAAGTTGTAGAATTTTTCGCTTTTATCTTTCTTATCACGTTTTGGTATCTGCCGTAAAATATTTTTGTTAGAAAAAGAAAATGTTTTGTTAATTTTTTTGCGGAAGTTGTAGAGAATGAGAGAAAGTCTGTTGAAAATTTGAAGTGATGGGATGGTTAGTGTGTAAGTGCTGTTATTTGGAAGAATGTAGATGGACATTTTTAGGAGGTGCAGAAGGATATAATCTTTTGCTTAATTGATATTAGCGTAAGATTCTGAGCGAATTAAAATTTATCTGGTAATTAATATATTTAAAACATCCGGTGTTTATTTCCAATACTTTCATTTTAATGAAAAAGTTTTTTAAAAAATATATCACAAATTTGATTTTACTTGCTCTGTCATGAAATTTTATTTGAAATATGATTTTTTAAATTAATTTTCATAAACTTGTATTGACATTTCCCAGAGTAATATAAAGCGAACTAGTAGTTTTCGTTAGACAGTTTGTTTAACGAATTTGTATAGAATAATATTTTTATGGCGCTTGGATGGCTAGTTAGTTCATGCGGATACCTAATAAAAAAAACTGGCACATCCCAAAATTTATAGTTTTGAGAAAATCCTGGTCAAAGTTAGGTTGTTTGGGAAAGAGAAAAAACTAATTTTTGAGGTACGTCACAATTCAATTAAAAATATAAATTTTTAATCCCATTGTGAACATACTGACCTTTTCTATTATTTAAATTTAATCTTTTTATGATAAGGATTTAATTTAAAATAAAGGATTTATTTTAAAATAAATCTTTATGATAAAAAGTTCTTAAAATTTTCTGGTAAAACTTAATGTTAACTACTGTTTTTAAAATTAAATGTTGCATTATTTTTATATAACACATTTTTGGAATTACTGACTCGGAAAAATTCTGAATATTTTCTGTGCACTTGTAAACTGGAATAGAAGATCTCCAACTCCAAACTTTTTCTCAATTTCAGATTATAATTTATTAACCCATTTTCTCCGGAATTAAGAAATTTATTTAGTTGATTTATAATTGAATAATACTCGTCAAACATAATTTTTGAACCTTAAATGCAAGAACTATTTTTTGGAAATAATATCTGTATTGCATACAATTTAAGAACAAAATTTTCTGTCGCCAAATGATGCCGCAATTAGAATTGTGGTTAAATACGGATTTTTTATGTAGTTCTCGCAAATAAGTATAAAAATTTAGCTTACAGTCACTAACATTTAATAATATACCAACAACTTGAGAACTTTTCCAGAAAAAAAGCTTCCCAAAAAAGTGAAAAATGGTTTATTTTATTTCACAATAACTAGCAAAGATATCAAGAAGCATAACTGTCGTAAAAATTCTTTACCTAAGCAATACTAAAATCACTATAACCTAATATCTTTGCAAGCTTTTTGGGAATAAAATTGAGTAAAACTATTTTACGACAGAATATTGAACAGCAAAATTGACTTTGTCATTCCTTTTTTTTATAAAATGATTTTAAATAAAGTTATCAAAAGAAACTAAATTTCTGTTAATATTCAGTTAAGGTTTCCTTAAATTTACTTAAGCAAAAAAAAAAATTTTCTATTTTTTATCCTAAGATCGATTAAATTCTAATCCGTTTATCAATCATCATTCCCTTCCTTTGATTGATTCTTTTTTTTATATATATATTCACTCTATCACCGTATACCAAAAATCTCTCTATTAGCTCATTAATCAATCACACAAAAAAGACACACAGAGAAGAAAATATTTCCAAAGTTAAGAAGAAAAAAAAAAAATCACTAGCCCATGCCAAAAAAAATGGATCAAAAAAAAAAATACCTTGACATCATCATGTCAAATATAAATCTCCACATAAGATGTCATTACAACATTAACACATGTGCACATGTACAACGTGAAATTCCTTTTTATTTAATAGATTTTTTTTTTATATCTCCACAAAAAAACCGAAAAAAAAAAAAATTAATGACGTAAATCTCCCTTTTATTGTTGGTTATGTTATCGTATGTTTTACTTACTGACGTCCCTCCTCTCAGATACTTCTTTGGCATACATTCTAAAAAAAAAAAACAAATTTATTTATATTATGCTAAAATAGAGGCCAATTTTGTGCGGATATTAAAAAAATATATCTTCCGGAATTTTTGGAATAATTCCAAAACAAATAAAAAAATAACCAAATATTTTTGCGCACACATAATTTTTTTTTAAAAAAAAATTTTCATTTCAATGTTGACATATGAAAATTTGCTGAGAATGGCACTAGAATATATTTTTTTTTTTTGGTAAATCTAAGGTTTAATGAAAATGAGGTGAAAATTATATTTTAAAAATAGCTAATAAAATGTAAATGGCTGATATTCAGTCCTTGGTGTGACAACAATTCTATTTTTTTGTTACAAAAAAAATTATTTCAAATAAGATCTATTCTGGTTTCAACACTCACCAAACCTTAGCACGTATACTGGAACAGAATGAATTAAGGAAAGAAGTTATAGGACCAAGATTTTCTAGCAACGTAAGGTTTCAAATGTAACTTACTTGCAAGTACATTGAAAAAAAAGTTTCTGAAATATTTGATAAAAATGTCGTCTAAAACTTTTAACTTAATTATCCAGAAATTTTCTTTACGGAGCAAAAGTTTGTATTTCTGTTTTATTGTTAGCCTTGAAAACTGTAACTTAATGTTAATAGAAGGTTACAAATTGGCTTTAGATTCAATGTCTACCAAAAATTGTTAAACTTCATAACCTAAATATTATAACAGACAGCCTTAGCCCATATATGACCTAAAATAATTTCCATAATTATTGCGTTAAGCTAAATTTATCTTAATATACTAGCTTTTTTTAAGGCTCGTCTCTTTGGAGGTGGAATAAATTCAAATTTTCTTTTAAATAAATGGAAAAACTACAAAAAAAAAAACAATTTCTGTAATTTCTATTTTTATTTCTTTTAAAATTTAACTTAGTTCAAGGTTGAATTATATTTTTCAGAATAAAAATACTTTTTTAATCGAATATTTCAAACCTACTTGTTGATTTTTGTTCATGAAAATTGAACTTGAAAGTCATCCCATTTACCCTGTCTCTCACTTTCTTCATTCTTAAGTGTTTCAATTTTCACCTTGACTTTTTGAAGGTATTTTTTTTTATATACTCGTATAGTCATATTGTCAATTAAAGTGAGTAGGCGTAAATTTTATTAAAGAGAGGGAGGATACTAGGCTGGGTTTCTTAATATTTTTTGGAAATTAGTTTAAGTAAAAGTCATATTTCAAAAAAAGTGCTTTTTTCAAACCAAAAATCTCTTTAAATGGACATAAAAAATTATCATCAACATGAAAAATTATTCATATTTGAAAATTGGACTTAAAAGAAGAAAAAGTGTAAATAGAAAATTTTAAAAAAAAATATTTATTTACTAAATTGGCATAGAAAATTTTTATCTACGTCATAAATTCAAATATTTGTTCCACGAAAAAAAAAAATAATTGAATTATGAGGAAATTTTCCATAAATAAAAATTATTATATTTATTTTCTAGCTTTAAATGCGCCTGGGATGGTGAAACTATTTTATGCGGTGTGCCAAATAATCATTATTCCTGTAATGCAGAATTAATTATTGTTCTTTACAGGCTTCGCTGCTTACAAAAAAATCTTATATAATGAAAATATATTATTAAAATTACTTAACCAAACCGCAAATGTCTCTGAGCTAACTCAATAACCTCAATAACTCAATATCTTCTTCGAATTCTGTCTCATTTATTAATATTTTTCTAACTCAATTTCTTCATCAGTGGAATTAATCCAAATTAGTACTGTATTAGTAATTTTATATTTCCTGGATATTGAATCAAATTCATTACGGGTTCGAACATTTCGAAAAAATTAATATCCTGACTGTACGGTCCAGCTCAATAAAAATATCGCTAAAGAAGGCAGTTTCGATTTGACGGACAAGGTTCGAGCCCAGTACCTTACCGCACCATTGCTAAGTGTGTAATCACTAAACGAGCATCCATCTAATAATAATAATGACAATTCCTAACCAAAATAATTTTGTAAAGTGCCGAAAGCTAATGTTCTGTAGGTTCACCATCCCTGGTATACGCAATTGCTTATATCGAATGTTTTTTACACTGGAAAAGACAAGCCCCTCCTCTCCTCGTAATGAAAATTACTGAAAATTAACAAACAAAAAAAAAAATAAACTTCATTTGTGGTTTATTAATAAAGTTTATTTAGTAATGTTTTTTCCGGATGAAATTTTTTTTTAACAAATCGTAATTGTTTGGTCAATAAATTGATTTTTTTTTTAAAAGATACGACTAATATTTGCATGTTAGAAGGAGGGGATAAGGGCAAGTGATTTGTACTAATAATTGTGTAGGTGTTCTAATAAAAAGAGTCTTATTTGACCAATTTTCCATAAAATTTTTATTTGTAAGAAAATTTTCTTCTTTTTTTTTTTTTTTGATTTTCTTTTGAATCAACAAAACAAAAAAAAAGTTCTAATTTAGTGATTTTTTATGGAATTTTTATGTTTTTTTTTTTTGGTTAATTTCTATTTTTAATGCTTCTTTGTATTGTTTTTAATGAGTTGTTTTGTTTAGTTGGTCTAATTAGTCAATTTTTCTGTTAATAATAATGAGTCAAAAAAAAAATTAATTTGAAGAATTTTAAGTAGACCACAAGAAAATTGGTTTTTTTTTTCTGGGTTTGTTGTTTTTTTTTATTATTGGATAATTAAGAAATTCCACAAGTTAAATTAATTGAGAGCAGAGGATGCCGTCACTGTTGATATAGCATGATTCAAGCGAATCAATTACAATTTGTAGGGAAATTCTTTTGAAAGTAATTTTAGTCATGGATTTGATTTATTTTTAGTAATTTTTATCACTTATAAAATAGATTTCTGTTCCAGAATGACAACCAACAAGATTGATTTCTGAAATAGATGAGTTAATTAGTATTTAATAAAATTGATTATTTCCAATCAACAATTAATTTATATCCAGTTTTTTTTTTTTTGTATTTTCGTCTTGTTTTCCAATAAAAATTAAAGTTTTACTAATTTTTTTAAAGGAAAATTGAAAAGAGTTGCAATAATTTTTTGATTAAAATTAAAATATTTATACATTTTTTTATTTGAGAAAAAGAAAACCTCTTGAAATTCCTTATTATGTCATCAAATTATTTACAATTGAAACTATTTTCTATTACACGATGGATGACATTATACGCTTACCATTTCTTTACCAAGGGTTTTGGATTTCGTGAAAACAATTTGATTTGTTTTTTTTTTTGCTAAAACAGCATGTGATCGTTGGTTTTCATATAAATGCTTTTTATGAGTCTATCGTCATTTCACACGAAATATTAAATCAAATTTAAAGCAATGTTCAGTCTTCATTAAAATTTTTAAATGGAAATTTTTTAAATAAAATTTTTCTTGGAATATTTTTATGAATTAGAAGTTTATATCTGAAATTTAAATTTATTTATCATTATTAAACTTGTAGATTTAAATATAAAATAGTGCTTTTTACAAGCAGTGTCAATTTTAATTAAAATAAGTCTATTTTTAGAATGACAAGAGTTGAATTGAGGATTAAAATAATATTTGTCGAAATCATATTTGAAATTTTATTAATAATGGTTGAAAGTTTGATTAAAATAATTGAATTTTTAAATATATTTGAAATAAAAATAAATTAAGAGTAATTTTGTATGTCATAGTTTTGATCAAATGATAAAAACTCTTAAAGTCTATTTAATATTATTCTCTAAAATTTTCCCGAAATTTAATTAAAAATATACACTTAACTTAAATAATCTCAAAATATTTACTCTTAATTTTCAATTTAACTCAATTTTTTCAAAATGATCATTTTTTTATTAAATCATTTAAATTTTCTCTTCAATTTAATCTCTTATCATTTTCTCTACGATACGAAACTCTACAAACCACAAAACTACAATTATTCTCTTCATTTAAATTGTAGTAAACAACAAAATTAAATTTAAATTATATTTTTACAATGATTTAAAATATTTAGATCAACCGAAAAAAAAAATGTATCTTCAAAATATTTAAAAAAATGACTATATTAAAATTATGTTTAATCATAAAAATTACACTTTGTAAACATAAAAAAAAAAATATATTAATAATTTTATTTGAACATTTTTATTAAATAATTTTTATTTTTATATTTCGTGTTTTTGTCTTTTAATAAAATTTCCATTTCCTTTTTGGTGTCAGGTAAAAATGTTGAACCTGACACAAACACCAAAACCTTTAATTATATGTTTTTTTTTTTGTTTTGTTTTATAAGCCTTTAAAAGCATAACATTTACAATAACAATAATAATAACAAGACGAAAATGAAAATAGCTTTATTCATTTTCGGTGTTTTATTTTTTTATATATGGTTATGTCTATTTATGTAATTGCTTTAATGGTTTTATGCTATGTCAGCTATTTAAAAGGATCTAAAAAATACCACCTCACCCAAATGATAATAAAAAAAGGAAAAAAATCATATAAAAAGCGGCCTTACTGTTAAATTCATTCATGTATTTAACACATTAGACCTGGCACAACACAGTATTTTTTTATTTATCTTGATACCGAAGTGTCAAAGTAACATGACTTGTAATGCTTATGTTTAACGTTGCTTATCTGAAAAATATTAAAGTTTTTGTAGTTTTTTTATTATTATTTTGGTTGGATGATTATAACTTAAAGACGGTTGTTCGTAAACAGCTGTTTTTTCTATTTTAATCAAAATGTGATAATAAACACATATACAAGTTTAATTAGTCATTAAGTCTATATTACAGGAAAATAATCTTTTAGATGTAATGACCTATTTAATTGATAATCTTTTATTTCGTCACCACCATGTCCAACACCATGAAAATGTTTTTTTCACTTATAACAGCCCATCACATTAGCTTTTAATATTTTCACCCCCGCCCACCACTGGAATGTTTGTTAAACTGTGAAAGCTTAAATGAAAAAAAAAAGCATTGTATTTTGGAAAACTCACTCCAAAATATTATTTTTAAGGGTTGAAATTTTCCCTGATAGACATGCAATCTACACCATTTATTTCTTTTGTGTTGGATGAGGGTCGGTGGTTGAAATAAATAAGAATCACAAATATACAAAAAAAAATTTCTAGTTTTATTCTTACACCCCCCGCCTCCTTCAACTTCAACTCTTCCACACCTTTTTCTATTTGATTAGAATCTAAAAATATTCATTATCTACAAAAAAATAATAAATTAATGTTCGATTTTTGTAGTTTTATTTGTAGTATTGTCGCTAATATGAGTATTGACACAAAGATACAAAGATAATATCATTCAATAAGCTCTTTTAAAATATTTTTTCTATATTATTTTATTTATTTATTAAATCAGCTGATCAGATAGATTTTTCAAGTCGCACCGTATCAAAAGAGTCTCCGTTCCGTATTTTTATTTTTTTTATTCTTCAGTGAAACCACAAAAAAAAAAAAAACACAGACAGAACTCGTTCAATGTTTTTCTAGCTATTGACAACAAAACAAACAAAACAAAAAAAAACATTTTTTTTTATTAGTCAGATAATAACACTTGACGGAAGTGGACGTGTGTGTCGATCGTGACTTAAAAAATTCAATTTAATTTTAATTATAATTAAAAGTTTTGTAAATACAAAAAAAAAAAAAAAAACAAATTAAAATATTTCCTCGAAATAAAAAATTAAATTATTTATTTAAAAGAATTTTCCACGAAAATTTTCATTAAATAAATTTTTAAAAAATACAAATTTTTTGAAAACTTTCAAAAAAAAATTTTTTTTGCATTCCAAATAAAAATTTTAAAATTTCGGTAATTTTTCACCAAGAAAATTAAAATTTCTATAATTTTTCAATAAATTTTTCTATGAATTTGTAATCAAAAATCTTATCACCGAAAAAAAAAAAATTATCATCAAAATTTTTGTGTTGTTGTGAAATTATTGAAAAATCTATTTTAGTTTAAAAAACGTTTTTCATTTTAATTGTGCAATCAGGTCGTCGCTCTGCAAAGCCAAAAAAAAAAATAGATTTGTGATTCAATTAAATTTTTAATAATTTCACAAAAAAAAAAAAATAGTGAAAAAAGAAGTGAGAAACTTTTTTTTTTATTAGTGCTTTTCAGAGTTTTTCATAAAAAGTTTAAGATTTAAGCAAATGTAGTGCAGGAAGTAATAAAAGTTGATATTTTTTTATGGAATTAAATATTTAAAATCGCTTGAAAGTTTTTTTTCGGAAAAAATTTTTAAAAAAAAGTGTTGAATTGTGAAAATCTACAAGTTTATTTTTTGTTGCGCTGCTAAAGAAGAAAATTTGGAAAAAATTGCAAAAAAAAATTTTTTTTAGCAAAAATGGCAAAAAAATATAAAGCTACCGTTTTTTTATTATTATTTTTTATTTATGGCATTAATTTTGCTGAATCAGGTAAGTTTTCTTTTTTTATTTTCAATATTAAACAGTTTTTAAATTTTTATTTTGTGGTTTTTGGTTTGTCATAATAAAAAGAAAAACGTTCACAAATTTCAAAATTTGTAACTTGATTTTAAAAAAAAAATGGAATAAATTTTCTTTTAAGTCTCATAATTTTTCATTATCAGATTCACTTCTTTCGTTTTGGTCAAACCAACCACTTCTAGTTGAACAAATTATCTCAGAAAAGAGGTGGATTATTATCGATAGTTTATAAGGGTTGGGCAAAAACTTTCAGTTGAGAAATTTAATTTGTTAATAAACCTGAAGATTTTCCTTCAAGTTCTTCAAATTATCTTCCAATTATTTCAGCCGTAAATCGCCGCTTGCCCACAATTGTTCTTGAAATATTTTAAATTGTTGCTTTATGTTTCAGCTTGTTTCCGTACCTTTCTTGACCCATCTCTTGGACTTCGTTAACATTTTGGTTCATCGATTTGTCGTCTGTATGGATGATGTGTCCAGTTGCCATCTTAATATTTTTACTGTTGCTAATATATTTCAGAAATTAGTTCCTTGTATAATTCTGTAATTACTTGTTCGTTGTCTTCTGGAAACTTTCAATAACGATTTCACTCTATAGCCGTTTAGTTCACTTGTATTTTTTTATTTAATTTAGATGTCATAGTCCACGAAGTTTTCACTACCGACAACATTTACTAAATGGCAACCAATAGGTTCATAATTATGATTGACATCTGAAACTAAACCGGGTTTTTTCCGTGAACCTGAACTTAAGCTAGGTTCTATTTTAATTTTAATCGCTTATTAAATTAATTATTTAAGTTTGGTGCTAATAAACACTAATTCATGAAGCAGAAGTATTTCATAATATTAGGTAATCTTTAAACAGGCTCAAATATTGCATAAATCAAAAAAAATACTGCTCCGAATAGTTTAAGAGTTTAGTAAATAATTTAAAAAGTACAGTGAATCTGAGATCAAATTACTCCGTTTAAATGTAACCCAAATTTGTAATATAGAAAATTTTGGAAACAAAACGTAAAAAACGCTTAAAAATTACATATATATCTTTTTTGGTTATCAGAATTGTCCCACAATTTCTTGGCCACTGTACGGTAACACTTTACCCATAATTTTAAGAATCTTATCGGACAACAATTAGTTTTTTTTTTGTTATGCCATTAATAAGTCATAGCTCCCATGATTATTATTTAAAGCAGCCATAAATCTAAAGGCCATAGAGTTTAAAATTGCTAATTTTCTAGAGTATATCACAATTTTTTATAATTCGTATAAATAGCTTTTCCATATTAATCTAGCAAATCACTTCATTATCTTTCTTAAGCTTTAAATATTCTGTTGTAAATTAATTTTTTTTTAAAAAAAAAAAGGTATTCCAATTATTTTAAAATTTCCTACGCAATTTTTATTTTAAAAAATATGTCCACAAATTCTTGTTGTAATTATTATTTATATCGAAATTAATTTTGTAGGTCAAAAATTATATTTTGCCATATCATCTTTTTTGCCAAATACAGAAAAAACCAATTTCAGATTACCACACAGAGTGGAACAATAATTAAGCCTTAAATAATTTTTTTTTTTTTTTAGAATTCAATTTTTAAAAAGAAAAATTATTTGAAATCATGAAAATAATTTAGGAATTTACATTTAAAGATATAGTGAAATATTTCATGCAAAATTAGTTATTGAAATGAAAACAGGGGTGTAATTAGAATTAATAAAATTTATATAATAATGACTGGAAAAATTGAATTTCGAGCAAAAAAGCTTAAGCTTTATTTAGTCATATAAAAGTCGAAAAATATATTAAGGTAAATTGTCAAGAGTAGATATTCAACCTAACTATATAATTTACCTTGTTGCATATTTTTCCAAACAAATTATTATTCGGAATAAGTCTAAGAAAATGATTATTGATCCAAATTGACTGAGAATTCAATTTGAACCTCTTCATCGTTGGATATAATTTAGATAAAGTTAAATTTCCACAGTTCATCGTTCAGCTGAATTGAATACAATTCAAAAATTTTCATTTTTCCAGAAATTTATGTTCAATTTTTCTTTAATAATATTTGTCATTCAATAAATTGTTAAAAAGCCTTACGCTCAAAATGAATATCCAACAATTAATTAGTCACAATTTGATATTGAAAAAGGAAAATATAAAAAAATATCCTTTGCCAAAAATATGATCCGGAAAATTTAGAAAAAAAAAATTTAATTTTTAACAGGAAAAGGAAAATTAAATTATGATTTTTTTTTTATTTGAAACTTTTTTCGTAAATTTAATTGCAACAAAAAAACATTTTTTTTTTTTATGGTAAAATATCTGAATTTAATTTTCAATTTTCCCTCCTTTTTGTTCCACTTAACTTTTACTTAATAAAATGAGTAAAATTCATATCTAAAAAAAAAAATAAACACGAAAATATGAAAAAAAAAAAATTTAATATAATAAAATTCCAATCCAATTAAAATTTCAATTTCATCATCAAACTCAGGTGCGGTTTTGATTTTAATTTTATTTTTCTCTCTGTTTTTTTATTTGTATATACTTGATAAATTTATATTTTTTATCCTTAATACGTATAATCGTCATTCTTTTGTTTTGTACGTTTCCTTTTTGCTCCAATTAATCTTCAAAATTAACTTTTCTAATCAATTTCCAAACATAACAAAAAAAAAAACCAGAGAAATAAGTTTTCAAAAAAAACGCAAAAAAAAAAATTAAACCAAAGTCATCAATTCCTTTTTTTTAACACCTTTTCTCCGTTCCGCATCCCCTAAACACCAACAAAAAACTGTGTCGATATCAAGGATTTTACCTAATTTTTCTTCTTTATTTTTTTTTTTTGAAAAATTGGAAAACCACCTCTAAATAAATATACAAAATAAAATTTTATGTAGTTGAAAATTTTCACACCTTGTTTAAGTTTCAATGCCAAAAAAAAAAATGATGACAAAAAAAAAAGAATGTTATGTATTTTCTTTTACATAAATCAAACACTGAAAGATAAACTAGAAAATTTGGAATAAAAAAAAATTATTTTGATTTTTCATTTACAAAAAAAACAAAAAACAAATAGGAAATAGAAAAAAATAGAAAATCCTTGAATGAAAAATACGATAATTTAAGTACATATATAAAATTTTTTAATCTAACTACCCACACCCCCTCATCTAATCATTTTACACAACCCCGCCCACACACCAAACAATTTTGAATATATATTATTATTTTTTTTTTAATATGTTTAATTATGGTATATGTATAATATATCAATAATTTAACCAGGATATGCGTGTATATTTTCTAGGTTAACTACATATAATTTTGTATTCATTTTTTTTTTTTATGTTGCCTTGAAGTGTTTTTTATTTTTATATTTTTTGTGCTGTCGAAGAAAAACGGAAATTTTTTAAGGATAAATATTATCCCTTAATAAGAAAATGATCCATTTATTGGTATTATATTAAGGAAATTAGGGTGAAATAAAGAAAGGAAAAATAAAAAAAGTATGTCATAAAAAATAAAAAAATTCTTGATCTATTTTGAATGACACGGAAATTACCAATTATGAAATTCCGTTTCGTTTTTTCTTCTATTATTGATGTTATAATTTTCATTATTTTATATAAATTTTTTGCCTGATAACCTAAATAGTCTTACGAGGACTTCAAGGTACCCAGGAAGTTGACAGAGGAAAAGTCAAAATATCAAATTAAATATTTTTTTTTTTTTGTATTTGATTTGAGTAAATATTTTTTGGAAACAATTTTAATGAAATATGCTTTTTTCTAATTAATGAAAATCACAACATAAAACATGAAGATTGAGTTAAGGGGTTGTAGATTACAAATTACCATGAATAAATATTGTCTAAATGTAAACTAATTGAATTCTACGTTTGTGGAGAATTCTTCTTGGTCGGTGAGGTCATTAATGATAGTGAATTTGTTGATTAGGATTAGCTAAGCTACAATTTTTTAAGTGAAACTTAAACTCATAGATACACAACTGTATACGGTTGAGCTAGTTTTTCTTAGTTCAACATGGTTTAGACTAACTTATACTAATCTATATTGTGCTCAGTATAATTTATAGTTTTCGGTATCGATCTTGGATTAAGTTTACTCTACTTTAAATGATTAAACCAATAAAATTACAATAAAAAAGTTAATGTTAAGGCTGGAAAAAATGCTAACAGAGGACCCAATTTGCTAACAACAAATATCTTACTAATCATTAGCTAATTGTAATTACAATTTCTTCACAATAAAGAAATTTATGGTCCGGAATTCCTATAAAATTAGTAAGTCCAAATTGAAACAGAATGCCTAAAAAAACCCTTTAAGGGGAGGCGAAAGCTCGATTGTGTAATAAGTAGAATAATTTGGCTCTTAAAGCAATAATTAATTTTGTAGTCTTTTAACATTTTCATTAAAATTTTAAATAGTCTTTTTGAAACTGACCTAAAAGCATATTTTTGCATTAAATTCCTTTCGCCTTTTTTCTCACTGTATTGAAAATTTAGGATGACTTCTTTGAATGTAATGTCGTATCATCAAATAAAAATGAATAATTTATACTTTTCGTCCTTGAATAGTTATTTTTAAATTCTCACCCCTTCTTCGACAATATGATTAAGAATATAAATATAATGAATTTTATCTTTATTACGAAAAAAAAAAAAACAAGATTTTAATCATAAATTTCTTTGAACAAACATTTTTTTCCATTAATTTCGATATCATTGATTTTACTAGTCAACCGGAAATTAGGGCGACAAAAAACTTTCTCTCAACTCTTAATGAGTTTTTTTTTTGGTCTCTAAAGAATTTTCCTTTATTTTTTTTTGCCAACAAACATTTTTATTTTCCACTTAAGAAGTTCCAATTTTCTTTTAGTTTTTTGCTCCTCTCTGTCTCTATTTACAAAGTTAATTAATTGAAAATCAATTCCATAGATTCAGAAAATCAGTCAAATAATATTTTATATGTTTTATGTTATTTTGTCCTTCATTTCGTTTACGATTAACCAATTTTTTTTTATTAACAAAGAAAAATCACACTCTAACTTATGCTTAAAGATATATTTATGATTATTTCTTAATTTGGTTGTACAGAAATCGATTTTAATGTTGTATTGATGCTTTTTGATGTTGTTGAGCTTCACAAAAATACAAGAAGCTTAATTAAAAAACAAAATAATTTTTGTTTCTTATATAATTCATGATTAAAATTGGTTTTTAAGGGTTTTTTTTAAAAAAAAAACAATGAAAATCGAAATATAATATTTATTCGTCTGTCGATCTGTCAAAGTTCCGATTTAACCCAAAAATTCTAAGCGTAAATTAGACATAATATTCTATCTAATGTTTAAACAATTTCTAGTCGTTCGTTATCGTAATCTCGAAATCCGTTCTTCATCAAAATCCCTTCATTTCTAACTGAAAAAACGGTGTTCAACGTATTAAATATATTTTCAAAAATTGATATTACACATTCCAATAGAAAGATAATGCAGAGTGAGAAAGTTTTTCTGCGTCAGCATACGAAATTTTTCGTGTATAGTGAATATTAATCCAAATTTTCGTGAGAGGATAAATTACAAAACCAATGAAAAGTAAAATTAAATTAAATTTTCCACAATTAATGATTCTGTCACTCAGTTTATTCAAATAACTTTCAAAACAGAATTTACTAACAAAAAAATTATGAAGCAAGAAAAGAAAGAGCTCATAACTATGAAACTAATGTACAGTAGTTTTGCTCCACAGTATTTTTAGTAACTTTAAAGTATTTCATTTAAATATTCATTAAACAACAAAAAAGAGTTAATAAACTGAGGATTTGTCAATAGATTATTTTAATAAAGATGTTTAGGTAAAGATTTTAGTTTTTAATGACCATAACTAAGAGGGGGGTCTTTAAAAAACTTATAATTTATTCCTCCTTCTATTGTTAATTTTAATTATATGCGTTTTGGTTTTTTTTTTGCTTTTAAATATTTATGTTTTTTATGTTTCTGTATTTTTTTTTGTTGGTTTATTTGTAATATGATTTTGAAAAATTTATTTGTTTATTGGTGGGTAAGCAAAATTATATTTAAAACAAATATTTATGTTTTTTAATTAGATTATAAATATTAATGGAAATGGAAATTTATTATTATTAGTTTTTATGGTGGTAATGGGTTAATAATTAAGTTGTTTGATTTTCGTAGGGCATTGGTTTTTTTCTTTCTCTGTGTAATATGAAATAATATAATAAATCATAGAGTTTAAAAAGTATTAATATGTTTAAGATTTTACGTAACGACATTCTGTTAATTGGCTACAATTAAAAGATTAAAATAATCGATAATTGGTTGAAAAAGATTTTATTAATTATCTATAATCTTCCGTATTTTTGTTCGAGGGTCAAGTCATCAGTATTTCTTTGAAAATATTAATTTAATTTTTATTACTATTATTTCCTTTCGATTAAAGATTTGCAAGAAAATTCCTATATTATTATGAATCAAGGATAATTATAATATTAATTTTAGCTTTGCAAGTGAATTTATATAATTCTATATATGTGACGGATAGTAAATTTAATAGCTTCTGGATATTTCTGAATATTATATTAAACAGTGAAGTTGTTAATAATAATATTCTCCAAGATTTAGAGAAGATGTCATAATTTATTTAGTCAAATGTTATTAATTGAAACAAAATTGAGACTAAATTGATTCAGTAATGTTCGTCTGATCCTTCGACACCACAACAGCTATTTGCTATTTTGGGGGGGATTTATTTTATTTGGCAGGTATTTATTTTAATTTTTTGGAATTCTGCTAATTGGTTACAGGTTACACGAATTGTAACCCGTCTTTTATTTTCTAAATATTTTTGATTTCCGAATAAGTCTTAAAAGATTCGATGGTGCGACAGAGGTTAAGGATCGTTCGATATAGCACGTTGAATTATTTAATAAATAGTTTTAATTAAATTTTAATTATGAAAACTAAATTCAAGAAAATTTCATATTTTAATGATCCAAAAATAGACAAAAATTATTGAATTTATTACAAAAAAAAGAGAAACCTCTTCCGTCACTAAACATCATATAACATAATTAATTATTCTCTTCGAGTTGTCTAACTAACAAGTATCATAAATAATTCGACAATTTGACGAATCACACATAAATAATTCGACAATTTGACGAATCATTCTGTATGTACAGATGCATCATCGAAATTTAATTGCAGCATACCCATGCTGATGTAAAATTGACTCTGTAATATTTAGAATTTTCTATATAATAAAATATCTTCAAAATCAACAATTTTGGGTATAAAATAATTGATTTCAAATTTCAATCCTTTACCGAACTAATAAGGAAATGACAAATAGCGAGGTTAATTGTTACTATGACAATAATTGGTTATATGTTCCTAAATAATTCAATCCATTTAATTAATTTTAAATCGATGGAATTATTTAGGAATGTTTGGTAAAAAAAAATTCTTCAATACTAAAATCCAATAATTAAATCGTTAAAATCTCTTCAACAATAAAAATCATTTCATTAAAAAAAATTAACATTTCACTTCACCTATTAACAAGTGAATGAAAAAAACAAAAATTATTTATAAATCATCAATTTTCCATTAAAAAACTAACAATTTTAACCTGTCATTTTTATTCTAATCTCAAAATTTTCAAAATTCAATCTAAACCAAAAATACAAATACAATAAAAATGTAATTTCCTTTTTATATCAGTTTTTCTTTTCCAATTTATACAATTTACAATTTTATTTATTATTATATGTATATATTTATTATGTTAAAAACTGATCCCTAGCAATTACACAACGGGTTGTCCATATTTAGATATTTATCACGCTATATATACCATAGCACCATAAGCAGAAGCACTTATAAACCATAAAATAATAATGTAGACACAACATTTAACAGCAACTATGATAAAAAAAAAAATACCATTTAAAATATAAATAAATAAAAATTTCTATGCTCCTTTTCACCTTTTCCAAGTATGATTTTGCATATTTTTTCACCTTTTAATCTCACCTTATGGGAAATTTATTTATTTTTTTTTTTTGTTTAACTAGAATTTAAAATTGTTAGTTTCTTTTTTTCTGGTTGAAAGATATTTCTTTGCGTGATTTTATTTGAAGCTGTCAAAAAAAAAACGAAGAAGTATAAAAATTATATACTGACATTGTATACTTACATACTCAAAATTCATAAAAAAAAATATGTTGTATAGTGTCACAGATAAGAATTTTAAAAAAAACAGGAGAATTGCCTTTCACAAATATTTTTACACGAAAATAAAAATTCGATATTTTATTTTTCTACGAAAAGTATATAAATCGAATAAAAATCTTGAAATGAGTTTTAGAATTGGAAAATGAAGACTAAGCCCTACAGGGATTTTAAAATTGTTGCTGATGATATTATGATAAAGTAAAAATGTCTTGTAAAAGAGATAGTGGGCAACTGGGTACAAAAAAATTACCAAAAAAAAAACAATTACCAGTTTAGTTTTTCAAGCTGAGATCCAACAGCTAGAATGGAAATAATACGAAAATTTCATAAATTAGTTAGGAACTATCCCCAATTTATAAACTATAAAGTCTACACTAATTATAACCCTTTATTGTGCGAAAACTTAAACCGCCATTCTTTATTTCCACCCCGTTTCTTGGGAAATATAAGCGTTTTTTGCCTGATGTGGTTTTCCGCTTTGGTAATTCTTACTTTGATAACTCTTACCTAAAGATACCATTGGATTTATGCTGCACTTGTAGTTTTTCTTTCACATCCTCTCATCTATAAACTAATTTTATGCCGGGGATATTTGTGTTGCATTGAAAAACAGTTGCTGGGTTCAGAATTATTTTTAATACATAATTCGTAATGATAATAAATTGAATATTTTATGCAAATATCCAAAAAAAAGTTACAACAGTTCCTAAATAAAAGTGTGAAGAAGAAGTGATGTCGTGTTGTCATGTACTGCGTACAAGGGTATGTAATCATGTGACCTCGGTAATGGTTACATACCCTTGTACGCAGTGTCATGTACTGCGTACAAGGGTATGTAACCATTACCGAGGTCTGTACCGTAAAAATCCATTAGTTATCCGAGGCTCTCGACAATTAATTTTGTCAATTTATTGAGCAGTCTGGTTTGTCAGACCAGAGCCATACCCAAAAATTTTCGAAAGGACTAATTTAAAATTAAAAAAATTAAAACGATAACAGAAAAAAATTGTCATATTAAATTTTATTTAAATATTGGTTTGGTTAAAAAAAGCTACTGTAACAGAAAATTTGATATCAATTTATCAAAAAGAAACCATAAGAAAAACCCAACAAATATTTTCTATTTAACAGAAAAGGACATTAATTTTCAACAACAAACACAACAACAAAAACTGTATAATAACAATGCAGAAAAAAAAAACAACATTTTAACAAATCTGTTCTGTCAGCATCAAAGAAACTTGTTATCTGCCACACAGTCTCGCTTAGCAATTGACAAAAACGGTTAAGTATGTTTTCTTTTCCTTTCCTTCTTTTTTTTAATTTGATTTCCATTTCCGTTTTATTACAATCTGACTAAACTGCTGCTATGCTGTCACTGCTTTTCTTTTGAAACATTAACCATTCTGTAAAAAAAAAACAAAAAATCTGAAATACCAGCTACCTGTTTATTTCGTCCTGTTTTTCTTAAATGTTTTTTTTTATCTTAGAATATTTATTATTTTTCTTAAGAAGAAACAAAAATAGTCAAGTCTAAGTATCTTTTTCCGCTGTTGATGTACACTCAATGTGTTTATCTGCTTTGAAGCGTAGATGTTTTTTGGGTAGACAGGTAGATTTGTAGATTTTTACAACTCACATTGACAGAATTTAAGATTTTTTTTTTGTTCTGTTAATATTTCTTTTGTTACGATTTAATTGGGGAAACGGATGTGCATCAGCAAAAATATTTTATGTAAAAATTTGCATATTCTTCTCATATTTTTTTTTTGTTATGTTGCTTGGTTGGTGTTGTCAGTAATTTTCAGATTTTTTTTTGTTCAGTTTTTTTTTTTTTTTGTGAAGAGATTATAAATTATTAATGCTGACTGAAATAAAAAAATTTTATGTTTTTTATATCTAAAGAATATTTTTTTTTGTTAAAAGTATCTTTTAGCTTAGAATGGATAATTTATTTAAGAAAAAGGTTAAAAAAAAAATGTTGTGATAAAAAACTTATAAATTGATGTAAAAAGTTATAGTCATCTCTATAGACAAATATTTCAAAAAAAAAAAAATTTGTAGAATTGCGGATTATGATCAGTTAAAAAAGTATGAAATCTGAATAAAACAAAATTGGATTATCATTGCCAAAAAAATTTACGTTATGGATATTGTTTGGATTAGTTTTGATTAACCAAAATTCTTCTAAGTTAAGATTTTGTTTTCTGTTTATTGGAAAACTTTTAAATTGACAATTATTTAAGTAAATTGTGCAGATAAATTGCTTCTGCAAAGATTACAGGATTAAATTAAAATTCTCTACACTTTCTGCAAACATTACGGGATTTGGATTTAGTTTGAGGTTTGGAAATTTTGTAAATTAATCCATTCATATTTCTGTCCAAAACAAGCAACATAAAAAATATACTTTTATCATACTTTAAGCCTGTTGTATCAATGGGTTAGATTAAAGAGCGCGAAACTGTCCTGGACATTATCACCAACACATATAATCTTTATGAGCTTTAAATCTTTAGGGTATGAAAAGTAGAAGCCACTAGTTAGAAGGATTTGACCAATAATGTTGGTCAAATCCTTCTAACTAGTGGCTTCTACTGAAAAATACTGAAAAGTAGAAACCACTGGCTACAAATATTTGACCAATAAAACCTGATATATTTCTATGCAATATCAGATTCTTCATATGAAACAGCATTACTTTTAGTAGCTAATAGGTTATTGTTTCTTAAATTTGTTTTTTTTTAACAAAGTATAATAGATTCATTGAGATCTCTCATGTCATCCAGCAATCATCGGTTTCTAAACCTAACCTAATAATTTATTTCGTAATACATATTTCTGATTTAAATTAATACCATAATTTTGATATAATTTATTATAAAACAAAAATGATTAAGCTTTTTAAAATTTACAATAAATTAACAGAAATTAATATCTGAAATATAGGAAATTATATGATCGGATATATCCCGAGGTAATAATTAAATTCCAAAAACCATTAAACACGATATTTACTTTTATTTAAAAATTTAAGAAATTTCGAAAATTATATAAAATTTATATAACAAATGGTGATTAATTTCGTGACAAAACCTCTATAATTATCAATAAATAAATCATATTTACATTTAATATTTTTTTTTTTTTTTTGTAAATTTTGACACTTTTAAAATAATCTTCAGGTCTATGAATAAAAATTTATTATTTGTGTGGTCGCCCCCCTTGGCTTTTTTACTTTGATATAAATCAAATAACATGAATCAATAACAAAAAAAAACAAACAGAAACATTAAAATTATAAGCTTAAGTAAAGTTAATCAGGTACCTGGAAACTATTAAATTAAGGAAAAAATATTTTAATTAAATCGACGATTTATCATTTTATTTAAATCGAATTAAAAAAAAAATTTCGTGAATTTAACTTTAAACTATCTTAAAATCAAAATTATATTTAAGAGTTTATAGATAAATGGTGATTGTATTAGTTTCCTTTATTTAGATGAAATAACAAGATAAAAATACAGATTTTCATTAAAATAATAAAATTACTTTTTTTTTGAATGGTGAACGATTTAACTGTTGGTAGAGTTGCTTTGCAATTACTTATTAGTCCTGTATTTATCCTACATAGAATCCACTTTGTTTAAAAACTCATTTTACATTTGAAGTCTAAAAAATTTGTTCCGTGATCTATCAACTTTAGGCTATAAATTCTTTTTAAAATGAATTATCTAAAACTAAAAGGTACTAAAAGTTAAATTCTTCTAAACTGTAGAACTACAATAGAAATTAAATCTTTAAATTTGAAAATCATTAATTTCCGTCAAATGAAACATAAACAATAAACATCACAGAATATTTTTCACTATTAAAAAAAACGTACAAGTCATTAAAGGATAATTAACTCATAAATTAATTTGTAGTCTTGGAAAATTAACTTTTCCTAATATAGCACATAATTCAACTCTTTTATATCTAATACATTCCGACAGTGCAGAACCAGAAAAAAAAAGGGAACACCATAAAAGTAAAAAAAAAAACACAATTTTCTAATAATCATTTTTGCCCCATTAAATTAATTAACACACGCTCAATTAAATCTTATAGAGCGTTTGTATAGTTGTCGCCGCGCAACAACGCTTTTTTAATTTACTTATAAAAAATTTTGTACACGAAATGGAAATTTATTTTCTTGGATAATTTTTCTCATGTACGTATTTGCATTTTCAAGAAAATATAATGGGAAAATTTTTTTTCTATATCATGTAAATGAGATTAAATTCATGAGAATTTATTAGAGAATAAAATAGTTTAAAGTTATTTGTAGTAAATTTGAGAAAGTATAAAGTTTTAATTGCAAAAAAAAAAAATTGTGAAGAAATTTAATTATTAACAGATTGATAATAGTTTTACTAACAATTTGGTAATCTGAATTATTTGGATAATTGTTGGAATTAATTATGTTAGAACAAAAATTTTCTGAAAATACGAAAATGGAATATTAGACATTCTTAGACTATATAGACTAAGTATTATCATTGAACCATTAGTTTCATTCATTGATTTTTACTACCAACATTTTTGCAAAAAGTTAATATTAAAATATGATCATGAAATTTTTTGTTCTATTGAAATTTTTACCTATATACTACTGGATTAAACCCGAATTCTTATAAATTTTATTCCTTGTTTTAAGATGGTTCATTTAGATGAAATCTCGATGCCACTCGTAAAAAAAATTCCTTTTCCAAAATGTCTCCCAACTATTGTAGCCGAGAACCGCACAATATTCGAAAAAAGTCAATTCATTTTAATTAAAATTTATATCATTACATCATAAACTTTTAAGTGAACCTTCTTCAGAATAAACCTCTACCTTACTCTTAGCATGGTTTTTGCAACTAATATTTTTTTAGGCTGCGGTTTGATTTCTGACGTTCTTACTTCTTATACCGCAACACTTCTTAGTACACTACCACTAAACCACCGTCGGCTGTGCTTTAGTGGCAGTTTACTAAGAAGTTTTGCGGTAGGTAATGTGATTGACTTCAATCCGTGGCATCGATTTCAGTTTAAGTTTACTCAGCTTTAAATAAGTACCCGTAATAAAATTATGATAAAATATATTTAAGAGTGGGAGAAATCCTACCTGCAAATCCGTTAGCTTGTGGAATTAAATTTTCTTGATCATAAATAAATTTATGGTTCAGAATCCATATTAAAATTAGTAGTCCGTTAATAGCAATAAATTGTCCATTAATTGCAATAAAATGTTTATAAACCCTTATTGGTCTAGGATAGTCGACTTTCATGCCATTAAACAAGTACGTGTCAGCAGTATATGTAGACTTTATTGTGTAGGACTGTTAACATTGTTGAATTTAATTTTAATTAAATATAAATATACTAATATTGATTTTAATTTATTTAATTTTCCACACTCGTCAAACAATTAAATAATTTGATTTTCATTTAAATATTATAGAAAATTTACATTAATTTTACAAATCACTACACAAATAATTAATTTATAAATTATATATAATATTATTTTCAAAATGTAAATACAATATTTTCAAAAATTTTAATTTCCAAATAAATAAAAACCATAATGAAGTCATTTCAATTCAATTCTTAATTTATTCAGAAAATTTATATTTTTTTTTTAAATAATGTATTACATAAAAAGAATTTTCTCTTCATTGTTTTTATGCTTAATTATTTATGTATTTGCAAAAAAAAAAAAAAATAGGTATATTATTGCAATTTTCAATTTCTATAAAGATTTTAATTTTCAAAAAAAAAAATGTATCTGTGAAAATAATTAAAATGTGAAATTAAAATCATTGTATTTAAATGCAAACAAATATGAAAAACGCAACCTTGTCGAATTTTTTATACGTTTTTATATTTTTTTTTAATTTAAATTATTTAAAAATATACAAAAATTTTCCATTAATTTTCCATGTTTATGAATTTCCGGGAAAGGTGAGGCACCAAAATAAAAAAAAAAGGTTTGGTGATAGAATTTTCTAATTTGGTGAAACTAAAAGTAATAAAAACACACAAAACAAAAAATATCGCAAATTAGAATTTATTTATTTTTATTATTAATTATATTAGAAATTCTGATGACCTTAACCGACTAATTTGTAAAAAACAAAACCATATAATCATAAAGGAAAAAATTATGCGTATTTATAAAAACGGACAGACTAAAAATTATATGAGATGATAACCAAATTAATTAGATATTTTTCATTGCCTGAGAGATATTGATTTATTATTGTAAATTTGAGCGAAAAATTTCAATCAAAATTATTAATCAAAATGAAAATATTTAGGTTAACATATAAGTATTATTATTTTTTTTTTAAAATATACAAATAAGGATAATACGTAGTTCAGAGAATGGACTAATCAATTTTGTTAATCAGTGACAATGTCGAATTTTCATTTTCTTGAATTGACATTTATCATGAAATTTCGTGAATTTTGTAATTAATATAAATTAGATACAAAATAAAACGCATAAAAGGATATTTAAATAAATAACGACAAAATATCCTTTTTGATACGCCTTTTATTTCAATTTAACACTAATATGTAAAAAAAAAAATTGTTGTCATTTATTATATTATTTATTTGATTTGTTTGATTATTAATTTTTTTGATATCCTTTAATAATCTACAAAGGGTTTGGCTATAACATTCGAAACATATTAAAGGATAATCAATTTTAGAAACTAAATTATTTATTAGAAAAAAAAAAAAAAAACAAGGATATTTGTGAAATGAAAAATTACATTAATGTATTTATTTTTCACTAATAATGTCTTTTATACAAAACAAAAAACGTATGTCATATTTAAAACACTGCGTAGGAAAATTTGTTATTAGGTCATATTATTATTATTATTATTTTTTTAATTAACTACTATTTTTCGTCCTATTTTGTGAAACTTATAATTTTATTATTTCATCGTTTTTAAGCTTATTTTTGTCTGTTCGTCCGCAAAACTTTTGCAAAATACTGTTTAACAAAATTATTGACAACATACATTTTTTGTAAACGAAATGTCTGGAGGTCTGAAGGACTCATTGCATAATCAACGTTTCTGTTTCAAAATGATGCTATTTCGCTACTATTTACATTAATTTTTAAAATTGAACAAAATAAATAGACGGCTAATTTTTTATATTTTTTCCAAACCTCCAGTTGTAAAAAAGATAACCGGGTGGCTAAAAGGTGCAGTACGTATTTGCTCCAATTCCACGCAATTGAAGTTGGGCTAAATTCGTTCAGCTTTAAATGACTACCAAATACAACTACAGTAAAATTTAATTTTAAAATTGAGAAAGTAAAAGCCATCGGCAAGTAAGAATTACTTACAAATAAAAGTCATTAGCTTGTTGGAATTAAAATTTTTTTTACCTGAAAAATTATGGTTCAGAATCCATATTAGTATAGTTCGTCATTGGAATAAAATTTTTAAGATTTACTTCAAGTACAAATAATACTGCTCTCTGCCATGCTCCAAGTAGAAAGAAGAAGTATAACGAAGAAAAATGGTAATATATTTTACTGTAAGTGCTGTCAGTCAGCACTACTGCCAGAAAATTTATAGTTTTAAGATTTAATTCAAAAAGTTTTTTTTAATTCAAAAAGTTTTTAAGCAACATAATAAAAAATAAGGTCGTACACAAATTTTAGAATGAAACATAAATAACTAAAATTTTAAGTAACCTCCATTAAAGTTAAAGTAACCTCCAATGGACTTACTTTAAAATTTAAAGTAAGTCCATTCGTAAGTTCATACCTTACAAAAATTATAATTTAACACAGTAAGTTTAATTATAATTTATGTCTATTTCACTAGAGGTCACTGCATTATTATATTTATTTTGAATTTTCCTTTCTATAGCAGCACTGATATGTTGGCCACCTCAAATAATCCGTTTTATTTCGCTAGTTTGCACGAAAAATCGTGATTATAGTTTTTTTTAGGGTACCATAGTAAAAGTATCTCGATGGAAATGTATGCTAAAGTATAGTTTATCTAACAATTTTGAAATTACAAAACTATTCTATGAAATGATTATGTCCTAATTGCCCTTTTATAGTTCTTTCATGTTCCATGTTATTTTATTTCAGTTAATTAGAGCATTAGACTTTGCATTTTCTTGAATGACACGCAAAATCATAAAATAAATATTTATAATAAATCATTCTTAAACGTCACTCTATTTCACTGTAATAACTCGTGATTTTTTTTTTCTTCATATTTCTTTATTTATACAAATAAATCTTTACGATATTTTTTTTTTTTTGTATTAAAAAATCATTTATCTTAATGAAATTTATTAAGAAAACATATATTTATAATATTTATTCATTTCACTTTTATAAGTAATTTCGATGTTTATATTTATCACACAATTAAATTGTGGTGATAACAAATTATATTGAAATAATATATATACATAAATATGTACATTAATTAAATAAAAGTTTACATGTTCAAAAAAAAATAATATTTTACGATAAAAGATTTACATTTATGTACAAGTTTTTAAAAATTTAGCTCACAAAGATTTACTTTATTATAAAAGTTTTATGATTTTTTTTTGTGTACTTTTCGAAAATTTTGTTTTTGAACTAAAACTTCAAAAAATGTACACAAAAATAAACACCGAAAATATTATGAACATAAAATTATTAATATTTTCTTATCATATTTTTACAAAAAAAAACAAAATTATTAATTATTTCAAGTGATTTTCAATGTCGTGAACAGGAAAGATTCTGAGTAAATAAATAAAATTTATCGACAAATTTTTATTTTTAACCAAAAACATTTTTTCTATTTTGCTTTAAGGTAACAAAATTCTAGACTTTAAAGGAAAACATTTTCAGAGAAAATCGTTTAAAACTTTTTTTTTTTTTGGTTCTTGTGATGGTAATTTTGTATTTTGTTTGTTTGGTTTCAGTGATAAGAGTTTTTGGTGTTTTATAAAAAGTTGTAAAATTTGGTATACGAAAATATTGCTAAAAATAACGAATTTCAGACGTAAAATTCATTTAAATTTTAGATACTACTTTTTCTGAAGCGTAATTTTTTCAAGATGTGATCTAATGTCATTTGCGAGAATATAGCTGTCAAAGTATTTTACAAAGCTTAGTAGCTGAGAAATATATGTCCTTCTGTTTCATCTTCGTGTTCACAAAATCTAGTTGTTGGTGGTTCTCGTTTCAACCATATCTGTGCAGTGGTATTTTTCCAATTCAAGTGGTTTTTATTTTCATCTAATGAATAGAATATTTTTAACTAACATCACTCGAAAATATTTGTTCATAAATCCTTGTTTATTTAATCCATTTTGCGGTACCCACAATGCAGCATAGAAACAACCACGTTGCATCCTTTTTTTGTTATTAATTTTATGCCAATGACGAATGGTAGCCGAATTATAAAATTTACAGAAAAGGATGTTTCTCTTTTGACTGTATCCGAACTTGCAATTGGAAGGCTTTTCTGTGCAGCACTTAGCTTAATGTTTCCAATTTATAATGCCTCCTACTATGCATTCCAAGAAGCCTGGTTTATATAATAAGGAACTACTCGACGTATACAAAGAACAATAAATTTCGAATAACAAAAACTTTATCGCTTATTACTACTTTCCAACACTATGGTATCTATTAAAAATTTCATAGAATATTTCACTATGTTAAATTGCAATTTTCCCATTCAAAAAAAAAACTAGAATAGTAAAAAGGATGAAAAAAATATTTCCGTAAATTTATTTCTGGAAGGTATTTATAATACTTTTTTGTACTCAGAGATAATTAAACTAATGTAAAATAAAATAAACTTATTATTAAATTTTTGCTGCTGCATGAAAATTTGTTATGTACAACTTTTTAATATAAATTAAGTATATTTTCTTTTTTCTTTTTGGGGGAAATATAATAAAAAATTCGGTGCAACATCTAAATTCTAAATAATTATAATTATAGAAATTGTAATTTAGAAAATTTTTAGTTTTTTATAAAGTTCAATTTTAACTTTAAAAGATATAAGAAAATTTGTTTTAAAGAAAATTTCTAGTAAAATAAATTTAATGAAAGTATTAAACGGATGATCTACAAAATTAGTAACAAAATTAGTAAATTGAATATTGTTTAATCAAAAACTATTAAAGCAAATAAGCCTTTATTGCATTTAATCTGAACCTGAGTTTCTGGAAGCGAATTATGTGCGTATTTTTAGGAATTCTTTAACAAAAAAAATGCATTAAATAAATTATGTAGTCATAGAAAATAAAATATTGCTGGACACTTAATTGCAACGAACATTATGGTTATGGGATTCGTGACTTCGTTTTAAAAGCATATCGAAGCCTAGAAGTAAATACTAAATAGGATAAATTCGAAATTATGTGGCTTACACTTGAAAATATAATTTAAAAAGTAGTAAACATTCACCAAAAACGATGTACAAATTTTTATTTAATTTCTAATGGTTTTTTCACAAGTACTACTACTAACTACGAATAAACATTTTTATAATTGATTTTATATTGTCATGCATGTTAAACTACTGCACAGAAGTACTTGTTAGTGGCATTTTTTACCAAATCTGCACTGAACGTCTACATAAAAAATTAACTTTTTAGGCTTTAAATTACCTAAAGCATATATTTTTAAAAATTAATTTAAAATATTTGCCCAAAAACCGCTAAATATTTTTCAAATATTTCATTTAAAATCCAAAAAATTTTCAAAAAAAAAACCTCAAAAATCTTCTTCCTACTAAAAATTTAAAATTCCATTAAAACAGATATTTTTATTAGTTTTTTAAAAGCCTTTTTTTTCAAAAAAAAAAAAATTTATATTTATTTATTTTATATTTAAATTTAATTTTGGTGGCGCCAATTTCTATTTGACAATTTTAATGACTTATTTTTTTTTTTTATTTAATATATTTTCCCAAACAAAATAAAAGCCATACCGCGGTAACTTAACAAACAAATTAACATCATACTCATATAAAAAAAAAAAAAAACCTTAAAGTTTTTAACAAATATGGTCATAAAATGCTCAATCGGCGATCACATACAAAGTAAAATATATAAAATTAGGTGTGATTTTTAATGGTAAACATCTAAATTAATAGCTCACAAAAAAAAAAAATAGAATTTTTTTTTTTTACAATAGAGAAAAATAAATATTTCCATTACGTAAAATTAATTGAAGAAAATATTTATTTTTCGTTATAAACGCAGAATTTTTTTTTTTACTTTTTGTTATCCAACACCTTTTGAAAATTTCCCTTTAATAACCGCTGTCACAAAATAGAGAACCTAAAGTCAACATTTTAACATAAAAGTCAATGTACAATAAAAATTTTCAAATATTTACCATAACTCGTAACAAAAAAAAAAAAAATTAATAATTTTGTTCAAATTTAATGTCGTTTTTTTCATTGTGTACTTGCAAATATTTACAATTTTCTAGTTAAAATAGTGTGTAGGATTTTTGATGATAGATTTCTTTAAAATAGAGATTGGAAAGCTGTGGTACGCGTACCGGTGTCGGTACGCAATTATCATACGGTATGCGATGAATGAAAACAAAGTATCAGAACACCATCTTATTTTCGACTTGGTTCTACTTGTGCAGAATATCAAGAATTTTCTTTCCAAGCTCTCAAACCTTCAATATGAAACTGGATTTTCTGCTATGACTGCGATTGGAAACAAATACCGATCATTGCTTAATATTGAGTTTGATTTTCGCCTTAAACTGACCAAATTTAACCAGATAGTTCTACGCTGGTGAAAAGCAAACAGGCTCATCTCTCATATTAATTACAATAATTAGAAATATTTATGTTTATTATAATAAAAGTATTTAGGAATTAAATTGTTTTTATTTTAATTGTTAAATTACTTGACGAATCTAGGCTAGCTTTATTGTCGTGCTAGTCGTTTTTTTTGGCTTGACAAAATTTTTAACAGATACAAGCTACAGATTTAGGAATTTTTTTTCAGAACTGGTTTTTTAACAAATTACGTACTGGTACGCCACAATGTTGTACTCTAGTACAACATAGGTACACCATCCTAAAAAGGTTGTTAAACCTCTGCCCAAAAAGATATATTAATAGCGAAGAACATCTGTCCAAACTCTGTGCGTCATTATAGTCTAACTTTTAACAAATTCTTTTATGGGTTTTCGGTTGTTTAAGAAGGTTTTACATATTTTACTTTTTCAAGATGAATATAGGAAGTGTTTATTTAATTCACGAGTGGACATAGATAAAGTGTCAGTGTCAGAATAATAAAATGTTTATAGGGTTTTAAGTACTGATTTTACTATAGCCGTGTTATCAATTTTCTGTTTATTTATTTTTTTACTAACTTTTGATTAGGTGGGAAAAAATTTTCATGTTCAAATTGAAGTGATATCATTGAGAGAATTTTAGATAATTAAAATTTGAGTGTAGAAAATTTTTTTTTTGGAATGATTCATTTTTTTTTATTAATAAAGTTTTTATTTCTTTTTTTAATTTCAGGTAAGGCCAAAGAAATGAATTTTTCAAATTATCAAAAGTATAAAAGATAATTTAATTAAATATTTGTAAGTAAAAGTTACATTTTTAATTAGTTTTTATTACAAATGTATTTAGGAAAGAAAATTCAGCTCCCAAATTTTTCGATGCACTGATTATAATTAGTCATTTTATGAATATTTTTGAGAATTGATTGATTTATTGCCTGTTGTTATCTTTGCATATTATGTTGGGTTTGATTAATTAACTTTTTTTTAGAAATTTGATGAAAAAAATTAACCAGTGATCAATGATCATGCGACAAATTTACAAAAAATATTTGTAACCTCAAAAACTTAATGACCGAATATTCAATAATTGTTCATTTTCGATTTTAGTGACCTAGCTTCTGTAATGTATTAGATATCAATTTTTCTCTAATTTGATTCACTATTAAGTGAGCTGAAACTTTATAAAGTTTTGTTTCTTCAGGTCACTTAAAAAAGGTGCCTTCAAAAAGTTCTTTTGATAAGCAGTTTTCAACAGTTTCACAATGCGCCACTTAAATAAAATAAAGTAAATTTTTTTATTTGATTTAAACGTCTGATTTACGTCAATAAAGTAATTAGTATTCATACTATTTACTTTGTAAATTTTATATTTACTAAATGCTTTATTATTTTCTGATTCCCTTTAGCAAATATACTTGAAGTTAATTGAATAAAACCTATAGCATTAAGTAGAAACCTGAAATTGTTCAGAGCAAATTAATTTTTTAATAATGACCAATACTTTTTCACAGTGAATTGATGAAATTACTATACAATTTACTTTCGGTATCACTATGATCCATTTCTCTTAGCTATTTAATTTTTGAAAAAATACTGCTTGATTTTTTTATTTAATGAAATGACATTTCGGTCTCTGTTTTTCTGTCGCGTATCTATTTAAAGTTAGTATACATAACTCCACACTACAATTCATTTTATCGGCTGGAATCCAAACTTTCAATTTATAGACAATTTAATTTAATTTAATATTATTACCGAATATATTTCCGTAAATGTCTGTTTTGCCCAATTTTATCCAAAATATTTGCCCAATATTATCATAAATAAATACAAGATACAATTTATTAAATTTTTTTATGTAATTTAAAAAAATCAAAGTTTTGTTATCTGTGCAGAATATGTTTTTTTTTTTTTTATATTAATTCAGCAATTAATTTCTAATCTTAAAATAATTACAATCAAAACTTTTTGTCACCCGGAAGTCATGTATTTTGAAAATAATTTCTTATGTTTTTTTTTTTTGTTTTTGCAGTTTTGTGGGTTAGTGATACTTGATACCAAAAGTTTCTGTTTATCGTATACAATGTTTTTTTTTTTTTTTTTGCCAACTAAACTTTCAATTATAAATAAAATTAACATCATTTCGTTTTCGAGTAATAAAAATTATTTAATCGTGTAGTGTCGCTCTGTTAATTTACTATTTAATAAATTTTAGTTTTACCTCTTTTATGCTACTACATAAAATTTTATTCAAATTTCATTGCATTTCTTGTAATGAAAAAAAATTAAATAAAATATTTCAATATTTTGCACGTCAGGGGAGTTCAACTTATTTATTAAATTAGCGGGTGATCTTTAAAAGTAAATAATGTTTTAGCATAGTAAATTTACCCATAAAATCTTACCAAATCGAGCCACTGCAATATTTAAAGAATTTGTTATTAGAAGAAGGTTAAAATTACTTTAAAACTATCCGGGAAATGGTGTAATCATCTTCTTAATTAAAAATGGAAATTTAAAATAGTAGATATTCTCCAAAATTGATAATAGACCCCAGTTTGGAAAGATATTAGGGAGTAGAATAAAGCAGCATTTTCCATTAATTGAAATTTCTCCTTTAACATGGTATATTATAGTATACGTGACTTATAGTATACGAGCCTTAGATAGCAAGATACTAAAGAGTAGAATTAAAGAGAGTAAATGAGTAAAACTCAAGACACTACTATCAAAGGTCGCTTGCAATTTCATATATGTACTAAACATTCAATGTACTTGGTTTTCACATGTATTTACTACAACATTAAGATTGATTTTTCATTCACACGTTAGCTGGCCTGCTTCTAAATCATCATTCATAAATTACAGCCTCGTGAGGAATGTCGTACCAGTAACAATCAGTACGTAAACTTTAACCTATATGAACTCAATCTAAACATTCCGCATTCTACCAATTGTACTACTCAGCCAAAGATATTATTATTTGTTGCCTCACGTATAACTGTAGTCAAATTAACTCCTTTAACCGATTTTAATCACACAAATAAATATCACCATTTAAATTTTAAAAGCAACAACATATCAGAAGCTCGTAAATTTAACTCGTTTAGATATAAAAAAGAAATATTTGAATTTTTTTGTTTGACTAATTAGCCAATAAAATTATATTTAATTTAATTTAAAGTTTTTGGTTAGCAGAAAGTAATAAAATCAGTTATGCTTCAGTGTCAGAGGCCTTGCAAATAATAAAAAAAAAAAACTCTAAATAAAATCAAAATTACTTAATTTTTATGGGAATTTTTTTTTTGGTAGTTTTAAGTCACGACACACGATCAATTTTGATGATGACAAATTATTGAACTTTTCTGTAAACATAAATTTCTCAAATTAACAATTGTAGGCGAAGCGGTGTAAAGTGTGTTACAACAGGAACAGAAAAATTATTTTTACTGATAATTTTAATAAATTTACAAAAAAATATTATATTATTAATTTATTTTTGTTTATTTTACATTCTTTGTGATTTTATGTTATTTAATTTGACACTTTTTGACGTTATATAACCTTTACAAAAAAACAATAATTGTGGTTTTTATGGCGCCCAACATAGATTTTTTTATTTAGCTTATTAAATTTCATAATTGAATTTAATCAAAACTTATAGCTATAAATATTTATTTAAATTTTCAAAAAGAAAAAAAATTAAAAAAATTATTGGCCCGCCACAATTATAGTCATAAAAAGACGCACACAAATCATAAAGCTGTCTATTTAAGATTGCTTTGTGAGAAAAGAAAAAAAATGATTTTTTTTATGAAGATAAATGATTTATTATCATCAGGGCCAATTATTTGTGTACGATGTCAAAATAACAAAAAAAAAATTGCTTTGAATTTTTCTATTTATTTACATTAAAAAGTTTATAAGTGAAAATTTAAATAAACCTTGATTTTTTAAGTTTTAATTTGAGGTTTCAGAACATACCTTAGAGTTTATGGTTTTTTTTTTTTAATAAGAAATTTTACATAAAATTGCGTTCAAGGTAAACACTATTTAGCATCGCGCTCTCATTTGGGTAAATGCATAACTTAAATATTGTGGTTATTACGCAAATCTTAATTGAAAATATCAATTTTACCTGGAATATTTTAAATATACATATTTCTCAGTTTAAGTGGACTTATATTTCATAACTGCTATCGAAAATATCCGGTATTATAAAAATATTTGAAGGCAAATTAATTTAAGTATTAGAGGATCACCAAAAATTCTACTCAAAATTTTTAATTAAAGTCTATTTTTCTTGTCATTAATGTTTGTATTCAGTTTGAATTTGATAATTATCAATAATTATTTGAAATTTTTATTAAGTGCCGAAGAAAAAACGACGATTTTGTTTCATAGCATTTTTTCCCGCCATAAAAATTGTTGTTATCAAATGGCTTCGACACTGAGTAATATTCCAAATCTGGAAATTTGATTACTCATTAGCTAAGTAAATTTAGACGAAGATGATTACATTGATTGGGAGTCGCACCCAGTACCTAATAGTCCACTATCGCTAAGCCACAGCCGATTTTGTCTTTGAATTTACTATTCAAAACTATACAATATTATTTAAGACTAATTGACTTCTCTATTCCATGCTGGAGTCAAGACTTCAGTGCAAAATGTACAGACTGTTCAGATCATTACAGAAATTCAGCATATTGTGGGCTATTTAATTTTAGTCACTGACTATAATTAAAGTCATTGACCAAAACTCTCAAATCAAAACTGACTTGAGTCCGGAATAGTTATAATTGGTAGTGCATGAATTATGAAACAGCGTATGACATTTTTGTATTTTCCAAAATTGCAGCACCTAAAAGTCTTTTAAATAATTGTGTAACTGCGTATTTTGACTAAGTGATCCTTAAAAAGAGCCAATTACCTGTACATTAATTCTATTTATATAAATCTATTTATTTAAAAGAAAATGAAGAAGCCAAAAAATGCCAATTTTCTGTATTTTTCCTATTAATTTATTTTATTTTATTTTTTCTTCAACACCTAAATTTAAGCCGTAATCATAATACTTTTTACCAAATCAATAATCAAATATTTTTATGATTAGCAACATAAAAAATATCAGAATTATAAGAATACGAAAACATTAAAATAACAAATTCTTTTTATATGTAATATAATTTTCTATGCTAAACGTTTTTTTTTTCTGTATGAATTTTTTATGCTGATTTTATTTCAAAAAAATTTATTATTATTATTTTATAAAAATCGTGAACCGATAAGAGGTTTCATTCTGATTGATACCAATAAAAAATGTATTAACTTTTATTTTTTTTTGGTTGGTGGCATTTTGTAGGTAGCACTCTGTTTCTGTGTAGCGTTTTGGAGTTTGTTTGTTTATCGTCGTAATCCGATGCAAAAAAGTATATAAAAAAAAAATTCAATTTGATAAAAATACAAAATTGAAATTGAAATATTATTTTAAATTGATTCAATTTTCTGTTGAATTTTTATTAAAGTTCATTTTTTTTATGTTTTTTTATTTTTTGGTTAAGTGAAAAATTGAATTTTAAGATTTAAGTATATTTTTTTTTTATTTAGGATTACATTTCAAAGTTTTAATCCATTTAGTTTGTTTATTTTTTAAAAAAAATTAGCTAGTATTTTATATTAGGTTACAAAATTAATTTAATTTAGTTCTTTTTTAAGTAAAAATTAGAAAGTAATTTGATTTAAATCTAATTCGAGATGGTAAAAGTCTTACTAAAGATCTGAAAAAAATGTTTTATTTGATTAGTTTTAATGCTGTTATTTAAATGCTTGTTAAAAACACTATAATAATTCATAAAAAATTCATACTTAAATATTAATTTTTAATAATTACATTAAAAACACATTATTTTTTTGGCTGAAATTTTGTCTAACCAAGAAATCTTATCTAATTTTTCAAATAATTTCGACTATAAATCGTACAGCGTAGCAAAAATTCAAATTATTATCATTATAACTGAGTCATTAAAAATTATACTACAAGTTTTTAAAGTTTGTGGCACACAAAAAAAAGCTAATAAGTATGAAAATAATCTGCATTAATTTATGTTGCTTTTATATTTCTGTTCGAATTCAATTTAATCAAAAATTTTTTTTAATAATATTTAATTAAATTTCAAATAATTTAATCTAAATTTCACGGATTATGTGAATTTCGATATTATTTCAATTTAATTTATGATAACAATAATATATATAATTTTTCATATTTCGAAATCTAATCAAATTTATAAATCCTGAAAAATCCTGCCATTTAATACAAAAGAGACTCTAACGAGTCTCTATGCTATTTCAGGGAAAAAAAATCGTCCAATTTTGTTTTTATATATTTTCCATAATTAGTAAAAAAAAGTGACTCGGCTAAAGATTTATTAATTAGGCATGATTCATAATATCACTATTTGTAATACTAATTACACAAAACTAGTCTGATTATTTTTATGTAGAAGAGTAATATTACTTCCCACACACCCATACACATTGCTTAGATATAATCTATATTAAATGCATTCAAACTTCTAATTACTTTCTAAAGAAAAATAATATTTTACCAACAAATTTGATAAAATCTAAAACTTTTAGCGAAAACTTTACTAAAAAAAATTTGATAGAAAATAAAAATTTAAGGTTAAAGTTTTTTTTTCTCCTTAATTATAATATTAAAGTTTTGCTGCAAATTATCGGATAGTTTAATTGAAATGGTACCTAAAACCTAACATAAAGATAGGATAAACTTTTGTAAACTT
This sequence comes from Empis livida, assembly GCA_963932195.1. Lineage (NCBI taxonomy): Eukaryota > Metazoa > Arthropoda > Insecta > Diptera > Empididae > Empis > Empis livida. The sequence goes on from OZ010647.1 coordinate 15,130,067, forward strand.
TAACTAAATTTTGCTATAAAAAAAAATTACATAAAAATATGCTTTTTTAGCATAAAAACAATTTTTCACCTAAATACAAAGTTTTATATCTATGATGGAGGCTATAACATATATTTTTCAGAACTTGTAAAACTTGTAAATGTGGGCTATAGTTTTATCTTATTATTTTAGTTTTTATACTTTCAGACAAGTTAATCCAGATCAATTTTTTTAAGTAACTCTAACCAAACAAATTGACTAAGAAATTCATTCATGACTAGAATGAATTCATAAATAAAAAATTTACGTGACAAAATATTAGAAAAATGAGAAAAATTATAATTTTTTTTTTCTACTTTACTTAAATCCATTTAATTAGAAATTTCTCAGGGATTACGCTGGTCACATATGGTTGAAATTTATTGCCTAATTAAGTAAGAGAAAAAAATGCTATTTCATTCATAATTTATGTCATTAAACCTCATATTTTATTCAAATTTAAAGTATTATTCTATTTTTATTAATTAATTATTAGAGCTAATCTTATCTGCAAAGCAATTCAAGATTTTCATTAATTGTAAAGTTATGGATTTATTAATGTCAAATAACTAATTTGACTGAAGTTCAGAAATATTTATAACTTTTAATTAAAATTTGTTTCTTTAAAAATACATAAAATCATATAAATGAACCGCTATAACGATCTGTCAGTTTAATATATTTTGACATTAATATTATTTGTATCTTAGTATTTCAGTGAAGAAGTCTCGACCAACCGTACCAATGGCGGCAAATAAAAAACCTAAAAATGGAATTTTCCAACCAAACCTAGTGGCATTAAATTTGAACCTTCTATTCTGTGGGATCATGCGGAAAATAAGAAAACTAACCCTAGCGGCAATAAAATTAAGATCGCAGTTTTAAATTAAAATTTCGATTCATATTATTTATTTACTAATAAATTAGCACTTCAATTTATACTCAAAAATATCGATATACAACACGATAGCATTATCGTAAGGCAATATATTTTATGCTCTTGACGTCGACATTTCATGTAGTACGAAAATTTTCCACTGGTAAGGTTTGGCGCTGTTCCATGTTGGCACGCTAGTGAAGTTAGTTGCTAGCAGTCAATATTTATATAGTCAAAGTATAAAATCGATTATCCGTTTATAATTAGCCGTCTAAGCAAAACATCTGTCAAAATTTTAAAACTGTAAATAGAATTTATTTTAAATAGAAACGTTGTAATACGACCATTCGCTGGAAAGATAGAAGTATTTAGAATTAAACTTTTAACAGTGCTCACTAGAGATGACATTATCCACATTTTACTTAAAACTGTTTTTCTAACGAAAATTTGTGATTTAACATTGCAAATTTAATGAAAATAAGGAAATGTGCAAAGTAGGATTTTATATCGTAAATTTTTTTAATTCAAGTTCTTACCGTTAGAGGCGCGGTAACGAAAAATATAAAATAAAATACAAAAAATTTAAGTTATCAAAGTAAATGGTGATTAGAACTTAAAGAAGTTTAGCATAAAAAACTTGTATTGTATCTAATTCAATAAACTTTTTGTTTCCCCGGTGAATTTGATTGAATTAATCTGTCAGTACTAAAAAAAACCCATAAAACTGAAAGTACTGTGTATTATAAAGATTTGTATTATTCAGCATTTTTAAATAATCTCATCACCTTTATTTGATTTGCAAATTAATAATCACTCCTGTTGTGAAATATAAAACATATTAAAAATTTCAATGATCTCATCAATTTTATTAACCTTAAAAAAATTAATTGCATTTTTGTTAAAAATTTAAATTAGTTTTTATTTTTATTTTTTATGTTTCAAGTGATGACATTAAATATAATAATTTTTTTTATTTTAATAATTTATTTCGTGTGTAGGTTTTTTTTTTATATTTCCAATTTTTCAAAATGTTTACAATTGAAAAATAATTATTAAAGAAAAATCATGTGCTTTTAAATAATTAAGAGTAAATTTTCTGTAAAAAAAAATAAAAAAAAGATGAACTGCAAATCGATTTTAGTAGCTGAAAAACACACTTGAAAATAAATAATAAATAAAATTTATTTATGGAATTTTTGAAGTGGGAAAGTTCAAATTTACCATAATTTAAACGAACAAAAGTTAATTAATTAATTTAAATATAAATAAACATTTATTTTTAGAATTTCTAGTATGCAGCACATACTATGCACTAAAAAAAATGTATCTAAAGATTTTTTATGTTATTTTTGCGCATATCTGCTTGTGGTGAATTTTTTTTTTTTATTTTTAATAATTTTATATTATTTACAAAATATAACCAAAACCAGTTTTTAAAGTTTAAGGTTTCATTTGAAGGACTTTTAGTTAATTTTTTCTGCGAATCCTAAAAATGAATTTTAGATAGAATTTGTGTTTTAGGTTTTTTTTAGTCTGATTTATTATTTTTTTTTACGTTTCACCCAATTTTATTAAAAAAATAAAATAAAAAGTAAAATTAATTATTACGATTTATGGGATTTTTATGTTAAATAACTTTATCCCATATTTTTATACTATTTTTTTGCAGATTTTATAATAATTGGATAGTCTTTGGAAATTTTTATTTGGTTTAAGAAATTAAGTAAAATTGTATTAACAAAATTTTGAAATTCAAAAAATTAATAAAGTTTGTTAACGAAATGAATTTTTTCATTCGCAAAATTAATGATCTTCTGAAACTAAAATTTATTTAAATTTTACTTTAAGAAATTGACCGACACAAAGAGAGTCCGTTCTGGACCACAGTTCGTATTCTTTATTATACCTACTTTAATGATCATTAACTTAATTATACCTATTAATTAATTATCATTAATATTTTGATTGACACACGACTAATGATGTTATTTAACAACAATTGTTATGTTATTTGACATTTATGTTTTTTTAATTATGAAGTTTTATTAAAGTTAAAATTTCATAATTAAAAAAACATAAATGTCCTAAATAAAGCCTTTTAGTATTAAACTAATTATTGATTTTTTACTTAAAAAGCTGCACAAAAATTTAATTTTAATAAAGATTATCTAGGGTTTTCATACTAATTACGTTCTGAGAAAGTACTTAAAGTTATTAACCTTAACGAGAAAATAATAAAATCATAAAACGTGACAGACGAGATCTATGATTATACTTAAGACAATAATGATCAATTAGTAATCTCAGCTGTCGAAGGTAATATTGGTTAATACCACCTACTCTTTAAATAAAATATTAAACAAAAAATTATTATTTTTAAAATATTTAACAATTTTTAAATGGACAGCAATTTAATTCGTTAAAAATTATGCTACCGGAGATGCATGCTAGCGCTACAACATTACATTACCATACAAAATGTTGAAATTCAGAAACTTTACAATTAATTTCACCAAATACTTTGAGGAGCCCAGAAAATTATCTTTTCGTAACTCAAATTTTTGTAATTGGTTATTTTTACGAAAATTGCGTTGGCGGTTACTCTTTATTTGCTTTTTTTTCTGTAATTAAAGCCTGTCAATAAAGTTAATAATCTGGACAAATATTATAATAAAAATATCATCATATTCTGTATAGTATTACAATTTCTTTATAAATTAACTAAATTTTCAGGAGAATTATTATCTTTAAGTTCAATGAAAATTATGTCTATAAATTAATTAGATTTATGAAAATTTTACGAATTTGACATTTGATCGAAATAAATTCAAACAAAATATAATGTTTAAATAAATTATTTTGAAAAAAAAAATAGTAATAAATAATTTGAACTAAATTATACTTTCAATGCAACATCTTTTAAACAAAATTTACCCCTTTTTTTACCAACAACCATCATAAAACTTTTAAATTTTTATTTTCTACTTATATAAACTTGTCTGATAATCATAAATAAATTAACAAAATAACCAAACAAAAAAAATGATGATCATTTAATTATTAATTTAAGTAGAAACACATTAAGTAGAAAAAAAAATCATTATTGTCATAATCAATAAATTTCATAATAAAAAAAAAGTGCAGATCAGACCCGCATTCACTTTATTTTCATAAAGAAAATTGTCAAATGACAGCCATTCAGCTTTGGTTTACAATAAAAAAAACAAAATAACAAATTTCAACATAAATTGACTGTTGACACTAACAAGCTTAATGAACTCTTAAAATCATTCAATATATCGCCTCCACCTCCTATCCATAACACAAAAAATTATATAAATGAGAACAGCTGGGCAAAATGATTAACACATGCGGTTAAAAAGTGCAACGCTAACTACTGTGTGCCATATTTTTAGTAAATTAGCTTGAATGGTATGGCAAATGAATTTCATAAAAATGAATCTTTTAAAAAGATATTAATCCAGATCAGTGTCAAAAAATTATTTTAAAAATTTATGCCAGTTTTTTTTTTTTTTGTGGAATTAAAGCTTCTTAGGTTTATTTGTGCATAATTTTCTCGTTTAAAGTGAAATTGATTGCTTCGCCAATCTTCAAAGATCAATTTATTTCACGATCTTGAAATTGTTATTTTTGTTAAATCGCTAGATCGTGTCAAATTTTTAATTTTTTTTTTTTTAAATTTCTGATAACTTACATGCCAAGCCGTCATAAGATCAAAAGTTTAAACGATGAAATTATTTTGATCTTTGAAAATTAGTTTGCCAGATTTTTGATAATTCAGAATGAAGATCATTAGATTTTTAAATGAAGATCAATAAATTTAATTTCAAATTTTTATTTTATTTTTAGGCGCTATCAGAAATTTATAATGATTACCCTTTTTTTTGCTATAAAAGTAAATTAAGATTATGTTTTTATTTTTTAACTATTAGCTAATTTTCCTGAACTAAAAAAAAAAAGATCTTAAATGATCGTGTAAATAATCTGAAATTGATCTCGTGGGGATGTTTTTTTTTTATTATTGTTTATCACGATTTCATAATTTTTGTATTTTTTTTCGATGCTGTATTTTTTTTTTTCTCGATGCTTTAGGTTTAGGTATGATTGTGTGCGGAATGCAGTTTTATGTCGACCCAGATAAAAAAAAAAAATATATTTTTAAATAAATAAAGAAGAAAAAGAGCAAAATAAAGCAACAACAATAAACAAATAGCTATATCTTCTTTTTCCCTTTCACTTTTTTTATTTTGTTGTCCCTTGAATTTGTGATCTGGTTCCATTCTTTAAATAATATTTGTAGACTGTCTGCAGTTTTTTTTTTAACTATCACTGAAACACAGTCGATGCGATACAGTGCTGTATTGAATTAACTATAAACCAATAAACTAATAATTAAATCTGTTTTCTAAATAAAAAGATGATTTTTTTATGAGCTATGGAATTATGAGTTAAAACCTAGAAATAATATTCTTCAAATTGAATTGTTACAGGCCTGAATCTTCATAAACGGGCAGAAATATAAAATAGGTCGTTTATAAAGAATAAGGGGCGAAGAAGAACGATAAATAAGTAAATAGTAAAATTCGGTGTTATAACAGAACAGTGACAGACCAACTGAAGCAAAGATGGATTAAGAGTTAAGGATAAATGTTAGCGTCAAATTGAAGAAATGATCGGAACGAAATTGATAAATTTAGAAAAATTGTATATAAAGCATATAATTGTACATAAAACTGGTATATATACTTAAGTATCTTTTACCTCATTTTTAAAACTGGTATATATACTTAAGTATCTTTTACCTCATTTGAAACCTCATTAATTTTAACATTTAAAATTAATGAGGTTTCAAATAATTTGAAGTTATTATGACGCAAATTGAATTGAACTTTGAAGATGCATAAATAAATTAGTGATTACATAAAAATCTTTTATTAGTTATTATAAGTATACATTAATTATGTTAATGGAGTTGGCTTCAAAAGAGGAAGAATTAAGTTATCCCCGCAACAGCTCCTCTTAAATCCATTGTACTGCTTACCAAATGGCTCGGGTGACCAATGGAGTTTTAGATCATTTTATCTTCCTAGAAAAATTAGATAACTAATTAATTTTGTGCACATTGGAGAAGAAATTGAATTATAGTCTGAACCTTATCCTAATTCTGCCCTGTAAATAACATACAAAAAATTTATATATGACCCTACAATATAAAGTATATTCCATAGAAAATATGCCTTTTCTTGCTCAGTTTTTTTTTTCCGCTAATTCCAAACGACCAACTAAAAAGGCAAATTACCAAACAAAACAAAAACTTCAAAAGATTATATGCTAATAGCCGCCGTGCCGCCTTAAAAATAATCTTTTTCAAAAAATCTGTATAAACTTATAGGCTTTTAAATACAAAAAAAAAATCATTTTCTCGATTTTGCCTTAAAAGTAACCAGTAATATTGTACATAATGAAAAATTCAATTAAAAAGGTTCAATATAATTTAATTAGTCTGTGAAATTATCAACAGCACAATTTTGTTTTTCTTCTTTTTTTTGCTTAAAAACCACACAAAAATTTTTATGGTTCTTAAGGTGTCAATATCAAAAGGTGCGAAAATCAGTTTATCAAAAAACTTTACGTTTATAAGAAGAAGAAGAAGAAGAAAATTCATCTTCAAAAACCAAAAATTTTATTAAACTTTTTAATTCAATTTATTTATTAACAGAGAAATTTTGGCGCGCGTTATTATACTCTTTTTTTTTTTGGAAGATTTTAAAAATTAATTTTTAACACCCAATGTTCATCAAGAAAATGTGTTAATAATTGGCTTCAACAAACAAACACAAGAAGATATTTAAAAGTTTTCTTTTCGATGACGGTCTATTTTTTTTTGTAACATAAAATTATTTCATGTTTTTTAATTCAATTAATTGAGTGTATCTTATCTCATAGCATAAAAGTCAAAAAATTTCATAAAAAGTTTTCTTTTTTTTTTTTTTAATACAAACAGTTTTTGTGAAAAATTATATTGAAAATTTATGTTTCAACTCATAATATATTACATAAATTATTGTTATTCTTTAAAGTATATTCTTTTTTTTTGTTGTTTTGTTCACTTTGTGTCAATTATGTTTATATTTTTATGTTTTTTTTATACTCTTATTATACCGTACTACATCTTCTTCTTTTAGTTATGTATTAATTCATAAGCTTTTTATTTTTCAGTTTGTTCCAATCATCATTAGTCGTAGACGTTGTCGTTTTTGTAACTAAAACCAAAAAAACAAAAACTCTTTTAAGAAACAATCCTATTAAAAAAATATATCATGACAAATTATTGCATGCAATATTTTCTTTTTATGGTAAGGAAAATAAAAAAAAAAATTGCCGGAAAAACTTTTTACATTTTTCTTAATATCAAAAATTTTTCAGAAAAAAAAAATTGAATTGTTGAAGAAAAATATTCCTTTTAAAAACAATTTTTTTTTTGTAGAAATTTTCTTGGAAAATTTACATAAGTATAATTTTTTTTTATAAAAATATAAAATTTCGAATCAATTTGCTCGCAAAAAGAAAATATTATTTAAAATTTCGTGAAGCATTTAATTAATTTTGACTCTTGAATAGTTTACGTATTTTTTGAGTATCGACTGAAAAATTATTTTATCACTTTCTGATCCATTCGACAAACGAAACTATTTAATTATCATTAATGCTTTTAATTATTTACAGAATGTATTTAGTATGATAAATCTATCAATAAAAAACTAGCACGCGCAGTGTTAAGTAGTTGAAACTTTGATACAAAAATAATCATCCCAAAAAAATTGGATATCACCGAAAAATAATTGGCTTCAACAAATAACAACTCATAAAACATTTGTGAAATATAAACATCATTAGTTGTGGGTTATATTAATTGTGATTAATTACCAAGTATCATTGACATAATGAATATTATGTAATAAGTCATTAGCATCGTCTGTGGAAGATATTATTTACTCTACAGTAGTGTACCAACATAAATAACTTCTCCGCGGGTTTCCAAATTGGTTTGTCCGTGTAAAAAAATTTCCGGAAAATAAAGTAAAAGTAGGCAATTTAATATTTGTCCAATTTTGCTTAGGGGATAATAAATTTACTTAATATTCGATATTCTAATCTTCGAAATATTTTTATCACTTTTTTTTGTATTCTAACAAATAATTTTTTTATCTATTTCTGAGTGGAAACACCGAAGAAATTTGTAGAATTTATTCCACCTTTCATTTCAAAAATTTGCTTTTAATAAATTATAATCTAGTGAAAAAAAAACCACTAACCAACAAAAAAATTATCTTTTTTTTTTATGTTTCATTCTTCATTTGACATCCGGCTGACAGCTTTTTTCCGTACTTGTTTAGTTTTGTTCTACCAAAAAAAAAAAAAATTATTTAAAATTTAAAAATTTATAAAAACTTTTAAAGTTTATGGCACTTTTGAAAAATAAATTTATAATGAAATAGTCAATTAAAGTGTTTGTTCCTCTTTTTCTGTTATGACACTTTCCGTGAACAAGTTTCAGTGAAATGGTACATTCGCTTTAACATTTTCTAGATTTTACTCTAAAAAAATTATAGTTTGAAGAAAATGGGCTAATTCTCATAAGATTAGCAGCTCATATAATTAGCAAAATATAATTGTTATTAATAATCTTTAAACCTGGAGAATCTTAAAACTAAGCTAAGTAAGTAATACCGTATATAATTTTAGAAATGATAAATTGTTAAGCTTAGTATGCAGTCGGCCGTAAAATGAAATTTTTCACTCTATAGTGACTATCGTGAAGAAGAAAAGGTTATGGAAAAGTTTCATGGGGAAAAAATATTAAGTAGCATTGAAATCGTATTTTTGCAAAAATAAAAAAAACTGATTGACACATTTTTTAAAACCAAGAAACCAAACCAACCAAATAAAATGGATTAAATGTCATAATTCTGCCGTGATTCGATATTTTAACCATAATTTCAATCAGTGAATTTTTAGTATACTTTTTTTTCCTAACTTTTACCTGTGCAAAGTATATCATTTCATGATTGGTGTTAAATTCATATGAAAATTTCATTTCACAGCTGATTGCATACTGAGCTTTAAAAATGTTAATTAGTTTACAAAACAGCATTGAATTCAATTAGTTTCTGTTTAATCTCATAGTTCAAGTTTAAGTTATTCTCTTAACATATTTTATTTTAAATCTATACATAAACTTAGATAATCTATTCCAGTTTGTAGTGCAAAAATATTTATGGACAATGAAATTCATTATTTTGGATGAATTCTTAAGAAATTTTATTTTGTTTTTTTTGCAATTTTTATGTAAATCATAAAAATGTGAATTTATTTCAGTCCGTTTTTTTTTTTAATTCCATGCTTGACAAATTCATTTCAAATTTTCTGACTAATTATTACCAAATAAGCATAAAGTTATTTAAGTTAAAAGTTTTATTGTTAGTTTATTTTTAGTTAAGAAACATTTTTTTTTTTTTAATTTGGGTTAAGTTTTTTTTTTTTATGTAATTTTTATGAAATTCTTATAAAAATGATGATCTCTTGTGTTTTAATTTCTATAAATACCCAAAAAATCAAAAAGCATTGTTAAAATATAGAAATATGTATATTTTATGATGTCATTTGTTGTATATTATCATAATCTGTCAAACAATTATACACATTTTTTAAGAGCATTTTCTTGATGACTAATTCTGTTGACATTTTATGTTGTAATCCGTGAATTTAGTATGCATTTAAACATAAATTTGATATTTTATGAATAATTTCATAAGAAAAAAAATTTGAGATGATTTTTTGGAAATATGATAAAAATTTATAACGGAATGAAAAATATGTATCAGAATAAATAAAAATCTTTAAATAGTATATCACGCTGTATGGTCGATGAACTTTGAAAATAAATGCACGATTAAGAGCTTTGGAGAACAGTTTGTTTCACCTGGAATATTTCCAATTGAAGAAATAAAGTTGAAACAAACATGCTCCAGTTCCTGCTTCTCTGAGCAGTGATATAAGAAATGCATAGAGCATTTTTTTAACCAGGTCAGTAAACAAGATTAGCAGTAAACAAACTGTATTTACAAGCAATGTAATTTCTTTCTCTGGATAGTGTTTTTTAAAGAAACTTTTACTGGAAATGAAATTACTGTTCTCGTAACATGAATATCGGTATAGCTTTACACCGCTTTAACTGTGAGTAGCATTAATACAATTATGGTCAAATGTTTAATTTTCCGAAGACGGCATTGGAAATAATAGGAAGATTTACATTACTTTCAATAACAAAACATCAAAATAACAATGTTTGCAGCAAAAGTAATTCTTTTTCCTTAAGTAGTTACAATTTTCCTATAAAAAAGTTCTTCTGAACTAACCCATCTCATCAAAATTGGCAAACAAAGTTCTACTGGCAAACAATGTTCTACATTACATTAGCGAGAGCGTGTTTAAAAAATGTAGTATTCTTTACGTCGAATGAATGAACTTGATTATTTGACACATAAAAAAACTTAGTTCAATTGCATTTTTCATTAACAACAAATGAAAATTTAAATAAATCGTGATTTAATTTAATGCTACAGAAATTAACAGATTGAATTAGTTTTAAGTAAACATAATATAAATAATTTATTTTATTTCGTATTAAATTTTCTTCATTTTCATTTTAAAGATTTTATTTATTTCAAAAAGAAAATTTAAAAAAAAAAATGTATTTTTCTTTTTTTGCTTTGTTGTTGTTTTAAAAGTATGTCGACTTTTATAAATTCTTCCTCTTATCGTACCAAGTAAACTAATTTCTTTTCTCAGTAAAAATAGAATTGCTAAAAGAAAAAGAGAAAATTTTAAAAAAAATATGACGTTTTCTTTTTTCTTGAGTTAAATTTAGTCTTCTTGTTGTTTTTGTACAAAAAAAAAATTTATTACAAAAAATAATTAAAATTAAATTAATTATATTTTAATGAACTGAAAATTTTTAAAAATAATTTGTTTTTAATTTAATTTTTTCCTATTAATTTTTATTATTAAAAATTAATATTTTTTGAGATTACAATTTTAACCTGGATACATTTTTCATTTTCCTCTTTTTCCATATAATTAATTATACTAGGTTATTTTTAATCGCTTTGGATGATTATAATTTTGGTCTGGACATAAATTTACAATTTTAATAAATTTACAATTTTAATAAATTTACTGCGGACAGAGAAATAAACGGGGATGCATAGAGAACATTAGTCACATGTTTTGTGACCAGTAAAATCAGATATAGAATTTTGGGCAACCATCGGTTTAAAGGCTTGGAAGAGGTATCGAAAATACCCGTATTGGAAATTTACAATTTTGTTCGGAAAGTCATTTTTAGTGTGGTGTAAGATTTTTAAAGAAATTATTAGAACAGTATGGATGATAAGTAATTATTGTAATTTTGTAATGAAATAAGTATTTTATTAATTAGTTCCATATAAGCAATATCCTATTGACCACATACAGCTTCGAAATTTTTTCAATAAATCTTTATGTGAGAGATTTGTCGGGTGGGTACTTTTTCCGGGTTTGTTTTTGTTCCCGGGAAACAAGAATTAGAAAATAAATTTTTCAGAGTTTACCGGAATTCCTGAGATATTTCAATAGAGTTAAATTCGGAAGGAGAAATTATAGTTTTTCCAAAATAATTAAGTAGATTAATAAAATCAAATCAAAATTATTAACAAAATTAATGTTTTTATTATATTATATCACGTTTGTACTTTTATTCAAAATATTGTTTGTCAATTCACAGCTGTCTTGTTTACCAAAGTAATTCAGTAGGTCATTCAGCTATTTTTCTGCTTTCCAAAATATACTAATTAATAAGAAATTAGATTTTAATTTCAACTAAATTCTCTGGTCTAAATAGATTCATTATCCAACGACTGTAATTTTTTAAACAAAAGTCTCCAAATAATTAAGAAAGTAATTAATTAAATATAAATATTTTTTCTAGAATGCAGAATTTCTTTTTTCCATTCTTCAAATAAATTATTTCACAATTTCATATTTTAATAGCTACCGAAATAAACTTAAGCATTTAATTCTCTATAAAAAATAATATTTATATAACATAATATAAAAAATCTGATTTCCCACTCTTTTGAGCTGTCATTTTATATTTACGGATTATGTGTGTGACCTTTTCGACTACGCATTTTCGACTATTTTAAAAAAAAAATTATTAACACAAAAATAAAATAAAAGAATTCTTGTTTATCAACATTATTTTTATGATTTGTTTACTACTATCGTTCACTCAGAAAATTTTTCTTCCCAATAAAAAAAGTTGTTTTCTTAATCGTTTAATAAATTGAAATTTTTTTTATTTCTCTGTTTTTACTACGCATCACTAAATTTTTCCCCAATTTTCACCAAAAAAAAAAAATATTTGTTACTTTTTGAAAATATTTTTATTTTTTGTCGATTTTCAGTAAAATTTATATTAAAAATTTCACCGAAAATTGCTACAAATCACAAGCAAACTTAAAAATTCTACAAAAATCTCATAAATAATTTCGAATAATAAATTTTAATTTTATAGTTTTTTTTTTTTCGTATTTTTTGGTTGTGATTTTTTTTTTTTTTTTGCGCGGTTGAGGTCAAAAGAATTTAATTTTGTAATAATTTTTTTTGTTTTTTTTTTTTTTTGTGCTTTTGATTGCTTGACGAGTTCAATAAACTAAAATTTTAATTATGTTTTACTAGACAATATAATAATTTTAATATAATAATAATAATTTTCAGTTGAGATTATTATTACTATTTTAATGGGTCTAAAATATTAGACCAACAAACAGAAATTTACAGACAAACAGAAAATAAAAAGCTTTAAGAAATATTTGTAATTTTTTCGAAATAGTTTTTTTGATAATCCATTCATAAAGCTCTAAAATTAGATAAGCTTGTTATTTTTTAATAGCATGCTTTCGGTACATTTGCACTTGAATATATGGTAGCAATAATTGATGATTTTCTATTATTAGACTTAAATAATACTGGTGTACTCAGTCGTCAGTACACCATCGGAAAGAACTTATAGAATGGGACTTGTTACGGACAATCTGAAGGATTTACGAATACGAAGAAGAGAGAGTCGTACAAATTCTCTGTGTGTAATCCAGATTACAGAACTTCGGGTACGCTATCGAAGTTCTGTAATCTGGATTTTGGCAGACTCTTCCACGCACAGAGAATTTGTACGACTCTCTCGTATTCGTAGATAATCTCCTCTTCGTATTCGTGTAATCTGCATCTTGACAGACTCACGAGAATTCGCTCAAGAAAATCCTAAATTTCTTTAGAGCAAATATACTAACTAAAGCCAATTATATTCCATTCTAAAGGCTCACGGGCTACGTAGCCGGAAAGAAAGTTGTGTCATTGCAAAAGTGTACAAGTCCGTTTCTAAGCTCATCACAGTATATTTCCAAATCTTTAACTAAACTGGAAAACAACCGATGTCCGGCCATACAAATTAATTATAATCATACAAAATAATTGTCCCCAATAGCTAAAGTATGAATAAAAATACAGTGCTGAAAATTACGCAATTTGATGTATTGTTTTGTTTAATCTTTAGACAAATTATAGAAGTAATTTTCTTCCAAGTTTTTGAAAGAGATTACCTGTGATCTTTGGAAAATTTAGAAATTATGGATATTAAATCATAAATTCTTGAGAAAATTCATTATTTCCATAAAATATGTTTTATTAGCATTAAGTTATTGAACTTTTTGTAAAAAATTTACTTTACTAATAATTATATATTAATTTACTGTCAATTTATATCTTAATTAACAACTTTTTTTAGCTAGTCTCTTTTTTTTCGGCTGAAATTAACACATCAATTTTATTATGTTATGTTAAAAAAAAAAGACTATAATTATTTCGAAAAAAAAAATTCCAATCTGAACTGGTTCACCAAAAAAAAAATCGAATTATAATTATTAACTTTTACGGTGTGTTACTTTACATTTTGTGATATTGATTTAATACTAAAAATTCCTTTAATTTATTATCGATGGCAATCGACAAACAATTAACCAATAAAAATGAAAATTTATGGTTTTTTTGCGGTTTTGATGATAAAATTAATAATAATAAATTTAAAATCGCTTGTTGATCATAAATCTAATTAATTACATATTTCATTTTTATAATTAAATGATTTTTATATAATGTATTTACTTAAATGTAAATTTACAAATTTTATTCTCGCGAAAATGTTTACCTGCAAAATTTGTAATATTTTTTTTTATTTGTAAATTTCCATATTGAATTTTGTGGTATTAACTCAGTGAATATCAATCTATAAACTTAAAACATTCATTAACAAGTAATTTTTTCTCATAAAATATAAAAAAAAACCATTATTTTTTTCAGTTCAAAGCAAACCGCACTAAAAAAAACTGTCGAGTTTAATATTATAAACAATTTATGAAATTCCACTAAGTATTTCTACCGTTTTATTTGCGTGCACCGACAAAACATTATACAAACTCAAGCATTGATTTCATAATTTTCCCAATTTTCCATAATCTGTTCTGTCTGTCTGGCTGTCTGTTCGCCAGTAAAGAAATTTGAATTGGTATAAAACATAGTAAATGTGTATACATATAACTGTTCATAGATCGAAAAGCTCTGAATGAGATAAAAGAAGAATTAAAGATTTTCCAGTAGGTGGCGCTATTAGATACTGAAGCAAAACATGTTTTTTTTTACACGAATACTAAATGAATAGTAAACGAATCGTAAATGAATAGTATTCTTCAAGTTGTATAATAAAAACCATACGTTAAAACGGTAGTGAGGAGTATACATTATAAATGCTTGGTACTCTAACTGAGGTTTCTGCCAGTAGAGGCGCTATGATTAATAATAAATTTATATTAATTTTTAAAATGTCATTTAATAGGATAAATGTATTGAAAAAATTACGTTAGATCCATCGTCGAATTATGTTACATCCATCGTTTCTTTTGCTATGTAGTAAGATCTAGTTGTTACAATTCAAATATGTTCCAATAGATGGCGCAATATTATTATATCGAAAAAATCTAATTTAAGAGATTAAAATTACTTTGTAGTGAGTTAATTTACAATTAATTAATAAATCATAATGATTTTTTTTAATTTATATGTAGTTTCCATGAAAAAAATTCCACAATTATGAAACTATTGAGCAGTATTTATACTACGCTGTACTTGTTTTAATATGTTTTTGATATCATATATTTTGTACATTAATTGCCCTATCGAAACAGTTTGTTAAATTATATATAATAATATTTTTTTAAATCTCAGTTGTAAATCGATTAACAAAAAATTTTATATTTAAAAAAAAATAAATATAAATAATTTCCCAAAATGGTAATTCAGTGGATTAAAAAAAAAAAAATTTCAATTTTCAATTTTTTTTTTAATCCATTAAAAGGAGCTGAAAATATTATTTTTTTTTCTGTAAATAAAATATAAATTAAACAATCTTTGATCAAAATTGGTTTTTTTTATTCATTGTAGATTTTCAGCAGGAGCACTTGATTTATTCGTGTTGCATTTTTCTTATTATTTTTACCTTCTCTATAGAGACAGAGCAATAAGAGTATGTTAAGTGTGTGTAGAATTATGTATAAAAAAAAAATTGGGGTAAAGGTATAATATATGAATTATGTGCTCCATGCGCCATGAAATTATTTTAATGGCAAATTTATATTTCAATTGCAATATTTTAACCAAAAAGATTAAAATAAATATAAATATTTTGAAATATGTATTAATATAAATGATTATAGTCTAAGAATTATAGGAATTTTTAATAAAACTTTATGTAATAAGTACGACAATTAAATCGGTATGTTGTATAAAATAAAGTAGAAGATTTTTCAATAATTATGAATGGAATACCGACAGACGATACTTTTTAATGATAATTAATGCTTTATATACATAACTATGCATCTCATCTGTCATGTTTAATGACACCTTATATCATAATTATCGTGTTAATAGACAATTTTACGTACTTAGTATTATCTACAGATATTTAAACGCGCGCAATTTTAAATAATTGAAACTTTTAATAATTAATAAACAATTCAAAAATTATGGCTTGTAATATTAATAATATTTATAACCTCACTCTTTATAAAATTAATGAAAACACATAAATTTTTTACAAATACATAATTTAAATTAATAAAGTTTCACAAAAATTAACTTTTTACATAAGAATTACAAAATTTGTAAAATTTTAGAACTAAAAAAACACAAATGTCAAATATAATAAGAACTGTTGTTAAATACAAACATCATTTGTGGAAATTATTAATGATCAGTAATTATCAAGTATTAAATGATCATTTAAGAGTCGAAGGTATTAGACTCATTAGTACGATAATCCAGTGAACAATTTTGTTAAGGAATTCGAGCACGAGCGAATTTAGATGCATAATTATGCTTGAGGCTTGCAATGTTTTGAACTATAAAAGGAAATCAAGTTTAGGTTAAGTATTTTTGATAGATTTGAAATTACCAATTTGAACTTTTCTGACATTACAATTAATATGTCTAAAACTGGAAATTTTTAGATTTCAGCATAAACAGTTTTGAAAAAAAGTGAAAAGCTAAATTTATCCTTTACGAAAAAAATAATGAAAAATAGAATTTCAAACGAGTTTAATAAAGTTATTTTATTATAATAGTAAGCAGCAGAGAAATTCATGACAGATAATATTTATGTACAGGATTTACTGATCATAGAAAGTTGACAGGTAAATATATTTTTTGGAAGTAGACCTTTTAAGCTTTTTATAAAAATTTAAAACGAATGAAAAAAAGTAGAGCAAATTAACTGACTGATAATTGTATAATAGTCAAGTATAGCCTTGTCAAGTATAGTTTTTTTCAAAAAATATTTTCCTAAAATTCCTAGACTATTACCCACTTAAATAATTATGTAAAACCTTTATTCAGATATAAAATTTTCATATTTTTTCTAAAATAATTTTGCATATCTAATCACATTTAATTCCAAATATAAATACAAACCATATTTTTTTTATTTTAAAAATATATGTGTATGCTTTTTTTCAGCTATTTTTAGCAAACGTTGCAGTATAAAATTTTTTTTGTCCCAATATGGTAAAAGCTTCTTCTCTTCTGTATTTCAATTTTCTTGTAATTTTGAAAATTTATTATTTTTTATATGTGATTTCAAAAATAATAAAACAGGCTAAAATGTATTTTATTTCATTTTGTCAATTCAGCGTTTAAAAAAAATGAATAATTAATTTTACGCTCATTTTAATTTTGTACTTTATTTAAATTTAATTTTCGTAAATTGCATACTTTTCTTATTTACAATTTAAAAATTCTTTAGTACTACTACCTCATAGCTGACGGATTCATAATAAATTTAATTGAACTTTGTACTTTATAGCTACATATACTAAAAATCCAAAAAAAAAAAATTAATAAGCTTTTTTTTTAACCAAAATATGAAAAATATGTTGTTTTTTTTTTGTTGCGTTAAAGATTATTTTTTTCTTACTCAATTTAAACGATTTTTCTTATCGCGATTTCAATTGTTGTGGTGTACTTTTTTTTTTAAATCGGCTTTGAAATGCTTTGCAATCATTGAGCTATTTTAGGTCCCAAAAAAATTTTGTTTTGTGGAATTTGAATTATTTCTTATATGGTATATTTTGCTGATAGTCAACTCTGATAAGGAAATATTTAAAGATGGAAATAAAGAAATAGTTAAATATTTTTATTTGTTTTTTTTCAAAAAAAAAAAAAAGTATTATTAATCATTTTTGAAGTTTTAAGCTCATTAAGAATTATATATGAATGACTAAGACTATGTGGAATTTGAATTTCAAGTGTTATTTAATTATTTGTTATCATTTGATTTAGGAAATTAAAATTTCAATGCAAATTTTTCAAAATTTTTGTGGAATTTAAATAAAATATTTAAGTTTTCTAATTAAATTTAGAAATATATAATTAATTCGAAATATGTAATAAGTAAATAGAGATATTTTTTCATTTAGATTAATTTTTCATAATTAAATATTAATTTCCTATTTTGTGGCATAGTAATGGGCCAGATGACGCTTCTTTAATATCTAATTAGAAAATTCACTGGAATCCGAACTAAATTCTAAGTAAGAATCAAGAAAACTAGAAAGACTTGCTATACTTTTCGAAAGAAGAATTCTTAGAAAAATTTATGGGCTGAAAATCGATAGACAGAGGCAACTACAGGACCAGGTATAATTTAAAACTTGAACAACTAATGTGAGGAGATAACATTTTAAAGTCCAAAAACGGTACACAGAAAACGTTAGAACATTGGGTAGACCACGAAAACGATGGTCTGATGCAGCTGAAAGTGGATTAAGAAAAATGAATATTGTTAAATATTCATTTTTCTTAATCCACTTTCTACAGAGACAAATACAGAATTACAGAGAGAAGGCCAAAGTATATCCAGAATTATGAAGACCGTGATGATGATATAAGTTTTGTTCATAGCTTAAGAACGACTTACCAGATCAAAATCACAAGAATTTGATTTCAAGTAAAAATTAGGTCACCTTTGATAGTCTAGTCTAGATTAATGGCCTATTCACTGCTGATCCATTTAATTTCATTATAGCAATTCATTTATATGAAGTTTCAGAGCGTTGACTGAAAAACTTCAAAATGAAATATTTTTTCTCGAAAATTTGTAATTTCATAATTATTTTAAAGAAAATTTTATCTGTAGTTCTATTAATTTTCCAATTTAATGGATAAATAAACTAATTCAGAACTAATACAATTTAAATCCCTGTCAATTTTTGTACCAACACGGACTCAACATTATTTTGCAATTAACAATTAATTACTATTATACTTTACATTCTAACAAATCACTTTCAGACAGATAGCTTTCCAACAAGTGGCTGCCTACCAACATTACATTTACTGTGTTAAATTACAATTGCAAAAGTCTTACTAGAAATTCTCAAAAAATGCCTAATAACTAACTAACAATTATATTTATTTATTTTACTATCTTACGAAACAAGTTTTAATTGAAAAATCATTTCATTAGTAAATTAGTTTAAGAATTTTCCATTAAATTAAACAAAAATTAAACTATTTATTATTTGTTATTAAATTTATCTTAAAATTTAATTTATTTTCATAAAATATTTTATGATAAGATGAGACATTTTATCTAAATTTGATTGTCGCGTTGTTTTTTTCATTTTCTACAATGAATATTTTTTTTATTCTCTATTTTTGTTTGAATAAGAAATATTTCACTAAAAAAAAAAAATTATTATGAGCGACTTTGGAATTTTCATTTTGTTTGCACTTCACTAATATTTACAAAATTTTTATTATAACATTCTTTACGCAATTTAGATAATTTACCTGGCTAATTAAATAAATATTAATTATATTGTATATAATTCTATTTTTAAAAGCTTTTTAATGAGTAGAAAAAAAATAGTAATTAGAATGGAATTTTTATGATAAAAGATAAAAATATAAAATTTATGAAGTAAATAAAATGCAATAATATTGCAATTAGAAAATTAATTATTTTCTTAGAATTATCAGCATGATGCTCTCACCCTAACAGCATGGTTGGCATCTTTACTATTTTTTTAAAAAATATAAATTCTCTGTTGTAATGAACTAATTAAAAACTATTATATTTCTGTAGTAATTTTACGAGTCACTGTGATAAAAATTATGTAAAACTATAGGAATTTTTTAGTTTACAAAATAATAATAAAAAAAAAAAAAGTGATGTGTTTGAATAGTAAATTTAACTTCGTGAACAAACACACTGAGAATATTTTGTATAATTTATGGTTTTGTTAAGTATGCAATGTGTACTGCGGTTATCACATATTGTTAGTTTATATTGTGCTAATTATGACTGCAATTATCTAATAGGTAATATTCTGTTGGCAGTTCAGTGTAATTTTATGATTTTTTTTTTTTTTCATATTTTAAGTAAATGAGAAAACTAATTATTAAATAAATAATTAGGTTAGGTTATTTGAAGGTTTTGAATCAACATTGATTTCTTGACGACATGTTGTTGTTTGTCAAACTTCTGTCCGATAAGATTCTTGGATTTCGTACATTCGACATATTTCAGAATATTTTAGAACATACTGGCGGAATGGAAATTTCATTTCCATGAATGTATACTCCACAATTATTAAAACATTACTAATTGTGGTGTGTGCAAAGTTGTTTCTGACAAATTTAATCTGCGCAAAAGATTACCGATCAATTTCTTTCTAAAAATTGGATATTTGCAGTAAACTAGATTTATTAGCAATAAACAAATTGTATTTGCAATTAATCTAACTTATTTCGTTCTAAGCTTATTTCCTCGACATATTTAGAAAATTTAGGAAAAATTATCTACAAATATTAATTGCATATTTAATATTGCTACAATTATGTTATAATACAAATCACAACAAGGCTTAGTGCGAAAAATAGTAACTTGCGATGCTATCTGGTAATTGCTCACTTAGCTTGTTACAATACAATTAAAGGTTTTTCGCTATAAATCTATTAAAATTAGTGGATCAAACTACAATAGAAACTCTTAGTGGGAGACTTAAGCTTTATTTGGGTTGTAACGCAATTGATTCACCTGGTTTGCTGATCAGGCATTCTTCATCCCAACATAGAAAAGTAGTTGAATAATTATTTAAAAAAGAAATCGTATAATCATCACCAGTAAAAATTGATATATTTCAATAATAATTCTTTCAATTACTATAAAATTTATCGATTAAATTGCATTTTTATTAACAATTGAAGGTCTTTAAAAAATTTCTAAATAAAATCAATAAATTTATAATAAATTGCAAAACGAAATTTTAATTTTTATGTTTATTATTATTTGTTTCTTGCAATTACTTTATTTCAAATATACAAATTAAAAAATAGAAAATGGCAAAATAGAAACTAATAACAATTTATATTGATTTTATTACTTTATTGCGCAAGTTGATTACGCCACAAATGATAAAACGAAGCGCAATAGAATTTAATTTCAATTTCAATTAAAAATACTTGTGATTGCGATACTGTGATTTCTACACTTTAAACAAACTGTTAAACTTTTCATTAAAAAAAAAAATCTTCTAGCTCTCCTTAGGGGAAATTATTATTAGATTTTTATGTTTTAATGTTTTTTTTTTTGGACATAACCATTGTTGCTTCAATTTGAATCTTCAACATAAAAACAAAAAATATATTTTAAATGAAATTTAACTTGACATAATTTTTATGTTGTTTTTCAGATGTAATTGAAATTATTATGATTTTTTCATACCCTTGATTAGCTTCTTTTTTTTGTAAAAAAAAACATGAAATTTATTATTAATTTTTGATCGAGTTAAATTATTTATGAGGGCCAAAACTATCGATGACACAGATGAGACATTCATTTAATTTAAAATCGATTGAAATTAAATTTTATATTTGTATATAAGAAGGAAACTGGAGGCCTAGCAACACTAAAATTATCTATTTGTGTATATGTACTTAAATGTTTTATTATATTATAATTTATAGAATAACATAAAAATTTATGGTTAGATAGTTCAAAAGATGAGAAATTGAAAAGATATATTTTTTTTTCTATTTTTATTAAATAATATTTATTTTATTTTATTAATTGTTTTATTTATTATCTAAATTTGAAACAGAGTTGGCTTCAGGTGGAAACGAACTATGTTGGAAAATATGAAAATATATTTTTTTTAGATAATTTTTAGTTTTTTGATCAAACTGAAAGAAATTTGGATATAAATATTTTAAAGCATCTGCTAGTCAAAGTAAAGAATTCTTCAGTAGCTTTGCGGCGACTTCAAAGTAAAGTCTGCTGCCTTATATTCTTCCATTTTCCTTTACAGCCTAGTCGAGACAGCATCCGCGATGGTACAACGAATCCGTGTATTCCAATTTAAATATCTTTTCGTGACCGAAATGCCAGCGAAAGGAGTTTCCGAAATTAGTTTCTATAACAAACCAAAATTTATTAGAAAATTTACTGTACTGTTGCAGTCTATTTGGAATACTACTGTTGACCCCACTGATATTTGACAGTATTACATGTAATCTCAGACTTAAAAGTGTCCTAAGTTATTAGTTCGGTTTAGTTTTCACTAAAAATTTTATTTAAAATATTTCACTACTTATGTCACAATAAAAAATTCCAATCAGATAAATTTTATGTATAAGATACAGAACAGTGACCTTACAGAATTTATTAGGCCTAATATCACAAAACATATATATACAAAATAACTTATAATTTATTAAAGTTGTTCAAATCGATATCAATTATATTATTAATATAGTTAAATGACAATTTAAATTTTGTAGGTACATCAAAATTTGATGTCAAGTCTATCATAATTTTGTGGTGATGGATTCTATTTAAAAAAAAAAACAATTTCCAAATATTAATATAATTTTTATTAATAATTTTTCAATTAAATTTTTATTTTTTATTTGGTGGTTTAAAACAAGGTTAGTGAAACATTTGAGTATATTTCAAAAATCATCAAATTTGTTGGTTGGTGTTTTTTTTTTTTTTTCTGTTTGTTCATCAAATTGAAAATCAATCAATCAAAATTTACACTAGCAATAAATTCACTCTTGTCTCATAATTTGTTTTTTTTTTTTATAGATAAAGTGCGGTTTTTTTTGTGTAGAAATAATTTTTTTTTTGTACAATTTTATTTAGATTATTTTTCAGTGTGGTTGTTCTATATTAATTGCAACATCAACATTTTTTTTTTTTGTGTGTCAGCTGCGTAATTGTAGGAATTTATATTAGACACCGAAGGAAGTTTCAATTCATCGAATAATAACAAAAAAAAAAATGACAATTTTTAATTGGAGAAAAACTGTGAAATAAATATTTTTCTTTATAAAAAGTAATTTTCACCTTTCATTGAAATAATTTTATTTTTTTTCGCAATTTTTCATGTCATTTCAAATTTTTTTTTTATATAGTTTCTCATTTTTTTTTTTTGCGTATTATTACAGTGAAATTTTTCCTTGAAAAGCAATAATGTTTGTAAGCAAGAAATGTTTTTTAATTAAAATTTATATTTTCCCCCAAAAAACATTGTTATAGATCATCACCTGAATACTTAAATGTTATATGTGAGTTTTGAATTTCTGACTTTATGCCAGCAAATAATAAGTGATTGGAACTTTAAAAATGATTTATCTTGCCGTCATGTGAAAACAATTGCTTATATTTTGTTTTTCATTTAACTTTTCCATTGATAGTTAACTTTTTTATCGCCGTGCGTGTTTAGAAGGTTTCAGTCCTTCAGAACAATGAACGGTTGATTTAATTATGTGAGTTCATCCATAAACGGTTTATAAATCTCAAAAACTAAATATGCTAATAACTCTAGTGGTTATTCAAAAAACTGGAAAGAATTCAAGCTTTAAAAGCAGAACAGAATATGTCGTTGTTGCTGCCCTTTATCGCGAGTTTGTCGCTAATAATATTATCGATGCGGTGTGTTGTCTAGAATATATTTTTATTTTATATTTTAGGTTGCGTTGCCAATTCAATTAATTTCTCATCGATTTTAGACATTTTAAATTTATGAAATTAAAAATTTTTAAATTTTAAATTGTCAAGACAAAGCGACACACGAATATATCAAACATATTGTGAAATATAGCAACGAGACATTATAATCATAAAATACGAAATACGTAGTTTTGTATTTTCTTTTAACTTTTTACGGCGACAGGCGACAGCGATATATTCTGAATGAAATTTTCGTCAAATCGTACGACACTTAAGTCCTGAAGTGACGAAATTCTCTAATGCTTCACAATATAAATAATAAAAATTTAACAATATTATCCAACAAAAAAAAGGTTTTTCTTTGCATAAATAAATCAGCATAAAAAAAAATTATATCAATCTCAAATTTTTTCTCGACAATCGCTCAGTCAGGCTTTATGGTTTCATTTTTTCTTTAATAAAAATTACGTAAATAGAAATTTTGTATCTTTAATTTTTTTGCGAACTTTAGTGGAATTCAACACCGGAAAGAATGGATTGATTGTAGACTTTATACTTTATATTCGATTCGCAAATTTAAATGGAACAATTTTTAAATTTTTTTTAAAATTTATTTGTGGGAATTAGGTGAAAAAAAATTCTAATTTTTATGATTAATTGAGCTCCAGTCTAATGTTATTTGATATTTTTTTAAACTTTTATATTTGATTTTTAGCTATAAATTATTATAAAAAATTAGCTCTACTGATGAACGTTTTTATTTTGCTTTCGGAATAGTCGAAATTTTGTAATCATTTAAGCTTCTCTTGATTTTGTCGAATAAATTATTTTGGATTTTGACAGAAAAATAATATGAATGATATTTAATTTTAGAGCTTACTGGATGTATTATAATTCTTGATGCTGGACAGGATTTGGATATGAAAGAGACCAAATCTAAGCAGAATTTCTCAGAACAAATGTTTCTTGAAAAATGACCAAATCGAAGCAGAATTTCTTTAGTTTTTCTGAATATCAATAAATTTTCAAGTCAACTCTGAACTAAAACTATTATAAATTTGAAATTTTTTGGACGAATATAAGCTAGCAAAATACTGATCGCAAATAATGATTTATTGGAAAATTTTTTTGTAGCTTGAGCTCAATATTTTTGAAAGACTAATATCTATTACCTTAATTCAATTTCATACTTTGTCATTATGTCTATAATAAAAATAGCAAATTCTACTCAGATTACTAAACAATTTTTAAGGCGTTGTCTCTAATTTTTCACTTGTTTTTACCATTAAAAAATATTTTTCAAAAAAAAAAATTAAATCAAATTATGCCATAACTGATGCGGTTATTCAAAAACCTTGAAAATTTTATGGTTCTTATTTTTTTTCCTATACTAATTACAGGTAAAAAATGTTTAAAAAAATCTTTTTATTACTATATTTAAAAAATTATCTCAGATTTATTTCATTCTTCGCAATTTATTAACAAGAAAACTTATATAATTAAATTAATATAAAATTTATTGGTAATAAAGTTTTTATTTCATTTTAATTGAACATGAAAACGAATAGTTCACTTCTTCATATTTTATAACTTTAATTAAATTTTTGATATTATTTCGGAACGCTTTTATTCATTTCGTCTTTTTTTTTATTTGAAGAAATTTTTATGTAAAAAAAATGGAAAAAAATAAGGTGTTTAGTGGACACACTTTTATTCTTCCAGGTGATTTTGTTTTTGATTGTAATTTTTAACAAATTGAAACACAAAAACCAAAAAAAAAAATCCTTGAAAATTAATTTATTTGAGCTGCGCGACATTTGAGAAACGATAACTCGATGAGAATACAATTTAAGATCAGTTTTATCTGGGCTGCACGCCATTCAAAGATAATTCGATGAAAATATAATTTAAGATCAAAACCAAGTGAAAATATGAGGTGAATTGTGAAAGAAACGAAGGTCTACTGAAGAAAACGCTTCTGACTAAAACTTAGAATAATTTGAAAGAAGTTTCATCAGTTATAGTGTTTTTTTACAAATCAAAATGAACTCACAACGAAACTGAAATTTGATACTACCGAACTAGAAATGATCACCTGAATTACAACTCTATTATGCCTTCCGGACTTAAAAATTAGGTCAAATAAAATAGTACGATTAATATCGTGCTTCATTAACAAAAAAAAATTAATAAAAATTTAGATTGTCCTGTCCACTTAAATCAAATTAATGTTAAAAATTTACCCAATCTATTTCTGAAAAAAAAAAAAAATTCTGAAATTCATTGCAGTCAAAAGAAAATTTGTTATCTGACAGAGAAATTTCAATAAATTCGATTAGATAACAACAATTTTTTTGGTTGTTGTAATTTCTATTTTTAAAATCCATTATAATTAGAACTAAACTAATTTTCCATCAAATATCAAAACTGAAGTATTATATAAATTCTGTTTCTCAACAATTTTTTTGACAGTTCAATTTTCATATTAAATTTCTTCAATTTCCCTGCATGAATTCAATATTTTTAATCTAACTCATAATAGAAAATTCATTATTCATTTTCAATCATAATTTTTTTTTTTTTTTACATCAATGCAATTGTACTTTTCTTTAAAAAACAAAATCTTAAAAAACTTTTCAAGTAACTAAGAACACTCCTTCAGAACCAAAAAAAAAAAATTAGATTGATAGCCACACTTCTAAGCAAAACTCACATAAATTTTGACGGCATGAAAAATGCACATAAAGAAATAATTTATATAATATTCTTTTTTTGATTAGTAATTAAAATATAATAATCTAAATTGAATCTAAATTCCATAATCATCAAATATAAATTATCTAAGTGCTTTTATTCCACCCACTAATCAATCACTCACACAAAAAAAAAAAAAAAACTTATGCTCAAATATAAAGCAAAAAAAGATTCATCAAGTCAATTAAAATACATTAATTTTGTTTTTTTTTTATTATTATTATTTTAATTGCACAAATTTATTAATTGTTTCGATTGACTTTTCAATCCGGGAAATTTCAATTTTTTTTTTGTTTATTAATATATTTTCAATGGAAAAAAAAAACACAGCTTTTTATCAATATTGAAAAAGTGCAATGTCTGTTAAACACGCGACATACTGACTTTTTTTTTTTTTTATGATTTTTTGTTGTTGTTGTTAATATCAACAATATAATTAATTGAAAATAAAATTAAATGCCATAACAACAAACTTAAAAGCATAAACGCTCATTCTATACAATACCGCAGTACAGACTATACATAATAATAAAAGAGTTGTAATTCAATAATGAATAATAATCATAAAAAAAAAAAAAAAATTGAAGAAAAACTTTTTTATGTACACGACTTTATTATTTTTATAGAAAATTATTGAAATTCCAAAGAAGAATATTAATTTTTTTTTTTTGAGTAAATTATTTAATTGCGCGTGCAAACTTTAAGCGTACAATGTATTATTTACAATCATTTTATTTTTTAAGTATCTTTCGAAAACATTAAATTTATGTTAGTGTTGTGTCGTCTATAAGTTTTAATTACAAATCCATATGTCAGTTAAAAAAAAAAACTTCCAAATTGATATTTTACGATTGTTGCTTTATAATCAGTTTAGAATTAGGTAGATGTATAAAATATTGAAATACTGTCTGTTAGATGGTGAGACCTTAGCTTTTAAATCTGATTTTTTAATGTAAAAATGCAATTTTTTCTTCTTTCTCAAGTGACGACACTTTTAATTGTAACAAGGCTTGTTAGCCAAGACAATTTTCTCTAGTCTTAAATACTATTTTATGAACGACGGCGGCTTAAGTGGTAGTGTGCTAAGATGTGGTGCATTAAGTACTGTGTTCAACTCCAGGCCGAGACATCGATGTTGGTCTAAGATTACTCAGCTTAAAATTACAATAAAATTTAACTTTGACTGGAAAAAATGCTAACTATCATGGTCATTTGCTACCAACAAATGTCTTACTAATAAAGCCATTAGGTTCTTGCAATTAAAAATTTCTTCAGTAAAGAGAAATTTATGATTCGGAATCCATATAAAAGTTAGTCGGTCTAAAATATTACAGTCGGTCCATTTGGACTAAAATATTATAGAAAACAAGTGGAGATAATTCGATATTTGGAGCCCTACGCTAATGTAATTTTTTCTTACTGTAAGCTTACACCAATATCGAACGAGAGTTGGCCCAGTAGCTGAAAAGGCCTATAAATATGAAATTATTGCAAAATAGTAAACTACACTGATTTTTTTTATAGAGCAAATTAATAAAAAAAAAAAACGAAGAAAATTATTTAATAAGATTTCCTTGACAATGACAAAAGTACAAAGCTATCTTTTATAGAAAGCGGCATGTGTACATACCAAAAAGGGAAAAGTATAAACATAAAAAAAATATGAATGAATAGTTTATAGTTAGAGTACGGATTGTATTTGCCAGCTGGAAACTTGTGTTTCCATTTGCTTTGTTATTATTATTTTTTTAATATTGAATGCTGGGTCAATTGATATTCTGGACATGAATTTCTGAATGTGTTTAAGGAAAACACTATCAGAGACATACGTTCGTTTTTTTATTCCAAATTCATTCAATTAAATGTTAATTTCTAAATTAAATGTTTATTATTTGTTGAACATTGTTTTGATTATAAATAATTGAGTAATTTAACTATTTCTGTTTATGTGAAATAAGTCATGCATCTACAAAAAAAACTATGGACATCTGTTGATTTTTATTTTTCCTTAGTCGATTATTTCAAGATAAAATTAAAAGAGTTGAGCCTAAATTTAATGGAAATCAATTAATTGAAATTAAAGAGCATTTTTGGATAATTTTGCTAATTAAAATATTGTAAATGCAGCACATTAATTAGCTGTGTTATTATAAAAACAGTCATAAATATGTTCTTGAATTATACTAACTTGTATTTAGCTCTATGTTAGATTATACCATGTTAAATGTTAATTTACATTTGTAAGATTATTATAAATACATTTTTCTCAGTCGCGCCTCTATTGCCAGAAATTTAAATTAAACAAATAAGCTACTTTATTCAATTTTATAGTGCGTTTCCAATCAAGTGACTATTAAGAATTTTGAAGAACATTTACTGTATGAAATTTCTATTTTTCAGTAACAAAATACGGTTTTGGAAAACGCTGCTTTATGCTTCGAACTTTCCACTGGATTGGTACCGCAATATTTTATATGCAAGTTTAAATCTTAGTTTGAAAAAGTTTAGAAAGGGACGGACGGACGGCAAGCAAAGCGCTACCATAAATTTTTTTAAAATTTATATTTCAACAATTCATTAGCTGGAATTTAAAATATTTTTAAATTCCAGCTAACGAATTGTTGAAATATAAGCAAATCCTGTATTACAGAAAATTGAAATCCAATTTAATTTTTTGTGTGAAAACTCACCCTAAAGAAAATTTCGGGGTTTTGTTTTATTCAATTTTATTAAAATTCTGGAATGTTTAGGTCATAATTTAAAGATAACATAAAAAAATGTATGTCTTTCTGTCCCTGACACCAAGAAAACTTTATATTAAATAAAAAATTTTCTGCAAACCAACAGAGAAAAATTCAATAAAAATATGTCTACACTGTTTAATTATTACTTCAGTTGCGTATAGAATTAATTTTCTCACTCAAAGTATTTCATTGGGTGGCCTTCTTAACACCACACTTCCAGTTTTAAATTGATTTACGTTTAACAGAAAAAAACCACATTTCCTAATCGAAAGAATTTTCATTTTTTTTTTTTGTATAGTAATTACTTAGATACACGTTATACGTTGTCGTAGACAGTACGTTAGTAATTTATAAAATTAATTAATTATAGGCATAAAATCATTAATACATTGGAGCTAAAGCGCAGTAGCATAAAATAAACATAAGAAAATATTTTCAGAATTAATTAACATCGATGTAACTATTAATTTAGAATTAACATGATTTTATTAGTAATTTTACGAGTAAACGAGTATTGCGAATTCCAGAAGAATTCAAATTCCTAAGTAATTTTATAAAATAATTTCGAAATGTCTACAGTTTAAAATTTATGCAAATTGCTATTTAGAATTGAGTTAAAATTAAAACAAGCTATGCAGAATTTATTATATTTTTAATTTCAGGATAAACAAAAAAAAACAGTATGTACATAGAAAAATTCTAGAAATTATCTGCTAACGTTTATAATATGTGAAAATTTGATAAATATTATGTAAAAGGCATATGAACATAATATACGTATACGAAATAATTATCTTGCGTGAAAATCTAGAAAAACGTTTATTGTATTTGCACTTTAGACCTCCCAGCTAAAAATTATTTATTTGCGTCTTTATGGTGAAATTTATAAATATTTTCATTTTATTATTTATAAGATTATAGAATAGCATAGAAAACTGGAAATTTTTAGTGTCAACATTGATTTTTGTATTAATATAAGATTATGTCCCATCTTATCCTTTTTTGGAATCAAATATAGCAGGAGTGAGAAACTAGTTTTGGTGTATAGACGTGCCAGTAAAGTTATAATAATATAATCTTAAGAAGTTTAATGGTCGGACGAAAATACATAAATCAGTTTTCATAAGTTTTTAGGAGAATGGTCTTTATTAAATATTGTTTTATGAAACTTAATTAGTTGCGTAACTATTTGTCGCTAATTTCACGAAATTACCCAAAATTCCACGTACTAAACTTTTGAAAAACGAAATAGTGTAATTGTTGGCTAACGAATAATAAACGGAAATATAAAAGGGGAAAAGCTTTCATATGGCAGGTGACCTAAATATGATTCTTAAAAAAAAAAAATTACTTTTGCTCTAACGAACTAAAAGTTCCATTAAATATGTTGTTGTTGACGAATGAATAGAATATATTCACCTAAATCGTTTTTCCCTGACCTCTTTACTCCTAAAAAAGTGCTCCACAGGAGACGGCCTATATTCTACTAATTTTCTCATTAATTTGAACCCCATGACAAATATTATCTAAGCCGAAATCGAAAATTTCATTTTTACTGAATTCTAACCCAGGGCAGATGCTTATTCATTATTCCGTTTAGCAGTTGATCTAATCATTGCATCAATTATCTTAAATCTTCAACTTTTCAGTTAGTATATGTTAAGTTACATAATTTCGCCATTCAATCTTCAGCTAATTTAAATTTACTAATTTTAACCGGTTTAATTAAAAGCTCCTTGTCCTATTCAAGTTTAGTATTCATTAATTAATAAATTAATCTTAATTTTACTGTTTATACTCAAAGGACAACTTGGAATTTATTCAAATTCATTTAATTATCACAATATTAATTTATCGTCCTTCAACCTTCCGTCTTTCTCCATTTTATTACCAAATTATTGAATATTATTGTATTTTCAGGCATGGTTCGTTTTAATATTTCATAGAACTTTCGAAATATTTCAGCGAGAGTAAAAAGGGAGAGAGAGCAAATTCTTTTTTGTTGGAAATTAAAGGTTTCAAAGTAAATCGTTTTCATAACAAAAATAATTTTCTGTACCAAACTTATTTTTCAATTCGTAATCTGAATCTTAAACAAAATTACTTTATGTGTCACTTTTGGGTACGCATTCAATAGCTGCATTACCACTTACTAACCATAGCACCAAGTTCAATATAATATTTCTTGTATTTCCTGAATCATGTTTAGTTTTTTATTTTTTATTTTCTATAGCTAACAGGCATTTGTTGGCGAGCTGATAATGTCATAATGCAGCGATTGTAGCCACAAATAAAAAAAATCTTTAACTAACAAGCCATTCAAAAAATAAATGAACTTTTCAATTCATTTAAAATAGCATTTTCCATGGTCACTTGGCTTTGGGTAAAGTTCATCTTAACATTTTTTTGTTGTTAAGGTCTTGTTTATGTGATCAACAAAAAAGTGCATATAAATTGTTGTAGCGTAATTGTTGTTTTTCAAAAAGTGTAGCAAATATTGCAATTTTGAGCGCATGTATATTTTGTGTAAATGCCCTCTAGTTTTATTTTAGATTAACCATAAATCACGGTATCGGTAAAGTAAAGAAAATTGGCAAAAAAAAAATGATTGCAAAACTAAAGAATAAACGCCGGCAGTTATAAGATAATAGAAGAATATTATTTGCATGGCTACATAAATAACCAAGATCTGTAAGGGCTTGGTATAAATAACCTAAATTGGCTGGTGATTCATGTACCAACAAACAAAAAATAATTTTTATTATATTTTCCATCCATAGCTGATTTCATTGGATCTATTTAAATATGAAAATTATAGTATCAGTTTTAAAAAAATAATAAAAACATTGAAATCAATTTTTAAAGAATTATCCATTGACGTTCCTTAAAATTGATTAAGGGGGTCTTTAAGCTTCCAATGTTAACTTTTATCAGAAATAATATTATTTTTCTTGTTATTATTGCTTATTTTAATCAACTTTAGAGGACCGATTGTTTTAATACATGGGAATGGCTCTAATATTTTGGGAATGGATCTAATAACAAATTTGTTAATAATCATTATTGTTCTTGCTCTTTTCTAATGTATAAGACATTTTTGAATTAATTCATTTATTCTTGACCAATTTGGTCTGAAATTTTATGTATTTAACTGATTTTGCGTTAGTCGTTAGTCATTAATTTAGCCGAATTTGAAATTCCACAACGCCTCTGACTGGAATCGAACTCGGTATTTTTCATTTGGAAGACAGGTAACTATTTATCTGTTACAAAAATTTTTAGAGGACAAATAATAGTAAACTAGATTTTAAAATAATGCCTACAATACAATTTAGAAATGGTGAAGAGATTTTTAATTACCACAAGTTAATTCGTAAGACATTTTGTTGTTATCGACTCTGAAATGGTACTCAGTAGCTAGTACCCTATCTTTAAGCAACAGCAGATCTGAAAACATAATCGTAGTTAATCTGTGACTAATTTGTAAATTATTGCAAAGTGAAGAAACTGTTCATTTTTAAAGAAGTCTGCTGTTCTTCTTTAAATCAGTTTGGTCAACTGTGACACTAAAACACCGCGCTAAGAATCCTGCAATTTGGTTGAATTCTCTAACGCTTTTAAAATGTTATCAAATTTTAATTTAAATGTGAGTGGAGCTTATTGTAGCTGCTCTGCATTTAACAAATAAACTTAGACAAACAACATTGATGCCACGGAGGGTTCATATTTGAAATAGTCATCACCGTTGTGATGTTTACAGTAGTAGATTTTTATTAGCCTCAAATGAGACAGACAGTGACTGCCCCCATAATAACCAATCTTCTAAAAATACATTTTTTTTTTGTGCACCACTGTATACCATTTATTACAATTTACAAAATTTAATTCTTTCATTGATGACCATAAATAGTTTATTTATGTATAAAAAAAAGCATAAAAATCTAAATAATTTAATATATTTTGAATTTAGTATCTTAATTCTCCACCTTTTTTCAATATCATTCGATTACATAAAAAAAAAAAAACAAGAAATATTTTAAAATAAATTTTTTCTCAACTGATATCGATCATTAATTATTGAACACTGATTTAAAAACAAGCCGACTTAATAGTAAGATACATACATAAAACTATTTATACTCTGTTAACATATAATTTATTTACTTTTTAAGATTTTTTTCTTTTTTTGGAAAAGTAATACCTTATGTCATGACTTTGCCGTCTGTCTGTTCGTCTGGCCATACACGAAGTCGTTGAAATTGTTATAAGACCCGTTATACCGAATGAGCATAATACAACCTTATAGAAGTTTTAAATTTTAAAGCCTGCTGCCAGGTGGCGTTTTCCAGAGCTTTGTTCAATTGCCGTGGTTTTTGAATAAAACTTCTGATTTTTTTAATTACAATTTCTAACAATACGGGGCGCTGCATCGAAAAAGAATTAATAATAACAATAACCATCAATAAATTAATTTAATATGCTAATTGGTCAGCAAAACGGATGTTAGAGATTGTGCTGAAAAAAAAATTAAGAAAACAATTAAATTGCAATTATAGAAAAATTCAAATTTCCATCACTAGAGGGTGCTATAGAAAAATGGAATTTAGTTAATATTAAATATGTAATATACGAATATAATAACTTAATTGTTTCTCAAATTCATGGCTCTTGTAGTAGGAGCTCTATAAAAAAAAAACCCTATACGTATGTGAAACTACTACGTATATGAACCTACTACACAGCTACGTTATGTTTCTTTACTATATCTTGTATACAAATAATAAGAATTTATTTTTTATAAATAATTTTCATTTGATTTTACTTGTTTTTTTTATTATAATATATGATAATCTAAAAAAAACTACATGAAAAATCTGTATGCGTATATCAAATATGGAAATTACTTTTATATAAAAATTACCTTTAAACGTAAAAATTTATTTTTTGAATTCCAAATTTTTTTTATTTTGCTTATTTAGACTGTTTTTCTTCTTCTAAGACGTTCAGAGTTTATTTAGTTAGAAGAAAAATTAGAAATTCATATACCGAATACGTTTTTAAGAAAACTGACAATAAATCTTGTGAATTATTTCTTTTTTTTTTTTTCCATTTTTTGGTTTTTCTTCCGCTTTTCCGCAAATGTAGAAGATTTATTGGTTCAAAAAAAAAAAAAGTTGAAATAAAATTGTTTTTCTTTATTTTTATTTTTTTGGTATTCAGTTTTCATCTTGAAATTTTCACGTTTATAAGAAAATGAATTGAAAAGCCATGAAAATTAAAGAAGAAGAAGAAGAAAAAAGCAAAAAAAAAAATTCAAAAAAAGGAACCTATAAACATAATTGCGTAAATACTAAGTTTTTAGACATTTTAACATGTCGACATAGATTAGAATCTAGAATTTTTCTGTTCCAAGAATATAAGAATATTTTGTATTTTTTTTGCTTTTCCTTGGTGAAAAGCATAAATAATTATCTTGAAAGGAAAAAAAAAATGTTGTTATTCATGCAAAGAGGATAATAGATTAAATTAAAATATATATACATTTTTTTTATTATATGAATATATTTGTTTGTAGTATATTTTTATAAGACAGGATATCAACATTTTTTTTATGTTGCCTTGTTGTTTGTTAGTGATTTCACTTTTTGATGTAGTGCTCTGATGTTTTTTTTAGTACTTGTTTTCTAATCTATTGATTTTCAAATTAATATCAAATATTTACCTAGTTTTTCTATTTTATTTTCTCGGTTTGGGGGATTAAGTTTTATATAAATAAGGATATATGGGTTAACCAAAAAGGAAAATAAAAAGAAAAATGTTATAGAAAATTTAAGAATTTAATAAAGTTTATTTTTCTTGCTTAGTAAAAGATTTATTGCACAATAATGAAAATTTAAAATTTTGTTGTTAAATTTGTAGATTTTAATTTCGGAAATTCTTCAAATCATTCATGAAACTAATTCAAAGAAGCTTCGTGCTTAATTAATCGTCCTGCAATTTTTTAAGTTTGACGATTGCACTTTGCATGATTCTTCATATTATTCAATTTTTAAATTTCTTTATTTATTTTTTGCTTGAATTAACTGGTGACAGCTTTGTGAAACCTGATGCATATGGTAGCCAACTCATTCAAGCAGTACTTTTATTCTTTATTATTATTTAATTTTAATTTTTTTTCTGATCATTAAACTTATATTTCTTAGTGTTCCTAATATTTGACCGACTAGTTGACCGTCACGGATTCTCAGACTTTTAGAACTGCCGTCACGGATTCTCACACTTTTAGCACTTTCTATCAAATTTATTAACTTCTAAGTTTTTCCTTCAATGAACTTCTCAAAATTTGCTTGGATATTAAGCGTAATTGCATAGTTTCCAGCCAGCTAATTGGAAATTGCTCGTTCATTCACCGAAAGCTTCATTTGTTTGTAACGTGTAAAACCTTATAAATTCAGTATATTGAATATTATAGATTCCTTTTTCGAAGAATATTCCATTATTCTAATGGGATTGGAGATTCCTGAAGTGTTATGCTTAAAATATCAGAATATCTATCCAAAATTTAATTCATTCCAAAATTGAAATTCTGTTGAATTTAATTAAAACAGAAAGCACTTATTAAAATAACTAAAATATGTATATAAATATTTTAAAGTAGACTATAATATTAAGGAATTAATATTAATTAAAAACATTAGGAAATTTGTTAGATAAATTTCTGTAGTTGTATTATAAGGAAAAGATAATAAAATTAGATGATATAAAAAAAAACTAGTAATTTGCCAAAATTCTAAAAATTTAATACAAGTAATAAAATGCAGAATTTAAAGTTTACTACAAAATAATTAATTGTACACATTAAATTTCAAAAAAAAAAAACTATAATTATTTTTTATGTATATGCAAATATCTTTGAAATACATTTTGACTTACTTCGATCTTTTATGCAAAAATGCAAATAATTTTAAAACAGACGAGTTAAATACAATTTTATAGCTCATTATTATCTTTTTGTCACCCTCTGTTCAAAATTTATATAAGTATACTACTAATATTGCTAATTAGTTCTATTAAATTTTCTACAGCTGTCTGTAAAAACTTTATAAACTATTACTAAAAATAAAATTATTTCATGTTAAATTATGTGCAACACTTTTATATTATTCTATGCAATTGTTAAAATAGCTACAAAAGAGCATAATTATTCATGAAAATTCCTAATAAATGTCAAGTAAATTTACTAATTTTCCAGAAATATTCTAGTGAAATAAATATGAGTAAATTATTTTAAACTTTCACTAAAAAAAATTTTTCTAGAAATTTCTATTTTTACTGAAAATATCTTAACAGAAAATCGTAAAACTTGTAGAATTGTTAATGAAATTAGTCATTTTGAAGTAGTTTTCTAATTAAATTTAATTTAATTATAGAATTAATTTTGCTCCTGTCAGGATTCATCATTATGACAATAATATTACTTCAATTTATGATTACAACCTTAATAAACTTTGAAATATACAAAATTTTTTAGATTGTTTTTTTTTTTATTTTCTAATTTGATTAAGAAATTTTTGATTATTTATTCCCCAATGAAAAAAAAAGATCATATATAAATTAATTGTATAATAAAAATCTTTTAAAATCTGATATCTTTAAAATAAAAACAGATTTTTTTATGTATACATCCTTTTCAAGTAAGGAGTTATAAAATGAATCGTTTCTCTTTTTTTATTATAGACATATAGACAGCCTAAATCTGTTTAATTTATTTTCTAAATAATTTTATTGTTTACCTAAAAAAAAAAAACAATTTTCCTTCACAAGAAATTTTCTTACCCCCTTTTACACATAACACAAAATCTCTAAGGATATGCTATTTTTTTTTTTATTATTATTATTTTTTAGTAGTTATGTATATATGTTTTTTTTTGGGCAAATATTTTCGTAAACAATCAGATTAATATTATCTATTCAAGGATTAAAATATATTTTATATGTGTATATAAGTTTAGCACATAATTTGTAGTTTATTTATCTTTTGTATCCTTTTTTTTTTTCCTCTGAACAACAACTAATAATGAATTTTTTATTTAGATTTAATCTATTAACATGAATAATAATAATCGACACCTACACACGCATTCTAAATCCTTTAAATTACATGTGTTAAATATTTGTCTTTATTTCTTACCCTCTTTTCTGCATCCCTTAATTAGGGTTTCTAACAGAATATTAGGTTTTTGGTTAAAATTACTCAAACTGAAAAAATTTAGAAGAAAAATATTTATCTTTTTAATATTTACAAAATATTTATACAAATTTTTTTTTATGTTTGTATCTTTTTTACTATGTTACACTAAATTAACTATGTTACACTAAATTTTTAAGAAGAGGTTTTAATTGTGGATTTTAACAAACCATAAAATTCATCTAATTTCTAAAAGGATTGTAAATTTTTTTAAGTATTAAATAAATATAAGAACATAATTATTTGTTGAAAAAATTTAATTTATTTATAGTTTATTTTAATTTTTTTTTATGTTAAACTAAATTTTCTGTTAAAATATATTTTATTTGAATTTTGAAAATTGAATATATTTTTGAATTTAATTAAAGATAATTTTTATTATTATTTGTTGAAGTAATTAAAAAAACAAAGTTAATGAATTTATATTATTTTCGTTTATTTACATGCTTATTTAAATATGTAATTATTTTATAAAAGGGAAAATGTATTTTTGTCGAATAAAACCACATCAAATGGTAAAATAAACCCGGATGAGGTGAAAATATTGTAACCAAGTACATGTGTATATATAAATGAGAAATGAGAGAGAAAATAATATGTAAAGAAATTTACAGATTTACTTTTATAAAATTTATATACTTTGACTTATAATTAGATTTGAACTTTAGAATCTTTAATTTATATTGCTGAAAATTATTTAAGATGGTAAATAACACTTTCAGTATTATTAAATCTTGAGAAAAAAAAAACCCGATTAGTAGAATAGTGTAATATTTTATGTTAAATATTATATTTACAATAACTACTAATTTATTCAGATCTTCCTTTAATTTTTAATACACTTTTGATATTAATTGCAATATCTTCTTTTAGAAATTTTCGTTTAAAGCGCTATCAGACACTGCAGAATATTGTGAGCTTTCTGACAGATAGTCAAAAACTGAATTTGAACTAAATTTTGTTATGACAGTCCTCCGAAATTAAGAAACTACTTACAATGAAGAAGGACTTGTTTCATATAAATACAATTACTAAAATTGTTTTAAAAAATCTTAAGAAATTTTAT
Source organism: Empis livida (assembly GCA_963932195.1). NCBI lineage: Eukaryota > Metazoa > Arthropoda > Insecta > Diptera > Empididae > Empis > Empis livida. The sequence goes on from OZ010647.1 coordinate 15,168,461, forward strand.
GAAACCATCTTAATTTTTAGACCCAAAGTACAAATTTTAGCTGACTACCATATAGATTGAATACCATACTCACGCCACCAGACAAATATAATCATTTAAATTACAAATCTTTAAACAACAACAATATTTATTTCAATTAAAATTTCCTTAGGATCATTAAATTTCAATTATATTTTAAATCAACCTAAATTTTCTTGTACTCGTAACATAAAAATAAAAATAAAATTAAAATTCAATACATCATCATTTATTTCATTATTGATTATTTACAAAAAAAAAACAAATTTTTATCATGCCAACACTACAAATCAATAAATAAAAAAAAAATGATTCTCTTTGCCAAAGCCCCCCAAAAAGTACTAAAAGAAAAACAGAAAAATCTTTCATTTGTGACCGGTCTTCAATCATAAATTCATTGAATCATTGCTGTGGCGTTGTATGATTTCTATATAGTTTTTTGTCAATTCTCGACCTTAAAGAAAATTTCTGTTGAACAAGTGTCCTCAATTATAATTATAATACGCAGCTGTGCATAAAGTAAACACCCCATTGCGCAAACACAAATATATTCTGGATTTGATTCTTTGTATTTTCTGGTTGTTGGTTTTTTTTTTTCTTTTGGACTTATATAATAGCCCGGAAATAAATTGAAAGATAAAGTATGTATAATAATCATAATTTTAAATTTTATGCTGTGGACAAAATTAATTTTTTTTTTTTGCGGTATAGAAGCATTTTTTTTTTGTTTTCAGTGACGTGGTCGAATAAATGGCACCAATATGTCTCATATATTTAGAATTTCAAGGCTAATTAAAATATATGTATATTATGGGTCAGTCTAATTATTTGATTCACTCGTGCGTAAAACTAAACACAGACGAGGTATACTTATGTGATCAAGAAAAAAAAAAGGTTTCGGTTTCTTAATTAAGATGTAGGTTGAAGTTAAAATACTCGTATCTTCACTTGAACAGTTTGACCGTGATTAATTTGCAATACAGTGTAATTTTTCAAACTTCATTATATCGGATGTGCTATTTTCAAGGTCATAAACTGCCTTTAATTTTAAAATATACCAACACGAATTAACGAAATTGAATGGCAGATTCGATGGCAGCCAAAGTTTCAATCTCTCTTTTTATTTCTTGTTTACTAGAATAGCAATAGTGTAAATTTAAGGTTATAATATTAATAATTAAACGTCATTTCCTATTTTTACAATTGTTTATAATCAGCCAAATAAAGCTATCAATTCTATGAAGTATTATTTTCATCTCAGGTTTCTCAAAACAAATAATTAATTTTAAAACGAAAATTGGTCAATGTCCTTTTAAAAGAAACCAAATTTTCCCCTTTATTGACAGAATATTTTTATCGAATTGTAAATTGGTGTCAATTTTTTGATATATGATAATTGCTATAATTGGTTCAATTTAAAAAATAAATTTAAGTTTAATACGAGAAATTACTGACTATGTATTGCTGTTCTAAATCAAACTGTATTACTTATAAATCTTCAGTCAAAATAATGGATTGAAATTCTATCTTTAGAATTTCAGTCAGTACTGTTGCCTATTTCGGGTGCCAATTGAAATTCAGATATTTTATGTTAAAAAGAAGGTATATGTCTGCTATTACCTAATGATACCAAATACCAAGTCAGTATTTTGGACAAATTTATTCCTTTCTTTAAAAATAATTTACACCACTGACTCCCAAATCCATGACGTTTCTCTACAAAACAAACAAATTGCGAATGCATGCTGTTTCTCTTGCAAACATAAAAGTTATTTTTGCTACCTTTTCAACCCTTTAAACCGTTATTTGCCCAAAATTGAAAGACTGTTTTGCCGAGACCCGGATAGTCACAAAACAATATGATAATTACATATTATACGTGAATTATGGCTTCTTGGACAGATACTGACTGTCGTGATAGTCATTTTCCACTTATAAGTCGGATAAATTAATGTGGTTCATAGTTTGATTGTTAAAGTCTCTAATGAAATAGAGCTTTTTGTGTACTGCTTCTCCTTACAAAGTTTTTTTTTAACTATTTTGTGCTATTTAGCCTTTGTATTAACAATTTTAATTTGTGTACATAATCTTAAATTTCAAATTTTGAATTAATGTTAAATTTATCATCACCAGCTTTAATTTGATCGAAAAAATATATCAATTTCAATTTGTTTATTTTTGAACTTTTGGACTTTTATTTCAGTACGAATACACTGAAGTTATGTTTATCTGATGTTCAATTTTCGAAATTGATCTTAAATTACAAAAAATTTCAAGAAAGAAAAACACGTAACTTGAGGTTTTTTTTTTATCAGAATTAATTATTACTAATATTAATAAATAAGAATTATTTTCTTTTTCCAATTTTAATATTTACAAACATCATTTTACACTCTGTAAAACAAAAAAAAAATTAAAAATATTAATGAGTTTATTGATCTTTGATACTGAATATTAAAAAACTGATACTTCAAGACACGAGATAACACAAAATGAAAAGTGCATTGCTAAGGTAAACTAAAAAAAAAAATTATTATGTTTATTTATACAAGTAAACATAAAATAAATCAAGTCGTAAAATTCAAAAATGATAAATAAAAAGTGTTTCAAAACAAGAATTAATGTAGAGTAAAAAAATCAGATTTTAAAAAATGGTAAATAAAGTTAAAATGGTAAAAGGGTTTGTAATTAATTACAGGAGAAAATAAAGCTCACAAATTACTTATCGGATAATCTGGATAATACTTTCGATTCTTTAATGATCATTAACCACTCGGCGGTGAATTATCTTTAATATTTTGGATCGCACACGACTTCTGACATTGTTAATGTATTCTGACAGCAATTGTTAATTTTAAAAGTTTTGTACTTCTTAAGTAAAAAGTTAATTTAAAAATAGTGAAAAATTTTTTTTTATATCAGAAGCCATTATTTTTGGATGATTACTACATTTTCCGCAGTAGTTTAAGCTAATTAGCACTGCTAGCGCTAGTATCGGTAGATTTTTCATACTAATGACGTTGTGTAAACGTACACTTAAAGTTATGATCATTAACGAGATAATGATTGAATAAAAAATGTCATTAAATATAATAGTCGAGATTCAGATTTATATTTAAAATTACTTAATAGTGTCATCTGTCTAATCCTTAAATAGTGTGATCTGTCAAAGCTATTAGTTTTATTTAAAGAAATTCTATAAACATTTTTTGCTGCAGTTAAAATTATGTTTAATTGTCAACAACCCATTAAATATATTTCATCCAAATTCCCAGTTTTCGAGTAATTCGCATACAAATACCTGGCTACCCAATATTCACGTTTGCAAACCCGACGAATCATGAAATTTTATAAAGAACATTATTTTGTTTATTCATTAAATTCAATGTTTTTATTATAAAAAAAATTACATTTTTTTTTAAATTTTGCATAAAAATAAATTCTGTCATTGTAAACATTGGAAAAAAAAAATTTTTTTTAAATATTATTTTGTATTTTTTGTGTTAATATTTTATGTGCAACACAATAATAATACTTTTCGATCAAAGATCGCTCGTTATTAATGATGTTGATTAATCGATTTAATGAGGAATCAATACACCAAAGTTTATTTCATTACATAAAAGAATTACACTTATAATGTTGTTTTTTTATGTAATTTTTTTTTGAAGAAGAAACATGAATGAAATGTGTTTGAATTAAATAACATTCCAAATTTTATATACATTTAGTATATTTATGGATTTTTCAGGGTTGTAGAAGGTAGTCGTTATTATTATTTGACCTAAAATCGAAGTAAATCTTTGATATATGATAATTAGAGCATAATTAATTGTTTTTCATTTTCATTTTTGATGCAACTTATTGTGATTTAAATACTTTATATAAAATTGTTTTGTGATCTTAAAATTTTTTAGCTTGGAAAGTTTTAAATTATCAAAGTGATTTCGTAATCTTAAAAATTAGGAAAAATTGTTTTTTAGATTGGCAGAATATTTTTTCTACAGAATTGGTTGTAAACTTTCTTAGTTAAAGGTAAAGTAAGCTAAAGTAAATGGCAACTTATTTTAAATTTTCTAGTTACTACATAGCCAAATTTGTAAATTTGTAAATTTTGGCAGGACAACTGTTTCATCTAAAAAACTGTAAATAAACCTAAACCACACACAAGATTTTTTTTTAATATTATCTTAAGGTTATAAAGTTTTAATCAGATTTCAATAAAATCATACCTATTCGACCTTCTATAAAAGATCTATTTACATAATCTGTAAATAACATTTCAGGTTTATTATTATTTTTTTATTGTAATTTATAAATTAACTAAATTTCATTCCAAAAAATTTATCTTGTTCTACGTAAATTCTCTTAAAAACCATTCCGAAAATCCAAAAAAAAAAACAAATAAATTTATTAATTCCTTTTTGTAATAATCATTAATAACATAAAATGGCCTTAACTTTAATACTTGAACTTATTTATTTATTTAACTTTTGAAATCGACGAAAAGGGCCTCTTTAAAATCACAATTTTTTTGATACAAATTATTTTTCTGCCAGTTGTATAAATAATTAGCTATTATATGTGAGCTATACGTATCTATAAATCTTCTTGTAAATATGTCGAAATTATAATTTATTCAAAATCATAAAAAACAAAAAAATTGGTAGAAAAAATAAGATATACACTTAAAAAAAAAAAAATCTTAAATGATTTGTTTTATTCACCAAAAAAAAAACAAAATTAAATTATTTATTTCTGTAGATTTATTGATTGACCAAGATCGATTAGATCTTTGACAGAATGAAGCACCTTTCCTCTCTCTTCAATCGTTCAAATTGAAAAAAAAGTATCTATATATAAAAATTATAATTGATTTCAAATATTTTTACGATATAAATTATTTATGAATTTTTACTTAGTTAATTTTATCGTAATAAATCATTTAAAATAAACATAATAATCATAAAAAAAAATGGAATTTATTGAAATTTATTTGAAATTGAATTAATAGTTTTTATAGTCATTTGACAATATAATACAAATTCAAAGTTTGGACATTTTTAAGGGTTTGCTGATAAAACAATTTTCTAAAATATTTAATTAATTTCGAAAATCTGATAATTTTAATTGATCCCAGGAAATTTTTTTAATATTAATTTTGAATTTTTTTCTATTTTGTTGCCATTTATTAAGCGGAAAACTATTTCAATTATCAGCGAATTGTATAAATTTTAAAATTATTTATATGGTTAATGTAATGAAATTGACAAAATTTATACTTTTGACAGATAGACCAGAGCTATTTTATTCTAAATTAGTTTTAATTTTTCTACATTTTAATGAACATGGTTTAGTTCAAGTTCAACACAAAATCAACACTTTTTCTAACTAAATTCGTCATTTTTTCAAGTCAAATTCGTCTGTTTAATCCAAATTCAAATGAAAAAAAGCATCTAACTTGAAAATTGACAAATTTTCCTCGAAAAATGACGAATTTAAGTTGAAAAATGACGAATTTCAGTTGAAAAATTACGAATTTAACTTGAAAATTTATGAATATTTTGAAATTTCAGTCAAGCTTCGATATTTCTACGTATTGTCAAGACTTGCTAATATGGATTATATTATTGTAATTAAGTTTAAAACGCCGACTGACAACTCTTTTTCCCAATTTTTTTAACTACATTTGTGAAGTGTCCTGGGCGACTGTAAATATGCAGATTGCATTGTAGAATCAAGCAATACTATCGCCTATATAAAGTTAATTATTCCCCATTTATTAATATGCTGTTTAGTTAGCAATCTGAACCTCTAATTTTTTAGCAGTGTTTTTAATTTGTCGTCTATTTCCAATACAACATTTGACTGAAAAAAATTTACCAAATTAAATCAATTTTCCTATCGAAAAAATTTGATTAATAAATTTATCACTTTAGTAATTTTATATTTTGTTCAACACCTTTGTAAAAAAAAAAAAAAACTTGGAATTTTAATACATAAATTTCACATCAATTATACATGACTACATTTACTGTCCAGATTAACGGACAAAGCATATACGATTTGGTTTTTTTTTCTGTTCAAATCGCTTAAATCAAACTTAAAATCCGAATATGTTTTACCATATTTTTCTAATTTATATTATTTTCTGTTTCATAAATTTAATTTATTTAAATTTTATGATTTTGACCAGTCGTGTCGTAGGCGCTTAAACATAAATTTTTAAACTAAAGTTTTTATATCAAATTAAAGCAGAATAACAAAAATAAAAATAAAATATTCAACCTGTTAGTTATTCCAGGTGTATTTTTTGGTTCATATTTCTTATAAAACAGGTCGTTTGTGGTTTGTATATATTGGTGCAGATTTATTGGTATGTGCAATTAAATTGATTTTCTTTATCTTAAAAAATATTTATGATTTTTAATAACTGTTGGTCAGCCCACATTTTCTTTCTATTATCGATTAACTGTTTTTATGTAAAGCATAGTGGAAAATTCTTTAAATTTTAAATTAAATAAAATGTCATTTCTGGTGTGCAAATTGTTTTTGCACAATTTTTATAATAAATCATAAAATTAATAAAGATAAGAAAAAAAAATAGTACAAGAAATTTGATTTTAATTAAACGTACTGATGTGTAAAAAATAAATTTTTTAATCCCAATTTTATATGAAATTTTAAAAACAAGTGTTAAAATATATAAACGTAAGCAGTGCATTTAAAAACAAGTGTTAAATATTAATTACAGAAAACCAAATTGACTGAAATTTTACGCCTTGACAAGGTTGAAATTCAAAAAATTTTATGGTAGAAATTTAATTTTCTGTAATTAATATTTAACAATTGTTTTTCAAATCGAATTCTGTGCACGTTTTCGAGTTTTCTCTAAAATAGTGTCAGGCCGTCAAGTGATATTCTAAAGACTCCGGAATAAATAATATTATCCGATTAACTTAGTCTGGAGACAATAATTTCATTCCTAAAAGAAGTAAGATGAGCTTATCTGTTAATACGCCGGAGTAATAAATAAGCCATCATTAGCAGTCCGTGCAATGGATCTTCTGAAGATCTGACTACGTGAATGACTATTTAATTATCTTTCCTTTTGAACAACAAAAAAATATTTAAAATAGATAATCCTTTTCACCAACCATTTTACTAATTTCTCTGTTCAAGCTGCTTAACTAAAAAAAATCTCAGAATTTGTAATGATTTCATCAAAAAACCAAGCATAATTTGTTACTTAAAGTATTCTACTTATTAATAAATTAAATTTTATTGTTTATACTCAAAGGACCATAACAAAAAAACAAAACATAAAATAAACTAATTTATTAAAATTCATTTAATTATCACAATTATTATTAAATCTTTAATCTTTCCGCCACACTTTATTATTAACCTATTCAATATTATTTGTACCTTCAGGTCTTCTGACTAAATTACGTTAATTTTATTTAAATTATTAAACTAAATTAATAAAAAGTTAATTCAATTACAAAACAAAAAAATATAAAAAAAGTTTATTTTTTCATAGACGAATAAATTTTTCCTTTTATTTGAAAAATTTTTTTTAGCAAAGATCGCAGGAAAAATGTTTGTTTTAGAAAAATAAAAGTTTTAAAGGTAAACAAATTTTTAATTAAATAACAAAATTTTCTTGACGTTTAACTTTTCAGTTTTTCTAATCAGAATATTAAATATATTTTTCGTAAACTTTAAAATATTTAATGGAACTGTTCGAATAGATTTTTTCAAGTTCCATTAATTTTAATGTTTTTTTCCCATTCGGAGTTCTTGAGGATAATATGGCTTCCACTACAGATTTTCATCTTTTTAGGTTTCTAATTTTTGGTCGTCCATAAATCCTTGATGTATTCAAATCTACTGTAGTTTTGTAATTGAGTCTGATATACAACCAATTCATTCGTTTGTTTATTTTCTTCATCATTTCTTAAAACGTGTGTATTTTTGATTGATTTAGGTCAAAATATTTTGCATGAACTAACTAATTTCTATTTTATTATTATTAATATTATCTCCATAGTTCACTATAGTGTAGCTTGTAGCACATTCTGAAAATATTTTATTTCATTTCAATATTTACTAAGCTTTTCTAGTTTGTTTGAAAATTTCTAAAACTCCTTTTGAGATGTTTTATTCTGTAAAATAGCTTCTTCAAAGTTTGAAGATGAATACTTATTTTAAATTATATATTTTAATAAAATGTAATCACAAACAATTTTTTTTTATATATATTTTTAAGAGATTAATTTAAAAAAAGATTATCTCAAAAATATATTTTCTTTAGATTCACTTGAACGGTCAGTTTATTTTTAGATAATAAATATAAAAATAAGAAAATTTATTTTTTCTTATATTAACTTATTTTCAATCTTACCTCTAACTGCTTCACTGCTTACTAAATTAATAACGTAGTTAAAATAATAAAATCAATATAAATAAATAAATATACAAAAAAAAAAAAAAAATTAACTTTATTTTAATAGGAAAAGCACTTAAAAGTTCATACTTTAGTTAAGAACTTAATAAGATAAATTATAACTAGAGGCTTCATTAAGATGTCAAATCAAATTCGATATCACATTTTTAAACAAAATTTATTAGTTTAATATCATAAATTTAATCAAATGTCCGTTTATTTTAATTTTACTCAGATTTTTATATAAGAAGCAATCGAAATTATTGAACTGTCAAACTGAAATTTGAAATTCTTTATCGGAAGTTAATTCTCATTTAAATATAATTTTCACATCGATATAAAAATACGACAAGTCATAATTTCAAATTAAAATTAAATAGAATTGTCAAATTTGATTATCGGTTTGAGGGTTCATAATTATGAATATTATTTTTTGAAAATATTTCAAAATTTTCAAATGTCCTTGCGTACTGTGGCATTAAATTATGTCTAAAAATTCAATTCGTAATATTTTCGAAATCGTCAACCACAACTGATACCCAATTTTCAAATACCATAAATATAGAAAAAAAAAAATCTATTTAAGGATTTACTTAAGGACTACCAGAAGAAGAATCTTTAGTATACAAAAATAAGTCCTTAAAAAATATAAATTTAAGAAAAACATAAAAAAACATTAAAGATACAACACTTTAATAGAAATAAACTTTTCAAAAGCAACAAAAAAAAAGGACAAATTTTAGGGTTGTTGTTGTTCTGATACTTAAAAAAAAAAAAAAAAAAGGACGAATATTTTGTACAAAAAAAATATAGATAAAAGCACAGATCTTTTCAAAATATTTTTGAGTACAGATTTTTATTCTGGATGATGGGAAATTTTTTTTTTTGTTAATTTTCACTTCTTTTTGTTGTTGTTGTTGTAGCGAAGGATTACTAATTAAGTTTTCTTACATCGTCGAGGTTGGTTTTTGTTTTGTTTCATATTGTCATATAGATAAACTTTAACATTTATATAACAAGGATATTTATCCATAGTAGTTGTTGTTATTATTATTTTTCTAGGATAAATATAAAATTAACCAAATGATTTTCATCGTGAGAATAATTTTTCCAAGCGAAAAGTTAATTTCTATAAAAAAAAAATATATATAATAAATGAAATTTCCTTATTTAGTTTAGTATAATAGATCTTTTATCCTTAATATAAGGAAAAATTAATGTTTTGTCAGGCAGAAAATGAAGAAAATTTTTAAATTATAAGAAATTTATTAAAAAATCATAAATTTTTTTTTGAAGTAGAAGAAAACTATAGCTTTTATTTTATTATATATTTATTTGTAAACAATTATATTTATTATTAAAATTTTCCAGAGGAAATACGAAAAATTGTCCTTAATACATACACAAAATAAAATTTGAAAACATAAAATCTTAATACAAAATTCTAATTTTCATTTTATATTTGAAATGATAAAATTCACTAAAGAAATTTAATTTTTCTTTAGAAATTAAACTTTTCTTTAAATGAATTTCAATTTTCATTTCTACATTATTTTCCTTTGTATATACTTACTATAAGATTCCTTAACAGTTAACTAAAGCATCTGTTTTTCTTCTTAAATTTTCGGTTTTTCTTATTGTAAAATTTGGTATTGTTATTTTCCAAAACCTTAAAATGTTATCCATGTTATCCAATGGCGTAACAGTTTGGAAAAACCAATCAGGCTAAATTAAATTGGATATAAGCATGATAGTTCTTAATGTCAGAAAATTGGTCATAACTTTATTCAAATTTGAATAACTATCTGTAAACTTTAGTAAACTTACTAACAGTCATATTACATTAATCGCTAATATCACAGAATATTGATTTCTTGAAATTTAATAATTCAACCTAAAATCTTATTACTACGCCACCAATGCTTCCTCAGAAACTATAAAGGAAATATCATTTTTTGTTTTTGTATAAAGTACAAGTTTTTGAATTAATTTTGCTTACACAGACATTTTATTGGTGAAGGTGGGTGTTTAGAAAACGTGTAAATTTCAGGTTCAACTATGAATTTTACATTAATTTACCAAAAATATTTACACATTATTTGAATAAAACATTTTTCATCACAATAAATTGCTTAGTAAGGTAAAATTCAATTTATGTTATTACAGTATATTTTAAAGAGAATAATAAAGGATTTTGGAAAATTAAAATAATTATTTATACAATTTTTTTTAAATAAATTATAAAGAAAAAGAAAATTATAAAGTTTTCTGTGAAATATTAGAATTTTCATTGCAGTTTTAATACACAAAACCAGAAGAAATTTGAATTCAGTAATTTCTGAAAATTTGCAATTTTTTTTTTAATAACTTTTATATCTTTTGTACTGTCATACGTCAGTATCTATTATTTTCCAAATACAAAATTTCTTTATATAAATTTTCACAAACTCAAAATTTTCATAGCCAAAAAACATAATAGTTTTTCTTATAAATTTTACTACGAAATTAAGTTATATAGATATATTTTAATAAACATATTTTTCATTTACACTTAAGAAACTACAATTATTTGGCAATTAAACTTATTTACATGGGGGAAAAAAAAAGTCATTACGTTTCTTTGTAATACGTACATAAATTTTGATACTACAAGTAGAGAAAACTGATGATTATGTTGAATTACTTAAAAGTTTTATTATAATTCGTTTAATTTTCATATGAAATATATTTTTCCACCTGCTTAATAAAATTAAATGTCTTTATTTTTCTTCTGAAAATAAAACCCCAAAAAGAAAATTTTCATTAGTTTAAACATAATTTAGAAAGATTTTAATCAATTATACACTGTTAACCAGATCCCCTAAAGTATTAGTTTTTATATAACTAAATAATTTAAAGATTTATGGAAAATTTTCTAAAATATTAATGAAAATTTTCCATAAGAAAGTTCATTTTACAAACTATTATAAATAATAGATAATTCTTTATTCACAATTTTGATGGAAATGGAAAACTATGAACATATGTGATAGAAAATTAGATATACGATTAAAAAAAAACTTCAAATTACCAACAAAAAAAAAATATTTTGGTCAACTTAGAAATATTTTCAAGTAAATTGATATCAATTTAATTCCTTTTAAACCTGAAACCCATATTTAAACCAAAAGTGATAACCAAAAATGTTCACTTAAAAGATCTATGCTAACAATATTTTGTGTTTAAAGTTTTTGAAATAAATTAAATTTATTGAAAGGAGAGCTGGGCACTAGTAATAAAAATAGTTTTGTTTTTTATCAAAACTTAATATGTTAAGCAGTGATCAAATGCTAAATTACGGTTACTGGCAAATTCTTAGCAATAAGATTTGATTAACTAATTCATCGACCGGTAACTAAAATGAGCAACTCGTAACTAAAGTGTCCAACCGATAATTTTTTTTATTATTGTTAGAGGACCAGTAAATTGTACTTTGAACTCGACAATAATATGATATGTAACTTCCGAGCAATAAATCCAAGAAAACTTTCGAGAAAATCACTGAACTTTCAAAATTTGTAACACTGCTATCAAAATTTTTACCTAAAAGTAAAAATATAAAACTGATTTTTCGAAAAAGTTTTATTCGTAATTGAAAATAATTTTCCATTCATTCTCCTTAAGAAAACTTTTACTTTTCCACAATTTTCAATTATTTTCATAATATGAATTTTCATTGGAAATTTTACTTTGTAAAACTTTTGAGGAAATGAAAATTTAGGTTAACTGATGACAAACATAAATATTCAAAATAGAAAATTAGGTCAAATAAATATGAATTATATTTATCGTCAGCTTGTGACCAGAAGTAGTTGACAAAACATGATCATTTCCGGGGAAAATATTTGAAAATAAACCAAAAGAATGTACGAGCAATTTAAGTACAGAAAGTTTTATTATGGATTTTCACGCTGATAACTGAAGCCGTATATGCTGAGACCACACTGACCTACAAACATACAGTCAGACAGACATAAAATATACATTTTACTGAAAAAACTAAATTTTCAAAATCAGGAATTCAAGAATTTTTAATAATTCCGCTCTGAAACATTAACCAACATAATGTAGCATGTTAAAAAAATAAAAAATTTTGATTATGTAGTCAGCTCTGTTAAGATAACAAAATTAAGAAAACAAAATTTTAATTATAAATACACATTATAACATAAAGAATCTTTATGTTAAATAGAAAATTTTCCTAAGTAGTATTTACTAAAATCATTGTTGAAATTGATTGAATTTTCGCATATAAATATTCTTGTAGTGCTTTAGTAAAGTATATCCTGTCCAACATAGTTGTTATGTGCATAAATTTTCATGTTTTCCTGTGTGTATCCTCAATCTTTTAACAACACACAACAGCATACAGCAAAAAAAAAAGTATAAATACTTGAAAATTGTATTAAATTTTATTTTCAATTATACTTTTAAGCCACTACAAAAAAAAAATTTTTTTTTTAAAAAATTTCCCATATTAAGATTTTCATTTTCCCCAAAAAAAAATTATATATAATTTAGAATACAAGTCCCAAGGATATTCAAAGGTCAAGTTTAAAGTTGCCAAAAAAAAAAAAAATTTCAACAAAATTTATTTTTCAAGGATTTAGAAAAAAAAAAATATATTTTAAATTTAAATAAATTATTCCACGTAACAACAACAACGAAAAAAAGGACCAAACTTTATGTTGACGATAAATTTTCGTAGAATTTTTTTCGGTTTTTTGTTGATTCGATATTTTTCAGAAATTTTTTTTTTTTTTTTCCTAAAAATCAAGGAAAATAAAGAAAATTTTCTGGATAAAAACCCCCAAAAAAAAAAAAACATATAGAAAATAAAAATAAAGATCAATTAAAAAAAAAAAAAAAATATTTGTTCTAATTACTTTTTAAACCTTTTTCAAGTCCTTTTTAATTCTACTTAATTACGGTTAGATAATTTGTTGTTTTTTTTTTTTTTTTGGAGAATTTTTTGAGGATTCAATTTGAAATATGTATCAGTTTCTTCTATTTAATTAATATAATTCTTTTTTTTAACAAATTTTATATAATTTTAAATTCTCGGGTATTTCGAGAGTGAAACGTATAGAAAGAAAATTTAATGCCTAGCAGTTAAATATCTACAAAAACAAACAGAATACTCTCATTTATTTAGGGATATTATTTTATTTTAGCATATTTTGTAAAATCGAATTTTTGAGAACAAGAAACATTTAATATTTGGAGGGATAATGTTGCAGTTAGCAAGTTTAATGTTAATTTTAAAAAAAGGATTGTCATAGTTTCATACTTATAGAATTTTTTTGGAGTAAAGCTGTCATTAATTGAGGTTTTTTTTTATTGAAAATATGTGATTTTTGTTCAATTTTGATATCTCCAAATGACAGTTTTCATTGTTGCTGGCCTTGTGTAAGTAAGCTTAACACGTTCACGTAAATTACGGTATAAGACTTCATTACAGTTAAGATTTGTAGGTGATTTTAAATTATTTAACAACAAAAAAATACCGACGCGACGACTATAACAATATGCAACTAGATAAAAATAAAGTTATGTGTTGGTTTGAAAAGAATGGTCTAGAAATCAATGTAACTAAGTGCAAAGTTGTTAAGTTCACAAGGAAAAGAAATAAATTTGATTATAAACACCTTACAAGTGACGAAGTATAAAATTAAAACTTCTATAAATATTCTAATTTCAAGCTACTAGAGACAATATATGTTAAGGTAATAAAACTATAAATTGTAAATGGTATCTAAGAAGTTTTCGGTGGACTGAATAAATAAATAACTATTCGTAAACATTTTACTATGCAAAATACATGCAAAAATCTTGTATAAGAAAAACTCCATCTAGTGGAAAAAATTTGAACTTTAGCCACCAGGAAATATTTTTTTCATTTTGAATACAAATAACTGTAAGCTCAAAATGTACTTGCCAATAATTATAATTCTCGAAAAGAGGGTAGTCCTATCAAATTTGGTGAATTTGGCTTAATAATTTTTGAAGTTCTAATTTAATGAGCTTTGGAAATTCAAATGATGAAGGATTTTTTTTCAATACCCTGTGTATCCGTGAGTATTCTACTGCTTTTGTAACGAAATGAACAAAGGAATCAACATTTTAAATATTTGCATCCTGTAGAGGGGAACCACTCTTTATATTGTCTCCACCAAAGAAATTTGCTCGTAAATAAATTATTTCCATTAATTAAGAAAGGCATATACTTCTCTAATAGTTTATGACTTTCCATTAAATTTACTTATGTTAAATAACAATTTGAAATGTTCAGCCGGCATACAGATTGCAAAAAAAGACTTAAAATGAAGAATGGTCCTAAATCTTTACAATAAAAACCCTAAAAATGAAATATAATAAAATTAAAAATTATATGCTCGTATATCATTTATAATTTTCAAAAATTTGGTAGTTTATTATTATGACATTTGACTACCACACATAATATGACATATTCTACCTCTTTACACTCATTATATAATTAATTTTCCGGTATGGAAAAACTTTATATTATACAAAAAATATAATTTTGAAGAAAATTTTGAGATAATTTTTATAGTTTGTCATTGAAAGAAAGATAAATTAACAAAATGAAATTTAATAATTTATTTTAAAAAAATTTTTGTGTAAATCAATTCAAGGTGATGAAAAATCAATCAATTTTTTTTTTTTTTTGATGTGCAAAAACTTTCTTATAAATATTTTAATTTTTTTTTTGAAAAAGAATGTAAATAAGTAAATAATAAATCAAAATTATTAAGTGATATTCGAAAAATAAAATAAAATAATAAAAAAAACCTTATAATGAATCCTAGGAGTATACAGAAAGTAAATTTTTTAAATTATTCATGACAACATAAAAAGAATCTTAAAGAAATTTTTCAAAAAAAAAAAAACTAAATAAATTGCATTGAAAATTATAAAAATATTCTTCAGTTTGCTTGTATTAATCATTCTTTTACGTGAATAAATTGGAATTTAAAAAAAAATTAATTTGCAGTTGATCAATGTAACTATAATTTTTCATTAACGCTTTAAAAATTGCTAGAAGGACAATGGTCGTTTCCTACAAACTATCCTTTCAATGTTCTTTAACAATTCAATTGAAAAAAAAAAAAAATTATGCGTTGCCTTAAACAATTTTAAATTAAAATAGCACATTTTTATTTTATGTAAATTTTCTAAACCAAAAAAAAAAAAATAATAATAATTTTTTAACTAAAATAACAAAACCAAAGGTAAATCGTTAATAATCATTCTTCGACATTTCAATTAGCGCATTTGTTAATTCATATTTTTCAACGTTGTCGTACCTTGAAATGATTCTAAAAAAATATCTCACAAATATTTAATAGTTAATTTTTTTTATGATTTTTTTTTTTTTTTTGTATCTACCTGTCAGAAGATTGATTGCAAGAGATATTTTTTTTTTTGTATCTATATACACTGTAAATTTACATAGAGAATGAAATATTATTGTTTTGTAGTCATTGCAAATATTTTTTTTTTGTACTGATTGGCAAAACACTTAGGAATTATTATAAATAAACATCAATTTTTTTTTTGTGAATTTAAATTGCGTATTAAATTTTAAAGAAAGTATTTAAAATCTGAAGATTGACAAAAACAAAAAAAAATTTAGTGTAAAGTTTATGATTTCAGTAGCCAAAAAAAAAAATTACAAAATAGCACTTAATAAGCCAAATATTTCAATTTTAATAGGCGGACTACTGATTTCAGTCTATTGAAATTGAAATATTTGGCTTAATAATTGCTAGTTTGTCATAATTCTTTCCAATGTGTTTTCACTTTTATTTCCACTACATTTATAGTAATGTTTTTTATGTATTGCTGAAGTACTATAAATCAGTTATATGATTCTAGGAGTTTTAAGTTTAATACTGAATTTACAATCAATGCTTACATTTCGTTCTATATTCTCTTTCTAACGTAAGCAGTAAGAGTAATACTGGATTTTATTAAAAAAAACTACACTGTTAATTTTCAATATCTAAATAGAATTTTCATATATTTCAACTTTGTAAATCCAGTATAAAGATAAATGTGGAAGACGCTAAAGAAATGGAGAGGTTATTGTAAGAAAAATTCATCTACCGAGCGAAAAAGTTCATGTCCCTGCAATATGGTAGCCAGTATAATTTTTACCTTCATCTAATTGGGTGGTGTCTGGTAATATTTTATGTGCCCGTATACTATGCTAAATTATAAGTTGAATAAGTTCTCACACGGACGAAGAACGGTCGAAAAATAAAATCTCTAAAAACTGAACTGCCAAATAATTTATTTATTTTTAAACATGGAGCACCGTGAATGTGGTTCGTTAGGCTCTACTCTCTATAATGTTTTCGAATCATTACTTAGGTAATTTGGACTTCTCTAATTAAATATATATTATCTACTAGTATTTTCAATCTAATGAAGCAACTTTTAAACAAGAAGCTTAATGGAATGGTTTCAAACAATTCTCAATCGTCTCCATTTTTATCCTGAGAGTAATTACGAAATTACTCCCCATTTCTACGAAAGGGCTTGAGAAAAAAAGTACATTTCAGGAATAATTAGACTAAAAATACATTAAAATATATCGCATTGATTAGCTTCCTAATCTGAAATGAACTTCAGCGTAAAGATAAGATACTGTAGTGAAAGATTTTGAAAATTAAATTTTAAAAATTACAAATTTAATTAATATTAATTTTATTTCGAAATGCACCAAGTATCACCAGTAGAAAATAACCATTCACTCTCGCTACTCAGAAATAATCAAGTATCTTATATGTATAGATATTTTACCAATATTAAATACAGTTAATGTCATCTAATTTTAGTTAATTACTTATATTTATTTAATTATTCTTTCAACGAATACTAAAATAGTGAAATTAATTTAATAATTATAATTTTTTTTTTTGCTCAAAATAATTTTTTAACCTTGTTAAATGTCATCAGCAACAAATCATCATCAAATCATATCATTATTGATTAATACATTTAAACCACAAAATAAAAAAATCAATCATCAGAAAAAAATAAACAAAAATAATTCAAGGTTTACACAAAAAAAAAAAAATATTAAAAAAAAGCCAAGCAAACGCAAAAAAAAATTTAACAAAAACTATTTATTAAAATAAGACAAAAATAATTATTAATTTTTCCAATACCCCACAACATTTTTCATGAAAACTTTTTTTTTTTTTTTTTGTTAGCATAAAAATTCCAAAATAATCGAAAAAAAAAATATTAATTACATGTTACACACAACCAAAAACCAAACTACAAACATAAAAAAAAAAAAAAACTACAGAACAATTTAATTATTTGTAATTTGACTTTCAATTTCATGTTTTCGGCCAATTATGAAAATAATAATAATAATAATACAACTCACACAACAACAATAAAGGAAACTAAATAAAAAAAATACGTCAGAGCCAAAATGTCAAAAAAGTTTAGCGCAGTATAAATTATTGTTCAGTAATTTCATTGTGAAGGGATTTCTTTGAAAAAACGCGACAGTAAAATAAAAATTCGAAGATGTTTTATAAACTTTGCCACGTGCTGATAAAATTTCAATAATTAATTTTTCTAATTAATATATAATTTAGAAGTTAATAATCAATTTCAGTTATCATAGACATGACAGGCTAAGGACGAATCAGATGCTTCAAAAAACAGGCATCTCCTTGATTAGTTTCAATTAAGATTCAATTTGGTTTTAATTAATGTCTCGCTGGGTTACCTTTTTGTATATTCTCTTTCTAATTTTTACAATGCGCAGTCCATTTTAAATTGTGTTGTGGTGAACTGTTGAGTAGTTTCTCTTGAAAAATCTGAGGACGTGCTTAAATTAGAAGAAACTGAAATTGAGATTATACTAATAACTAAGGTGCTAACTTTAGTTTTAAGATTATTTAGGTAATTTAGTGACAGAAGCTTTATTCATGGAAACTGTTTACTTGTATGAACTGTCCAGTAGTGGTAGGTTTAACGTTATTTTTACCATGTTAAATACTGGACAATATTAAGTACATATTTTAAACACTATATACTATAAAGTATAAATATATTTTCCAAATTAGGGCCTATAGTTGCATAAACTGTCGTGTACAAACTTTGTGTTACTTTTTAGGGTGAAATCTGAAATCTATTTTACAAAATATAACGATTACTTGCTGTTAATTCGTCGACCAAATTCGGGTAACTATCGAATAAGGCACCTATCTCTATTTTTTCATCTGTGTCTGATTTCGAAATTCTTCAACCATTTCAGAATGTGAATTAAAATCATTTTGTGAGTACATTTAATGTGTCAACAAAAAATAAAAGATATTGACGGACAGACAGACATCAATTTGATAACATTTGACTTGCTTGTGAAAATAGCCCTAAAACTATAAATAAACCAAATACCCCAAAGTAATAATAATAATAATTAATAATGAATTGAAAATTGAAGCTATCATTGCATGCAATAAAAATTTACCTCACTCTGCCCTAATAACAATTTTATTTTATTTTATTTTATTTTTTTTGAAATGCCAGAAACGAAAAATTATGATTTTTTTTATGAAAAATTATGCTCATTAACATCCAATAGGGCAAAAAAAAAGTAAAAAAAAAAAATTTTTATGTTCAAGAAAAAAAACCAGCAACAAAAAAAAAAAAGTAATAATAATAATTTAAGTTTGCGTGCTCAACAGATGGTACAGCTTTATTTGTTTTTACTATATTTTTGAGTCCTGTGGGTGGTGAATATAATAACGCCGGGGTTGGAGACTCTGCGGAGAGGTCTAAATAGCTTATAGGCTAAATTAATTTTAATCTTTATCAATAATTTGTACAAAGAGGGGAATTGGAAATATAATGAAATTCAAAGAATTGTCAGCTGATTTTTGTTTACGTTTAGGTTTTTTTGGCTAATTTTGGGAGCCAAAAATAAAAATTTATTTTTAAAAAAACTAAAAAAAAAAAAGAATCTGCTTACACAATAAACTTAAAAAGCTTTTTTTTTGTCTTTACATGTTTTTTTTTTTTGGTATTCAAAATATTCACAAATCATGTGCGAGCAAATAAGTTAATCGAAAATGAATTATGTTGGCAGAGTCGTGTTTATAACACAAATAATTAAAAATCTGTTTTTTTTTTTTATTTTATTTATTATTTTAATGTTTGTCTGTCTAAAGTTTTTTTTTTGTTCTTTTTAAATTCTTATTGCCATTAATTTAAATTTATTTGAACTTTTTTGTATTTTACGTAGAAATAATTTGGTTTATAAGAAAAAAATTATGTATAGTTATGTTTAATTTATGAGTATAGATGAATTTTTAATAAGGTTTTATGAAAATTTAGTAAACAAAAAAAAAAAAGATGTTTATTTTATAAAATATGCATTTGTAACTATATAGTCAATCAATTATCTGGCGATGAGTTTTTTAAAGAATAATAAAAATTATTGATGTTTAATGCTAAAGCTTAGTATGCTATCAATCGTAAAATAAAATTTTCATATAAATTTAACATCTTTGCAAAGTAAAGTAAATCACGCTGTTCCATCGAAAAAGTTCAGAAAATTTTTCAGTGTAAAAATTTTTCGCTAGTGAAATAATGTTCCAAATCAAAACATTATTTCACGGCAGTAGTGGTGAAAATTTGTTCCTTTGAAGACTTACAGTGTACTTATATCATTCAGTCAACTTTGTAATATCAATTTTTGGTAGCAGAGCCAAAATATCGTAAAAACGGTAGTGGTTTGGTGAAATTTTCTTCAGAACGTTTCCTTTGCAAGATTTGAAGGCATATTTTCTACCATGAGGCCTTAAATAATTAAAATTTTACTCTGATAAAATACTCTGATAAATTATTCTGTTAGTAATTTGATTAAAAATATCTACTGGTGATTATAAAATTTACAATAAAATAATTTTGAGTTTACAGCGCCAAAAATACTCCAATAATTATCTAAGCTATGAGTTTTTCATGTTAAATAATATTTTATGTAAGCTTGTTAAATAACCACAATTTAAGCATTTAATTCTGGATTAAGATGACCTTTTATGGCTTCTCAGAAGAAAAAAACTTTAATAAATTATAACAACAAACACTAACAATATTTTTATTATTAAATTTTATAAATAAATAAAATTAAAATTAAATTTTAACCACAAAAAAAAAACCAATTTAATAAATTTTTTTATTTCTCTTTTTTTTGCAGGTAAATTTATGAATATTTTTAGCCCAAAACCTAATGTCTACCTAGTTTTGTAAGTAATTATTTATTTAATTGGTAACCATACCAAAAAAAAAATTAATAATAAAATAAACATGCATTATCATTCCACATATCTACTTAAAATTATGAAACTCATTACCCTAAATACCTGGCTACAAGTTTCTGTCAGCCACAAAAATGTATAAATTAACTTTGTGAAAAAAAAACAAAAAAAAAATATTCTCGACTTTATGAAAAACTTTTGCTTTTTTCGAGTAACCTTTTTTTTTTTGTGAAAAGCCCCAGAATCACAATTTAATTATTTCAACACTCATTAACCAAATTTTTTGTTGTTTTAGAAGCCTCAGGGTGGGTTTTCCATAAAAACAAAAAAAAAAAAGTACAAAAAAAATTAGCTTTCAGTGTGATGACTGATTGCTAATTATCTGACAAGCTAGAAATAATAATAATAACAACAACACCAGCAACAAAATATCAAGTCCACGTGCTCTTCTTCCATTTCTTTGTTTTTATGTAAAAAAAATATATTTATGTTTTATTTTTAAATTATGTAATTAAGTAAGTTTATTTTTTATGTAGCCTCAAAAAACTGAGGCTACATTTCTTTCTTTTTTTTCTGCGAATGAAAATTATCATCTAATCTTTTTAGCTAAAATATTCAAAATTTGCATTAAAAATAAAAGATTATTTTGGTTAAAGCAAATCCAAAGCCCAGATAAAAACTATTAATTATTTAATTTTATTTTATGGCTGGCGCATAGTAATTGTTACTTTAAAACAGCTCTTTAATTTTTTTTTTTTTGATCAGTCAGTAGCATCGAGTAACACATAAAGTCATAAAGAATTTTATATTGATCTGATTTATATTAAACTCTTTCCAACTAAATTCCTGACATGCACAAAATCGAACAAATTATTATACTTTTTTTTTTCCCAATTACCATCTGTGACGACTGGTGGTGGCCAAGTTTATTTCGAAGGGAAAAAAAAATATACGATTGGTATCCAGCTATAAATCTGATGTATTGATTTCATGTTACCGGTTTTTGGTTTTAATGTTTTTTCTTTTTTTTTTCAAAATTGTGGGTAGCAAGCATGTAGTTTAAGTTTCTGGTATCATAAATATAGACCAGCACTCAAACAGACGATTATCTTTTACTTACATTGTAAAAAAAAAAAAGAAGAAAATTTTTACTTTTTTTATTTTTTGCTGCTGTTTTTAACATGATTTTCTGGAATGAGGATTGATTTTCTTTTTTTTGTATGTAAAAGAGGCGGTCAATTTGTTGTACAGCAAACTATAATCAATATCAATGATAATCCGGGGAGTAGAAAAAAAAAATTAAGAAATATTGACTTCAGTTTATTTTATTGGAACAAAACAGCATTTATTTGTGGAGTATATAGAAAAGTTATGCATTATTCAGAAAATTATAACTTTATTTCGATTACAATTATACTTTATGTCATTCAATTTAAAAGAAAATATGTAATACGTGATGCTTGTATTATTTATGTTACGTGATGATTCTCTGATTTTACATATAAACTTTATAGTCCGTTTTACTAGAACAGGTTTTACAGAATTTAATTTAAAGAAGGAATTATTCGGACTTTTATTTATCGTTTCATTTATAAAATAATTGAAATCGGAAAATATATAAAATAATTGCTTCATTCGGAAAAGTTTTTCAGGCTTTCGGAGTATTGGAATGAGCCGAACTCGATAGAGTAGACAATTTTCTAAAATTTAACACCATAATTATGAAGGAAATATGCTATTGTAAAGAACGATTTATAGTCAAATTTTATGTGTAAATTCATAGCTAAAGAGTTTAAAACTGCCATTAGAAGTAGCTGCTCCTTCTTACAAGGAATTAACATTTAGGTACCCATGAAAATTGAATATTCATTCATACATCCTCCATGTCGCTATAGTGCGTGATTAACTTAGGCCTCCCTTAAAGAATTCCGTAATATTCTTTTGTAATTTGGACGTACTAGTTTTATAGGGATTCCAAACCAAAAATTTCTTTATTGTGAAGACACTTTTAATTGCAACAAACAATCGTTGCCACATTTTCTCTGTCATAAATTACATTTTATTATCATTTTTTATTACTTGTACTAATTTAAAGCTGATTAAGCTTAGACCAATATTTAGGTCTCAGACGTGTGTCCAACCCGCTGAAAATTATATTTATGTAATTCAGTTGTTTAAAATATGGTAAAATTTGCATCTGTAACCCCACTTTACCCTAAAAAATTTGAAAACCACATGTTTTATAAATTGAAAAACAATTTTGTTGTTGTTTTTTTTTTCATTTTGAAATTTTTTAATAATTTTATTAATCGTCAATAAAATGCGTAGGTGGACATAAAAAATCAGACTATTTTTTTTTTATATTATTTAGTAAAAAATTGTGTTTACGCTGTTTTCCAGCAATTTTTTTTTTTATTATTTACCTTGCAATTTTCATATCACCGTCGATACTAAACAACAAAACAAGAAATTATTAGAAATAATTTCAAGGTAAATAATCTCATAAAGTTATTTTTTGCTATTTACACAAGTAAATAAATGTGTTAATCAATTTATAAATAGGCTATTTATGTGAAATTTTGATCTGAATTATAAATTTGAATCAACAACAGAAAATAAAAAGTCTGCTTAGCAGAAATTAACGAATTGTAGTTTTATATTAATGGGCTATTTTGAGTGTCAACAGTATAGAATAAAATTAGACTTCAATAAACTTCAATAAGATTGAACTAATCATTCAAATATTTATCACTTTTCCAATATGTGGCATATCATTAATTTTGGCAATTATTTACTACGTGAAATTTCTTCTTTATGGAAAAACGAGTTGGGACTAAAAGGAATAATGCCGGCTATCCAATATTTTATAAAGTTCCGTCTGATTTCTAAATGTCTGATTTCTAAACCTTCATCCTTTCCAACGTTTGATGTAATTATAAATTTAATATGTTAAACTAGAAAACATCAAACGAGGCGACAGATAGACAAAGAATTGACATAAAGTATATTTTGTTACTCAAATGAATTACTAAAAAAACGAACTTATTGACTTACGTACAAAATAATCAATAAAACGTAATTCTACTACAATTTTATTTACCATAAATTTTTCTACAAATTCAAAAAAAATTGTATTAATTTAGAAAATTGTGAAGAAAATTTCTGGGAAAAATGACGGTGGCAGTGGCAATTCTTTTTATGGAAAAAAATTTCTGCTTTTTTTACCTTTTTGAAAAGCAAAACAAAAAAAAAAAGTGAAAACAAGTAAACAAAAAATTTTCCATTTCCATATTTTTTAAATTTTTTGTGTTGATATTAAAATAAAAAATATGTAATAATAATGAATTTTTTCTAAGAATTTTTTTTGAGGGTCAAGGTTACCCCAATTCAGATACAGAAAAAATTCCCAAAAATATTTAAATTTATTTCAATTTTTTTTTTTTTTTTTTTGGTACAATGATCTTTTACCAGTCTAAGTCGCTTATTAATTCCAGCTGTATACGTAATAAATTTTTTGGCAAAAAAGCTTTAAAAAGCATAAAAATTTACTGAAGTGAAACAATTGTTTATGTTTTGTGAGAAAAAATAATGAATTGTTTTTCATTTTTAACATAATAAAAATAATATTAAAATTTTAAATTTATTTATTTTTGAATAGACAAACAATTTTTTATTTTATTTTAAAGAAAATTATGTATTATTTTATTTTCCCAGGTAATAAATATTTTCAAGTTTAAACTTCAAAATATTTATATTTATGTTGTATTGTGAAATTTTGCTTAAGTCATTTTGGTGTCCTTATTTCTTCCGCTTTGTGATTTATATTTATTTGTAATATATTTTTTTTTTAAAGAAAATTTAATAATTTATTTTATAAAGCAACGTAAAGTACTGACCATTTGTGTCATAATTATAGACTGTTGCAAATAAAATGATACGAAAACCAGATTTTCCAAAAATCAGAAATCGATAAGTTTTGGCAGAAGAAAAGGTTCAACGTTTTCTCAAAGTTTGGGCAACCAAAATTAAATTAAGAAATGCAAGTTTTCTTTAACCTAAAGTGGCAAGTTTTCATCAACAAAAAGGGATAAATTATACATGTTTATTAAATACCTAAATTAAAATATTAATTTAAAGAAAACTATAAAAAAAATGTAATATTTATGAAAACTATAAGAAAAACTTAATGTCACTTAAAATTTTAAAAAAACTAAATGTTAATAATTTTAATACACGACAGACAACAAATTGGTTTTGTTCTTCTTCAGAATTTAGATTCATAAAATGAAACATATCGCATATATTTATATTTATTAAAACGTAAGAACGTGGATGTTTTTGTTTAATAAAAGACGTTCATAAAAATTTAAGTTTTCTGCAAGATTCAGAATTATTATTTAACCCTCATCCTGTTTTGGGGTCACATCTGAAATGATTGTTGCATTGAAAATTTCATTAAAAACAACGTTAAGCGAAAACGCGAATTACGCCACCTAGTGGATTATATATATTATATATTCCCCCTTATACGTCAAAAAAAATGATTCACCTTTGAAAGACTTGTTTTTAGTGTAAAATCTCTAATCCATTTTCTTTCGAAATATGACCGTGAACCTGAATACGTCGAACGTGTGCACATTTTCAATACAGGATAGTAAATTAAAAGGGTAGTAGCTGTCAGCAGTATCACAAATTTCTGTCGCCAATTTTGATTAAAAAATTATGTTTACGATGGTTTCCAGCAAGTCTTCTTATTTTTTTATGCAATTTTGGTTTAATTTATGACAGATGTTAAATTATAGTAACTGAATTCTCCTCAACTCATAATTACATTTATAATTTTTGATATTAATTTTTTTTGGGTTACTGGCGGTTAATATAAATCTGTAATACCAGAAATTGTACTGGTTAATTGTAGAATTATTTTCTGACTAAATTTATAGACTCATTGGCAAAAGCTGCGTTGTAGTTGTAAGGGTTAGCTTAGAGATTTTCTTTGTTTACTACACTACCATATTCTGCTATAAAAATAGCGTTTTTGTGAAAGTTTTTCTTGATAATTGAGGTCAAAGTGTCGCTGTAAACTTTAGCTACATTGTCGTTACTATTTGATTTAATGTCATAGTTTAGAGGCGGTTACTAATTTTTTTGTTTATTTTATACACCAAAAGATTAATTAATTAAAAGACGTTTTTGTTAACTGATCCTTAAATACCCGTAAGACAAAAAAACCGTAACTAAAAAGAAAATCTTATAAAGAAACACAAAACATTATTTAAAGGCAATTTGTTTTCAGTTTCGTCTTGTCAAGAAGGGACAACAAAGATAATAAATAAATAAAATAAAATTTTCGTGAATTGATGATACGAATCGTTTTATTGATCTATTTTGTTATCCTAACCTAAAAATATATATCTATATAATTTGAAATTTTCCATCTGACACATCAAATTTATAGATTCTCTTCATTTAAATTTTCTTCAATTCCTTTTCAACATTATTACCTTCAAATTTTTTTTGTTTTTCCTTTTATATTTCCTTAGTGTCACTTTAAAAGGGTTTAAAGATTGAGATACGCAATAAACCGGAAAAAAAAATTAAATAAATAGAAAAACTTATTTAAACATTTTTTTGTTGTTGTTGTATTCGTCTTTTTTTTTTTTTACATATTTTTGTCTTCCGGCATTAAAATTAATATTCATTGAAGTACTTCATTTTCTTTCACATTTCCACTCACTCTCCTTAAACATCTAATAAAAAATAATTTATACGCATCCTATAAATAGAAAAGATATGCCCTTTTTTTCTTTTTATTATTATTATTTTAGTTGCTCCTTTTCCAGAGATTATCCAAATTTTATGCGGCTCTAGAGTATTAAAGTTTACCTCATCTCACTTGTCGAGAAAATATTACAATCCATTTTTACGAAACATAAGTTTTTTTTTCCTTCTTCTATATAGAAAGGATAATATCCCTTTAAGTACGGTCAATAGTATCAGTTATGAATATAGTTGTTTTTTAGAAAAGGATAATATACAATGTAAAAGATTTTTAGTATTTACAGAAAAACATGTTTATCCATTTATACACCCGATAATGACGACAAATCCTTAAATGGTACAACAACTATAAATACATATATATACGTAATATACAAAGGGAAAAAAAAGTATAATTTGTATATATATATATTTTTTGTGACAGGATCAAAAATATCCTATTTGAATTTTCCCAATGACTAAAAGTTGAAATTTGTTGGAATATATTTATGGAAGAGTAAGAAAAGCTAATAAGGAAAAACATGTTTTGAATTTTAAATCAATGTTTATATAAACCATTTTTTTTTTGTTTTTATTATTGATTCAGTGAATATACAGAAAGGACCTTGAAGGACTTTTATAATATAAAAATGTTAAGAAATTTTGGTGATGGTAAAATTTTATAAAAACTTTTTATTAATGTTATAAAAGTTAACAAAATTACGATTTAATGATAAAGAAAAAAATATGGGAATAAAACATTGTTTTTTTAATTTTTATTTGCTGAAATTATTTTAATGGATATTAAACTGTTCAATAGATTATGTTGTTAAAGAATGTGAACTAATAGTTTCCCAATAATACTAAAGTTATAATCGGATACAAATAAGTCTATTCATATCGTCCATATATGAGTTGTTTCTTATCAAGAGCAGATTCTATGTTTTAGAATGAAGAATCTTGTCCACTATATCACGATAAAAGTAATACCCCGACACTTTACGACCCTAATAAAAATATATACAGAACTCGCTTGATTTTCATACTTACACAATCATTTTCTAGTCTTTGCTTTCATGTTGGCAAGGAAAAATTATGTAAGTTATCGAGAGAAAACTTCTTCTTTTTCTTCATTTTAGTGGTAACAATCTAATTAGGCCTTAATTACTATTTCTCTCAATCCTAGAATTCTATTTTACTCTAATTTTATGACCAACATGGATGTCTCAGACGGAACTGGACGCCAGTACCAAATACACCACATCATAGTATATTACTCCTAAGCCTCCTCCGGTCTTATCGAAGGGACACACCATTTCTATAATAAAAATTATAATTTTCCGGTAATTCCTTTTATTTATTCCGAGGAACTGTTCTATTTTTTCCCCAATTAGGCTCCGCATATTTTAATAATTGCAATAAAGCTTGTTATCTCCTCGAAAACTTCAATAAAATAAAAAAATTTCCATGGTAAATTTAAATTTCCTCCCAAAAATTTAAAAAACTCATTTAAATTTTATTTCTGAATGTGTATTTCTAATTTTAATTTGGTACTTCAATATATAAAACAAAAAAAACAATGAGTTGTTATATTTATTAGGAAAATAGATTTTCCCAAATAATGTATAAACACCCCAAACCACCACCCACCCTGATTTAAATGCGATACCCATATCAATAAATATTAATATCCTTTTTGTTTAAAAGACGAGGTAAAAAAAAAAACGATTTTGTTTAGAGGGTAAAAAAAAGAGCCTAACAAAAACGCTGTTTTTATTGCAGCACTCATGTAAAATGATATTTGATCTCAATTATTTTTTTTTTTCTGTATGGTGGTTGACTGTACATGAACCCTTGAATAATTGATTTCATTATTTTGTTCCTTTTTTTTCTCGTAAATTTAATATACCAAAATTTAAACTCATTTTTCACATTTAACTAAAATAGAATTTAATTTTTACGTGATAGAAAGTCAGGGGTTTGTTAATAATGTAGGAAACGATTTTAGGCAAAGAACGATATGCATAACCAATATTAGAACTGTTCAAAATTTTCGCTTCTTATTGTGGGAAAAAGTAGACTTTTGACGAAAATTGTTTATTTGGCTTTTTGTAATTTCCATTAATTTTCATACAAAATTGGATGGTTGTGCACTCAGAGAAAACAATTATTTTAGCCCTACAAAGCGAGTATTAGTTTAATACTCGCTTTGTAAGGGCTAAAATAATTGTTATTAGGAAAACTACTAGTATTCTCTCTTTCTGGGTATTGAACTTTAACAAATATTTTCATGGTACAAGTAGAACTCCTTAAAGCCTCGGTGGAAGGAAGGCCCTCTCAATAAAATCCTAAATTGGAGGCAGGATACTCTAAAGAGATAATCTTGGTCCTGGTGGCCTGTAAGCCACATAAGAAGAAAAAGAAGAGGAACTTGGAAGATTAGTGGTTTAAAATTTTAATAGTATTTAATAGCCCAATTATAGCATACTTGGTACCTTGTTACATCATATATTATTCCTGCGAGTCTACTGAAAATTAAGTTTAGTAACAAATTAAATGAAAGTAGAGATAAACTGGTTAAAAAGATAAATTTGTGGTTAGTATCTATTTTACAGTAGTTGAATTTTTTACGACAGTTAAATAAGATTTCAATTAGTTTGGTTTTTAAAATAATCAAATTTTTAAATTGGTGAAAAGTCTTTTCTCTAACTCCAATTCCTAAAATATCGTCAATTTACCCTCATAAAAAAAGTAATTTTATTTTCCAAATATGCTAAGAAAGATTAATGCAAAAGCATATTTTTTTTCCATATTTTTCAGATTAAATAAATGCGACAAAATATTTCATTTTAAAATTGTCTATTCTATAAAAAAAAATGGATTTATACAAATTTTTTTTTTAACATAATTCATAGTAAAATTAATAATAAAAATTGAAAAGGATAACATTTCTAAAAATTAAAATTCTGCACAAAATACCACTCAAAGGATAACTCATATTTTTTTAGTATATTTTATTTATAATTAATAGCATTTTTTTTTTAAACGGTTTATTAAAAATTAATGATTTACAATACAAAAATAAAGATATTTGTAGAAAAATCTACAATAATTCGTTAATTAATTATTTGTCATTAAAAAAGGTTTTTTTTTTGTTCTAAAAATATTTTATGTTTTTTGTATTTTTTTTTTTCCGCTGTTCATTATCAGACAATTTTTATGACCCAAAAAAAAGTATAAACATTTAGTTGTTTTTTCATAAAATTTTTTAAAACATTTTAACCAAAATATAAAAATTTAAAAGTTCAAAATTATCGTAAAATAAAATATTGTAATAAAAATAAAACTAATTCCATTTTTTATGAATGTCATTAACAATTTTTCTTCATTTTGTTTTTTTGGTGGTCATTTAAAGTTTTATTTTTTGCTGCATTGTAAAAAATCGACAAAAAAAGTATAATAAAATATTTTAAAATATTTACGACAAGTAAAATGGATCCTCTGTCCTAAGTTGAAATAAAAAAGCAAAAAAAAAATAATCGAAAATCCCCAAAATAACAAATTGTGGTAACATAACTTTAAATAACAGATACAAAATAATAAAAATTGGATTATAAACCATCAGTTTTTGTTTTTGGTTTTTCAACTTAAATTTTAATTCATCGCACTTACAAAAATATAAATAAGGTAATAAATTTCGATTGTTTTTTTTTGACAATTAGTGATATTGGACTGAATTAATTTTTTAGGCATAATACTATTACCATTGTGCTCAACCCATTGCACCAGTCTACTCGTAATGATAAATAATGTAAGGTAAATAATGTTACCTTATACCATCAAACTGTACCCAGCTATCACGAGAACGTTTAACCTTTAATGATTACTAGGAGTTGGGTCTACTTTTAGTTAAAGAAATTTGGTTAATTAATGTTGTCAAGGTTAATGTTTTAATAGGCTGAATTGAAACAATTAACCGAATTAATACATGATTAAACCGAATTGAAACAATAACTAGCTTAAGAAAATTTCACAAATTGTAATCATTTATTTAACACTCTCATTACCATGTCAGTCATTTTTGACTGACAGTGCTTTGCCGCTCACACCACAACAATTTTTGGAAATTTTCTCTTAGATCCACAGTCTGTCGAGTTTATATTGAAAATACATTGATAATTTCAGGTTTTTTAACATACTCTGTGTCAGGTCGATTTGTCTGACAAAGACTTCTTTTTTAAAATAAACTTGTAAGGTCAATGTGTCTGACAATAATATGTTAAAAAAGGCCTGTTTTTTCTGTGGCAATGAGAGTGTTAATAAATATTTACAGCATGACATTAAATTAGATTTACGGTTTTGATTGAAAATTTATATGATTTAATGTCATAAAATTGATGTCATTAGATTCCTGTAAAAAGTTTTAATGAAGATCAGTCGCCTTAGTAATAATAAATAAAAATCCTACCCTTGGCTTATAAAGTGGACGAGTTATCACTTTACCTCGAATTAGTATTAGTATCTCTTAGAATTTTGAACGGCCGCAAATCTTATCACCATTTTATGTCTTTAAAAGATTCATTTTCTAGACTTTACTTAAAAACTGATCAAACTATTCCCTATAAGAATCAATTAACATTTTTTTTTAAACAGGGGAAAAACCTATTTTACAAAAATATGTAATAGATTTAAAAATTAATCTTTCTCGCCATAAAAGCCCGAGACCTGTTTATACCTCAATAACATTATTTTATCGATTTAAAAATTTATAGTTAAGATTTTTAAATAATTTAGGAACAGAAATTAAGACCTGAAGTACCAGTTTATTTAAAAAAATGTTTAACTTTTTTGCAAATATTTCCAGGTAGAAATTTTTTTCCAACATAGAAATAACACTAAATAAAAAATAATTCCAATCAATAAAAAAAACATTATGGCACCAAAATTGCAACAATTTTGTAGCCATAATATTTTTCTTAATTTCAACTTGATTTAATATTTTATTTGACATTCGTCTGAATTCAGTTATTCAACATAATTATCTTACATTTAAAATTAAAATTTATTTTTGACAAATTAATCTAACTATATATTAAAAAAAGTCGTGTGCTGACCATCATATCATAATTTTTTCGCCATAAATTTTAAATTTAACTGATAAACATGATTAATGACTGAAAATTTTTAAAAAAAATTTATAAATTTTATTTTAAAATTCATAAACAATCTATATATTACTATTTTTTTAAAGAGAAAACTTCAAGGTACTTTTTCTGACAATCATAAATATATATCGATAAATTCAAATTTACTGTCCATGAAAGATAAAATCTATAAAATAAATATTTTTTATCCGAAAATCTGAAATACAAAAACTTGACTAATTTCATATAAATATCTCAGTTTATATTTAAGAAAAACACAGTTTTGATGACCACCCACCGTTTGTCGTGGCTTTAAGAGCTCATTATGCAAATTATTTCATTACCGCGGCGACAACGTAATTTATTGAAACATTATTTTATAGATTGAGGGCAGTAAAAACACATCTTTTTTTTTTCTGTTGTGGTGTAATAAATAATTTATTAAAATTTATAAAAATAAAAAATATTCTCAAATTAAAAAAGCAGAAAATTTATAAAGTTTTTAGGGCTTTTTTTAAAAAAATTTAATAAGAAAAAAAATTAAAAAAGTTTTTAGGGCTTTTTTTAAAAAAATTAAATAAGAAAAAAAATTAAAAATGTTTGTTCTGTTAGCAGGTGACAGTCTGTCCGTTTTTGTAGCAGGTCGTCAAAATTTTGAAATTATTGTGTTGTATACATAAATAAATGTACAGATACAATGTTGTAACAAATCTTGAAGAATGTATAATAACGTAGTGGTAAAAATGAAAATTTTCTAGTAGATGATAAAGCACGGATGCCCATAACACCACCCACCGAAAAAATTTCATAATTGCAAATAGCTAATATTCTCCAAGATTAATAAATGTTTCATATTGTAAAATGTAAAGATATTCACAGTAGAATTATACAGACCGCTTTATTAGTTCATGTATCTACCATTAGGGCAGAAAAATTAATTCTTATTCAACTGCGTTAAGGATGCAATCTGGCTTTCTTTAGAGAATCGTCCGATCTGGCTTTCTTTAGAGAATCGTCCGATTTGGACGATAGTAGTAGGCTCACTTAGAGAATCGTCCGATTTAGACGATTCTCTAAGTGAGCCTACTACTATCTGGTGTGGCTTGGTCACACCAGGTCATACCACAATTATAACCTAACCTAACATTTATGAAATTAATGCATAATCATTTTACTATGCTATATATTTTATAAGTTTTTTTTTTATTTCAAAGGTTTAACCAGAAATTTAAATTTCGATTAATAAATTTTTGTAAAAGGGCACAAAAATATAAATACTTTATAAGCTGATTAAATTTATTATTTAAATAGTTCGTTAAACATGATTTTATTTTTTATGTATTATGTTAAATCATAGATTAATATTTCATAATATAAAACAAAAATTTTATTTCCGGGAATATATCAATTTTTATTTTGTGGTTGAAATTTTCACAATTGAAAATTTTATAAAAAAAACCTTTTTTTTTGTGTTGTTGTTCTTGGTATCAAATTAGTTCATTTTCAATTTTATAAATCAATATTATGAAAATTATATATCACTAATTTTATTTATATGTTATGGATATATATATCTTACATAATAAACTTAAAAATATTGAAATTTAATTTCGAAAAAATGGTATAAATATCTCTACTCTACATTAATTTAATTTTTATTCGCCTTTTTCGATAAATTTAACTCCTCAAAATTTAAATTTCAAAATTGAGCAATAAAATAGAACTTTTAGGGTTTTTTTTTAGAGATTTATTGATAATTGCATTAACTATAACCTATTTTAAATAACTAGTTTACAGTGAAGGGGATTTATTTTGAACTGGAAATTAAATTAAATTATATAAATTTTATAACCACTTTTTTCGAATTTAAATTTAATACTTTAGACAGACGAGAATGATCATTAATCTTTTAAGTATAATTATGCATCTTGTCTGTTATGTTTAATTGTACTTTAATTTATATCTTCTCAGATCATAATTGTAATTAGCCCGTGATAAGCAAAAGTTGCTGAAATTTTTGTGGGAAAAAGTTGGATAAATCCCGAAAATAATGATTTGAAATATCAAAAATATTTTTTAATTTCACAATTCTTACGTAAACTTTTTATATATTTAATGAAATCACATAAATTACCAAATTTATAAAATTACATAAACACCAAGTGTCATAAAATTAATGATCATTAAGGTCGAATGTATAAAAATCAAAATTGACACAAAATAAATTTAAAATTTAGTTAGGCATTTTTAAGTTTTTAGAAGAAAATGCACAAATCCCTGCACAAGGTCCTGTTTTCTTATATTATCTGTCGGAGTTGTCCAATGCTCTTCTTAAATTTTAAGTTTTTCACCAATTGATTTCCATATTAACATGTTAAATTATCTAACCCTTAACTGTTATCGTGTCTATATCCACTATAGTTAATTTCCCAATTTTTGAATTTTTTTCTAATTTCCATTTGGACTGTAATAAAATTAAAGTTTAACTAATAGCCTTAAACTCAATTTTCTGTAATAAAATAAAGTTCAATATTTATATACATATATAAGCAAAATTTATATTCCTGTACATAAAAATTATTGCTGATGCCTAATCAGACCGCATAACATTTATGATTCTGTAATATAAATTTCGGTATTTCCTATATGTTTTGTAAGTATATAAGTAATTTCTGTATAATAATAAACATTTTCAATATTTAAATTTTTTGAACTGGCATATTTTAGAAATTAAATTTTTACATAAATACTTACTATTTTATTATTCGTGCGTATAATTACCATTTTCCTATAAACATATAGATTGTTTTTTTTAAATATTTTTTGTGGAAAAAGACCGAGGAAATACTAAAATTCCATTATGTAACCATCCAGTTAGAATTAATTGAATTAGATTAAAATATGTTTTAAATTTAAATAAACCAATTTTACATTTTACATTTTACAACTACAAATGGAAATGTTCAATTTTAAGTGAACATTGAAAATAATATAATTTGAGAAATTTTTATTATTAAATGCACTTAACTTGTATTAACCACAAAACATTGGATAAAATAATTATAAAGTTTTCAATAATCTTGTATTTTGTCGGGAGAGTAAATACTTGTTGTTTTTTTATTAGATTATAAACATAAATTTGTTGTTGTATTTTAAACTTGTTCAAATGGACAGAGATTATAGTTAATTCTAATTGATTAGATTAAAGAATATTCCTATACTTCTATAGTTTGTAATTTGGGAATTGAGAAATTTTGTACAATAATAAAAGAAATATGGATTCGCCTAAAAGTATGTAAAGTAAACCGAATTTTGAATAAAAACCTTAATCCGAAAAATATTTTAAGTAATCTTTGCATACTGAATTACTAATCATAATGAGACAGATTGATAATAATAGTTCGTTTAATCCTTATTTATTGGTGATAATAATGATCACAATAAGTGAAAGGTTTTCAAAAAAATGACAGGTTTAATATTAAATTTCCAATTATTAAAATTTACTTTTAAAAAAATTGTCGATTTTTAGACGCATTTATCAGCAACGATGATTTTTGCATTCAGAAGACTGAAGCGTAGATTTCAAAGGTGTGAATATTAGTCTGTGTCTGCAAATCCTGATGTATAATAAATTTATTTCCTTGGAAAATTCATATTTTAATAATACTTACTTGACCTAAAAAAAAATATTTTTTTTTTTTAGGTCTATAAATTCTACTAGAAAATCTCCAAAATGATTCCCTCTTACATTATGTAACCATCCAGGGGGCTGAATGTTACTTAATATTTTTAATATTTATTAAATGCTGTAAACAATTAATTAATCATTAGAAAATCTAAATTATGTTTTCCATAACTACACAAGTCAATAATTGTTAATTGAATGAGCTTTTCTCTTTTCTGTAACAAAATTAAATTCTACGCAATCAATTTTCCTAGTTATTTTTTAGATCCTCAATTGACATTTTCTTATATATACATACTTTAATAATGAGTAAACATAAATTTTACATTTTCTATCAAGTTGACACCATCAAGTAAATTAATTGTAAATAAATGGTTACAAATCGATTTAAGTTCAATAAAGATTTTTTTTTTTTGCTTGTATCTCGCCATACTTCCTTCTTTTAGAGTCTTTATAGTCTAGACTAGACGATTGAATATAATTTTTTTTTTTTTTTTTTGCCTATTTTTTGTACTACTTGACGTTTCTTGTTAAACGATTTATATATTTTTTTTTTTACTTTAGGGTGGATGTTGGTTGTACAGAAACAATTTATTGCACGCAAATAAGGATAATTATGTACTTGAGAATGAGCACAAAAAGCAAAAAAAAAAAAACATATATAAATATTTTCAATATAAAAAATTATCATCGTAATTACATGGGTAATTTACTTTGAAAAATAATAATTTATGGATTTTTAAAAGACTTCAAGGATTAAAAAGTTTTATAAAAGAGTTTTCTTTCATTTTTTATTTATAATTTATTGCATTTTGATGAAAGTTTATTAGAAAATATTGTTTAAACATATATCATCGATTATACGATACGAACAATAAGCTATTTTTAAATCTATATAAATTTTATGTTGTTGTTCAGATTTTGAAAAAAAAAAAAGTGTAATTATGGTACAGAAATATTATCGGGTTTGAAAATAAATGAAGTTTTTTTTTTGGTTTTCCTCATAATTTATAAGGAAATTAACAGAAAATTTTACTAACTAAATTTAGAATTGAAAGTTTTGTTTTATGGTATTTTGTACTATGGTTTTTTTTTTTGGGATGGTTTGGTTAACCAAATGGTATACTGATATAATCAATATTTAAAGATAGAAATTTTATTTTCATTTAATGCCAACGAACAAAAAACTAAAATTTAGAAAATTTGTGCAAAAAGAAAATTAAATTGTGGTTAACAAACGATTTTATGATTGTATTTTACATTCAGTTTCCAATTGAAGCAGTATTTTTAGGTATCAGCCTTCCAATTGACTAATTTTCTAAATTTTCTTTAGAAGGAGGTTGACCAGACTCGAATCCACTGTACTTGTACTTCGAACTGAGAATTTTTGTTCAAGTACACTAGCTTTTTATACTACGTGATTGTTCGGATAGCACATGTTTTTCTGTAAATAACTGATATAATGTCAAACGATTAAAGTATAGACCAAGTGCGCAAAATCAAATTGATAGTTCAAGGTTCAGCTGTCAGTCATTTAGTAGTAATTATGTGAGTTTGTGAGAATATCCCAAATTATTGAATTGTTAGGTTTAGCAGTTTGTGAGAAATTATCTAACTATTAAACTTTGTAATACCACAGTAACACCAGCGATAATAATTTAAAACTATACCTAATTTGTCTGTGAATCAATTTTTGTTCCTTTGTGACATAAGATTGTAATCATTTTTCAAATAAAAAAATAAAAAAAAATAAATTTGTTTTGCGAAAATAAAATATGAGTGAAAATCTCTGAACTCACAGTCTAACGAACTATACCGCTTGACTGACACTTGTTTAAAACTGTCAAAAAAATTCAAACTGCAGTGCAGAGTGTAGGCTGTGAAAAACTTGTATTTTCAGAGAACTCTACAGGAAAGAATTATAGCGCTTGTGCTACTGCAAATCCAATGCAAGACAATCCAGAAAAATTGTGGACTATTCAAGTACTGAGTACAAGTGTAATAGATTTGAAAAGAACTTTTGTCTTTTTAAATATTTTTTAGTTTACTTGCTTTCGCCTAAAAATAATAATTAATTATTTTTTGGAATCCTGTCATTGAAATTATATAAAATTATTGTTGATATATTATATTTCTAACTACACAGGAGAATTATTATTACCATATTCATGTATTTACGTAACATTTTAGTAGTCATATTTCCTGTCATAAACTTACGTATTATAAACCTATACCTGACATTTAATTTATTCTTGTTTAGTAATTTAAATAGCCGACATTAATTCTCAATTTATAGAAAATTAATTATTTATAAAAAAAAATGTCCAACAGTTTATTAAATGATAATTAATATGGCGCCCTTTTTTTATATATGAATATAAAATTTTTTTTTTAATAAACATTTTATAGTAATTTTTTTAAACAATTTTTATAGCCTTACAGCTATAAACTTTGATTTTCTCTATAATTTTAATAATTTTTTAATGTAAAACGGTTCTTATATCTACTATAAAACATACAACATTAATAAAAATAAGAAATGTAAAAAGGTTAAAAAAATTTACACTAAAATTTTTATGGCGTCTTGGAGAAACAAAAAATGTCTTATATTAAAAATTTTCTTGTCCGTCTGTCTGTCCTTTAAAAACTTTTTCAAATTTTTAATTATACGGTAGTAAATAAATGACCACATAAATTATGCGAAAACTTTGATTTTATAATTAAGCTTTTTGTATGATAATTTAAAAACCAAGTAAAGCTTGTCGTCTGTCTACGTTTTGTCATCTGTCTTTAAACTTTGAAGATTTCAATAGTTCGAATTTCCACCACTGGAAACACTGTTTTAATTTATAGTAAATTAAAAAATTATAAATAGTTACCAAAAAATTATGTAGACCACAGATTTATTTTTCTTATAGAAGTGAAAGGATTATATAAGTTTCTGTCACCAGAAACCTCTTTATTTTAATATTAATGTTTTTTTAATTAAAAAATCCCATTAGCATGAAACTTACTATAAAATTGTTATGCTGCGTCATATTTTTTTTTTTAAATTCTTTGTCACATTTATTATGTTTCATTAAATGACTCCTAACAATGACGATACAAATTGTATTCTTATTATATGCTCGCGCCTTAGCCACTAACTAACATTCATTGATGAAAATTAAAGATATATAATTTTTTTTTGTCTACTTCTATGAATATGAAACTAGCTAGACAAGCTATAAAAATTAAATATTAACAACTGTTCGAGGTGTTAAAGTAATTAAATGCTTCGCGTAGGATTAAAGTCACGGTTAGAAGCATAATTTATTTCATTTTTTTGCTGTTGTTTGTTAACATAAACTGAAAAAAAAAAAAATGAAAGATATAAAACAAATAGACTAAAAAAAGATTTATGTTTTTTACTAAATTAGGAGGGGAGGATTAAGGTAAAAAAAAAAAAACAGAGAAAACTAAGAAATTTTTGTTTGTCCAGTAGTTAATTTTTTTATGTAAACATAATTAAGTTTTGCTGTTTATTTTTTATGGGCAATTTGAGCAAAAAAAAAAGAATTTAGGTAAAAAAAAATTGTTACGAATTTATGTAATTAAGCTACTTTAAAAACATTTTTTTTTTTTTGTTGAAATATGTTGACTAATTTGTTAATTTTTATCTTTGAAAAAAAAAAATTTATTTTTGTTATCCGCACAGCTTTTTTTCAGCTAAAACATAGAAAACCACCAAAAATTTGATCATGAATATCTTCTCTTGTTTTGTGGCAATAAATTATTTTGATAATTTGGTTGAGTGAACTTTTTGAATATGGTATTTTTTTTTTAGAGATGAACAAAAATTTTAATTATCATATTTTAATCATAAATTTTAGTATATTATTTTTATGTTGGATTAAAGTACGGGAAAATATTTCTCTTTGTTGAAATAATTTGCCAACAAAAAATTACTTTGATTTTTGTTGAAATGGCTTTTGTGAAAATTAGAACATAAAATGATAAAACTTTTTTTTTATTTTCATTATTATTATTTTAGAGAAGTTAATTAACAAATTAATAAACTTTTAAAATAGAATATGTTCGGCACCTGATTTTAAATGATATTCTATTGTTGTTTTTTCTTTTATGGATTAAAATTTATGCAGAATTGTTATGGGTTATTTGATTTTTAAAAGAGCCCTGGGTTGTGTGTGACCACAAATAAATTGAGATAATTTAATTAGCGGAAGTCTTTAATTTGTAATTATTTTTACTGTCAGGCTGTTTGTCATGTTTTTAAAAAAATATTATTGGTGTATAGGTAACGGGAAAAATGTTTAAAAAATTTAGAATAAGAGAGGAAATGAAACGAAATTAGTAATTAGTCTGGTAGAATTATTCCTTTTTGTAACCAAATTGGTTTTTTTTTGGGGGAAAAAAATATAATTTATCTGACAATCTGGCATTCTGACAAAAACTTTATGTTGCATACAAAATATATTTCTAAAATGAAATGAGCATAAATGTATTTGCAAATATGAAGAATTTACTAAAATACAAAAAGGTAAGATTCCTCCTCATATTTCCAATCTTAAGAATTCCAATATTTACATAATTTATTTAAATATTATCTAATTATTTTTATGTCAGAGTTCAGAGAATGTAAATTAAAATTAAAATTACTAAAATTAAGCTAATTTTACAAAAATATGTCAATTTGCAACAGAAGTTTTCAAACTAAAATTAACAAAATTACTCAAAAAATTATGAAAATTAAATATTAATATAAACTACGCTAAAATTTATTGTTAATAATTATGTAATTTACCAGTAACTATGAATGAGTTTAGATAATTTTAAGAAACTGAATGAGAGATTGCTAGAAAATCTTTATTGCTGTTTATATTTCTTTAATTTGATCAGAAAATCTAATTTTCCTATCATGAAATTTTGAAATAAAGAAATTGGGAAAGCATCTTCATAAATCTAGCATTTTTAAGGTACTACTGCAAATAATATTTTTACTAATCAACATAATAATCGTTCGTTTATTACGTTGACTAATTCCAAAGCTCAAGTTGTCATTACATTGCGCCATTTTAATGTTAAAAGGCTATGAAATTATTATTTAATATACTTATTCCCGAAGTAAGTATGCAACAAAATAAAAACTCTTATCAGTCATTTTTTGACAATTCTGTTAATAAAGCTTATAGTGCTGCACATTTGCCGTCATTATAAAATTTTTAAAGTATTCAACTACTTAAAAAAAATTGCATATTTTCACAATAGCCAAAAGGAGCCAAACAAAAACAAAAATGTATTTTTTCTACTCAGGATATCACAAATATATATAAAAAAAGAAAGTGTAAGTTTAAGTGCACTTATAATGCAACAATGTTGACTTTTTTTTTCACTATTATTTTTTGTTGTTTTAATAAATAATAACAAAAAAAATGTTTCACTGTTATTTCATTTTTTTTTTAGTGTTTCAATCTTTAATCCAGGCACAAGATGAAAACACTTTTCCTAGTTTACAATTTTTTTCGTCAAAATGTGAAAGGACAAAAAGTTTAAAGTTTATGAAAATTACATTTACCCGATTTAAAAATAAAAAAAGAAAACTTTTAAATTAGTTAAAAATGCACAAAAAAGAAAATACTTTTAAGTTGTTAAATATTTATTTTATGGTGTTGGACAGTGTGCACTTAAGAGGGTCAGGTGATATAAATGATATTAAATTGTTCATTTTTTGAAATGAATTGGAAAATATTGCATATAATAAAATTTTAGCAAATCTTTTTATAATTATTAGTTTATATTAAGAAATTGCAATTAATCATAAATTGAAATCCGCCTATCTTTTAAAAATCCTCACCCAATCTGAAACCATTCGTAATTTTCTTATTTTTTTATCTTTTCTACTCATGATTTTTTTTTTTCATTCTGTTCAATACCATATACAAGTGAACCCAAGCCTCCATATTTGGTCCACTAGGAGATTTTACTAATTGTAAAAGTTTATAAATTGTTTGTAAACTTTTAACGATAAAGATTGTTATTTCAATGTGTACGTTTTTTATTTCATTCAGTTTGGACATTAAATTTATTTATAAATAAATTTACCAGTTTAGTGTGTAATTGCATCAGAATATCTTCCACCACATCATTACCATTAACAAATTATAATTATTTTCTTAATAGTAAAAGTTTACTATCTAAAAAAAAAATGATTTAATTGAAATTTTCCATAGGAAAAGAGCAGAATTTAAGGAGGAAATAAATAATCAGATTAATTAAGACAGAATTGGAGAAAGGACAACTGTCAGCCTTAATATTTGTAGCTATTCGGATTATCGTAATGATTTTTTAATGAAAATAAGTTACTCTGTAAACTGTGTACAGCTGTTTTTATGTACAAATGATTATTCTGAAGGAGCTAAAAAATTTCCATGGAAGTTGAAAAATGATTTAGACAATCACACAAATATTTTTTTCTCAATTTTCCAATTTGTGAGACAATGAAACAATTTGTGAGACAATGAAACAGTAAAATGCTATTCATTGTTCTACTCTTCCGAATCTTCTAAAGAAGGTTAACACTTTTCTCTGTAAAGAATCATCTGTTCTGTCTTTTTTCCAATTAATTTTACGAAACTATCTTTTATACAATTGAACTGTTTTTAAGTCGCTTCCAAGCAGATCGTCTTTACTCCATTTTTATAGTATCTTCATCTTGTACCGTAAAATTTTAACCCACTACTTTCATAAAAATTAAAATTTTATGCCCACACTAGCTTATTGAATATATTCCAAATATTATATATGAATTAAAAATTGTTAAAAGAAAATTTGGTGGAAAATAAACAAATTTTCCCTCGAAACAAAAGAACTGAAAGAAAATTTCTATTTAATAATACATTATAAAAAATTTAAATTATGGCCACACTTTAGTAATAAAATACACTCTTCTCTCATAACAATACTCCTTGTGTGCACCATATTGAAATTATTTATTTAACTTTCTATAAAATTGAATTGATGGTTAAAAATTATTAAAAAAAAAGAAGTCTGAGCACTGTTGGAAAGCTATGGTATCTTTTCCTTGTAAAGTAAAAAAAAACTTATGAATGAAGTTTAAATATAATAATATTCCAGGTGGGTAAGAAGATAACACACATATTTATATGATAAAATGTTATATAAATTTAAAAATTATTTTAGTAATTTTATTTTTTTTGCTTTCCTCACTCTAATAATATCCATAAAAAACACTAAAAACCTAAAAGTCTTTCTTTATGAACTTTTTATGTAATATTTTTGGGTTTTTTTTTTGGTTACCATAACATTTACCACACGTTTTCTCATTCTTCATCTCATCTTTTTTTTCACCGTCGTGATGTTTATAACTACTACAAAAAAAACAAAACTGTCTATTTAGATATTTATATGAGTTTTCCTACAAAAATTATTATAACATCCTTGAAATATTTAAGGAACTTTATATGCTATTTTTTTTTATGTTATATAACTATGTATATGTTTATATAATTTTTATTTTGTATCTCTTGTTTAACATTTTATCCCACTAAACAATGTTATAATAGCATAGTTGTGTGACTATGACAACACAACAAGCATAAAACATGCTGTTGGGGAAAAAAAAAACAAAAACACAAAAAAAAAATTCTTCCTTTCGAAAAACAAAACTCCACATTCAAAATTTATATCACAAAAAAAGTTTTGTTACAAATTCTTCTTCATTTATTTTATTTTTTCTCATCCTTCGTCGAAAAACAGACAACAACAAAATCACAATTTGTCGATTTTTCCCTTCGAATCATGAAAATAAAACCAAGGACCAAAAAAAAAAAAAAACACACAAGTTTACCAGGTGTTGACCTAGTCTTTAAAGTATGAATATACACAGACACAGTATAATACAGCAAAGAAAAAAAAGGAAAACTTTTGAAATTCGATGAATTTTTGTGCTTGAATTAAGGATAAAATTTTACATACAATCTTCTGCCCTTCTGCCGTTTTTATTTCCAGTAGATTTAAAGAGACAAGGGTAAACAGGAAAAGTTTTAAATTTTTATTTAATATTAAAGATAGAATTAGGATTTTTATTTGGAAAAAAAAAGGTTAAGTAGGATTTTATAGAAAAAAATTATTTTGCCAAAAATTTAAGTGATTTTTTAAAAATATTTTTGTGTCTGGCTTTCGTATCAGGGTGGTGGAGTCTGTTTTATTGAGATTATTCATGTTTCTATATTTTGAGCATTAATTTTAGGTCATTTTCGGTATTCTGGTTATGAAGTTACGACATTTAAATTCTGTGCCGACTGTTACTACTACCATTATATTTTATATTCACTATCGGGCAAGGACACAAAAATTATTTTGCTAATGTAAGTCGTTGCTGAATGATTTCTTCATTCCAAACAAATAATTTTTTGCTGCTCTTAATCGTGGTCATTTCTGTTCATGGTATCCTCTCTCGTAACCATAGTTTTGACAAATATTTGATCTACAAGTTTTTCATATATGATTTCAAGCCATAACTTATTTTGATGGTAAATTTAATTTAATGTTTTTCGTTGTGCCAAGAATTTCGAAAATTGTTGATATAAGCACAATTTATAAAATTATATGATTTAAATATTAAAAAACGTATATCCTTTTTTAGTCTTCACTGTGCAATTTATAAATTTAAAATATAAATTTTGTGATATGACAAAATATATTTAAACTAATTACGGATAATTCCCAATACATATTATATGTATTTAAAAACTTTATAAGCTAATTTTTCATATTTTAAATTATTGTCATGAAAATATGAAAATTCCTGCTAACATTTCAAAAAACCATTGTCATATAGTAAATAATGGCTAACAAAATTCAGTTAACGATAATG
The DNA here is from genome assembly GCA_963932195.1 of Empis livida. NCBI lineage: Eukaryota > Metazoa > Arthropoda > Insecta > Diptera > Empididae > Empis > Empis livida. Next base: position 15,212,763 of record OZ010647.1, read on the forward strand.
TCAGGTGAAATTCACGACAGGTTTTTTTGTACATTTCCGATAAATGTTTTATTTCCTTTTTTACAAATAATGGACAAAAGCATAAAAAAGCTAAAAAACGTTAAAAAAATATATGAAGCTATGTAGTTTTGTAAAAAAAAGTTTGACAATCACAACTAATCTAATTGGTTGCTGATTTAGTTTTTAATATTTCATGGATAACAATATTTTACTAGTGTCAAAACAATGATTTAATAATATTTTTATTTTTAGTTTCGTACATACGTAGAATAAGTAGCCATGGAACCGCCCTAAGAGAATAAAATTGTCCAACTTTCCTTCTATATGTGTCTCTTTCAATTACTCTCCGAATTGTCAAAATATATATTCAAATACACCAGATGACAGTTAAAATTTTAATTCTAAATTATTTAAAAACACTTGCTATGTCATGAAATTTTGTAAAATATATAAGAAATGACAGTTGAAATTCTGAAATTTTATGTAATTTTGATAGACATGTGATTTTTTAAATTAATTTTCGCAAACTGGCATTGACAATTCGGAGAGTAACAGAAAAAGAACGACTATAGTTTTGGTTGAACACCATCGAATTACTATTGAAAAAATATTTAGTGCGCTTCCATTGCTACTTATTCTATGGTTTCGTATAATTCTCAATATATAATATTTTTCAAAAAAATTTTGAGTACCTTCATTTGGGTGGAAAACCTAGTATAGTGAATTGTGCCAATTTAAAAAACAATTTTAGTATATACTGCAGTTTTTTAAAACGCTTTACGTGTAAAACTTCGAAATCTGAATACCACAAAAAATTAGAAAATTACACAGTCTTTAAAATGATTATTATTCGAAATCCATGAATTTGTATTAATCAAAAATTCTAATTTATAAAATTTTAAATTACATTTTACTTCAATAAATAATTTCACATCAAATTAGCATTAAACAAAGTTTAGAATTTTTCTAAAAAAAGAAAAGTTTTTACAACAATTAACATGAATAATCACTTAGCTATAAAACGCCTACCTGAATGAAAATCATTATACACAATAAAAAAGAAAAATATGACAACAAGAAAAAAATTTTCCAATTTCAATCAATAAATTTTTCATTTCTCAATAAAAATTAGTCATTTTTATGTCATAATGCAAAATAAATACAAATTTCCTTATATTTATTTAGAAATTATATTGCAACTTTTAAATAATAATTTTTGTAAGAACTAAGTGGTTTTTCATGTTTCAAAAAGTTTATAATAAAAGATATTGAATAATTTATTTATAATATTTTCACGGTAATAAAATTTAATTATAAGGAATTTCAATTTAGAAATATTTTTTTAAAATAAATTAACATTACATAGTCCTCGACACGTCATTTATTTATGTTTATTTACACTTTGTGAATTTAATTTTTAGTAGCAAATGTCTTTTTCAGATTTTTATAATCTGAGTATCGTATCGCCGTAAAATGAAATTTTCCGAACTCGTGAAAACTATCGTGGAAAAGTTGTGAAAATGTTGTGAAAAAGTTTATGTACAAGAAAACATTAAGTAGTATTGAAAAAGTATACAAAAGCAAAGTGACGAATTTTTTAGAACCGACCAACCAAACAAAATGTTCCAATGTCAAAATTCTGCTGTGAAATAATGTTTTGAACATTTAAAGTAAATTATTTCACGACGGAACAGCGTACGAGATATTAAATTTGTATGAAAATTTCATTTCACGGCGGATAGCCTAATTTGCAAGTAATGAAACTATGATTAAAATAAAATGTAAATATTTACATAAATTTCAGTAAAATAGCCTGGAAACATAAAATTTGGTTACTATATTTTGAATTTTAAATTCAATATTATAAATGAAAATTTATGAAAATTTGAATTTTTAATAAAATGCAACTAAAATTTTCTATTAAATAATTTAATTATTCAATAATAATAAATATTAAAACGACTTAATTAATTTTAATTTAATTGAAAATGTATTTTTTTTTAAAAAAAAAGATATTTAATTTTATAATAATATTTAATATAAACAAATACTTTGATGTCTCATAAAATAATACGAATAGTAAATCTATTAAAAAACAAGTCCTTAGGCATTTTTTTTAAATACATTTATTTTTGTATTTTCTGGAAGCATTTTAATTGTGAAAATTAATCAAAATATGAATACTAAAATTTTGTAAATTTACCTAAAATGACGTTTTGAAAAAATTATAAAAATTGAAGAGCTCTACAAAAATTTACCTTAGAATTTATTTTTTTTATAAATCATTGATTCTTATTTTCGATTTCTTCAAATTATTAATTTTTTTTTGTTGTATCCTTGTCGAATAGTTTGAATTGTTTATTTTATGAAATATGTTTTTAAATTAATTTTTATTTTATTTTTTTGCTATCATCTGTCATTCCTTCGTTCTATTTACTTTGGACAAATAACATGATAACGATTTGTTTTTCATATATTAAAAAAATAAAAAACTTTTATTTTGATTGTCAATGAAAATATAAATGACAACAAATTGACTTTTCCCGAATATGAAAGTTTGTTAAGTTGTTACAAGAAAATCAACATAAAATATAAATAATGACAAAGAGAAATAAAAGAAAATAATTGACAGAAATGTCAGACAAAAATTATATTTTTTTTTCCAAATTAGTTTACACCAATTATTTAATTTTAATATTTATTTTATAATAAAATTTTTTTTAATGGTATATTAAACAGGAATTGATTTTTTTAAATTGAATTCATTATTGTCTGTCTGTCAATCCGTGGTGGAAAAACGCCTTAAATTTTGAATTATTTAACAGTATAGTTATTATTCTACTGCTTGTTTTATAGTAGTGTTTCTTAACATTATTAGCCTCGTAACCCAACCTTTTCCTTTGCCAGCCGTATAAATTTGAAAAAACGTGGTTTGAGAATTATATAAAAATATTTAAATTGTGCAGGTTTGTCTTCACTGCTCCAGTCAGTAAATTATACTGAGATCGGCTCAGATGGATTTTGATTTATAATAAATACTTCAGTTTAATTTTTTATTATTTAAAATTAAATATTAAAAAATTCAAGTTTAACTAAAAAAGAGGCAGTTCCGCCATCGAGGATCACCTCATCGCAATTACGACTTTTGTTTCATTTAACAATTGTATCACTAAGTTAAAAACTTTGCCACCGAAATATTTGAAATTGAATTTAGTATTATCGATTAATGCATACTCAAATTTGCTTAAAATCTTTTGATAAGACTCATTAAATATTTAACTCAATATTGGCCCGCGAGCAAAAGGTTTAGAATGGCTGCTTTATAACACAACGATGAACTTTTGCAGAAACCCAATAATATCATGTTAGTAGAATAAACTGACTGAACACATCTGGTTCTATAATAAATTTAGTTCGATTGATGAATTAAATTTACAATTTATTCACTAATCTTAATTAGCATTAAAGGCATTTAAAATTATGTCATCTAAATCGAGAAATCAGAAACAAAATTGGAGAGATATCTATTATATGTAATCAAAAAATATTATAGAAATGATTGACTGAATTATGATTACATTTCAGACTAATCAACTAATCAAACAAATCATTTACCTACACATGTTTTTAAATTTTTTTAATTATTATGCGTTAATGTGCAAATTTATGGTCGAATAATTTTCTGTGCAGCAAGTAAAAAGAACATTAAATGGAAAATTTGAAAATTATATCCAGTAAAATTAAGGAGTTTGTGATTAATATTGTACAGAAAAAATATATATATTAACATTAAAATTAAAATAAACCCAAAAGTAGTATAAATAATTATTTCCAATATTAATTACAATTAATCTAAAAAAAAGCACAATTATTAATTATAAATTAATATTTTATTTTCAGATTAAAAATTCATCAGAAATTTAAAATAAAAATCTACCTTTTAATATTTTATTAATCCCTGTGGAAAAATTATTTATTTTTTAAATATTTTTTATCCTTTTTAAATTTGAATTTGGTTTATTTGTGCAAATTATTATTATTATTTAAAATAAAAATAATAGAAATAAATATTAATTACAAAATTAATTTACATATTTTATTTCATTTTCAATTTGTTTACCATATCAAGTAACTTCAAAATTGACTTTGACTTAGAATTAATTATCTAAAAGCTAAAATGAAGGAGGTTTTCTTTATAACAGATGACAAATTAGATTTAACAAACGCACAAAAACAAAAATTCATTTAATTAGCATATTGACATTTCAGCAGTCTGTTTTTTTTAAAAAAAAGCTCATATTACAAATATGGCAATACAAAATTTAAATACAAAATTGTGAAAAAATTGTGTTTTATAAAATTTTCATCTCCTAATTTGGAATCTAATTCAATGTGTTTTTTTTGTTTCTGTCACGTGAGTAATCTATAAACGATAATGTTAATCAGACAAATCTAAAAAAATATGACACAAATAACACATTGTCTCTGTTCTATTTAATTACGTAATTATGACGAAAAATATAAAAATTGAAAAAAAGGAAAACTTCGGATTCAAAATTATACAAAATAAAATAGAAATATGTAAAGCTAGACAAAGCTCATAGTATAAAGATATCCTAAATCATAGATAGACAAATTCTAAGTGAATACTTCTTTAGTATTTGTATTTAGAAATGTGAAAAAATTCTTATTGACTTGCTCCAAGCGCTAAGAAAATAAAATTTAAGGTAAATGATAGAATATTGGCAATAAAATATATTTTCATTAAAAAATTATATGGCAGAGTTGAAAAACCTTAAAATATAGCCTAGCTCTAGAGCACTATGCACCTAAAACGAGTTTTGAACGCGGAACCATGACTAAAACTAGATATGTCAGATGGTTGGATCCCTTTTAGATGGTAGCAAAGCATACATCGGTTATAGATTAGTGTTAGGGAACTAAGCTGTGATTCTGTAGGTACTACTCTCCGAGCCATCGAAGTTTACTCTTTTACAATAAAATATAATTTACTACTGAGAAAAGTGCTAATGGTTGAGGCCATTTACTAACTAGAAATATTTCACTAATAAAGCTAGTAGCTTGTCGCAGTTAAAATCTCTTCACTATAAAGAAATTTATGGTTTAAAAACTAAATGAAAATTAGTAGGTCCAAATTACCATAAAATGTTAAATACACTTAAGTTCGATTTACTCTATTGGGCTATTGAAAAGTAACCCATCCTAGCCCTATTTTTTTTAACTTAAATTAAGCTATATTATATAAAATCTGAATCCTGTCTTTTTATGACCCATATTCTGTGATAGCTCAAGTCTAAATGTAAACTTTTGCTTAGTCACAATTAATTAAGTTGTTAACGTAAATTACATTTAGAAAATTCTTAAATTCATTTTCAAAAAGTACGTTTTTCAAATTAATTTAATTGTTAAAAAGAAAAACTTTAAATTTGATTTAATAAAAATGAATTCGACCAAATAAACTAAAATTAAACAGACAAAAAAAAACATAATTTAATTTCTCCTAAACCATAATTCAAAGTATTAAATAAAAAAATATTTTGCCTTTTTATTACGTGCCTTAAATTCACATATTATGTTTTCATCCTTTTTAGCTTTCCATATTATTTTATAGGAAATTTAATTTATTGCCACGAAAACGTGTATTCTTCTACCAAAAAAAAAAAAAAATTACATAAAATATTATTTTACAAAAACATTTTAATAAACACAGGTGAAGACACAGACCAATCTATTTAATGCTTTAAGCTTTATAAATTCTCCAAGGTTTTTTTTATTTTCGGATTTACTTAAATATCGAAATTTTTCTAATTTCTCATTTCTCTAGACATATTAGATTACTGGTATTATTCTCAAAATCAATATTGATTAACAAAAAAAAAAAACATGCTAAAATATAAATTGAAAATTGAAGAAAATGTTTTCCCTAAAAATAAATTGTATAAATTTCTTAAATAATTTAACAAAAATAATATCGAACTTTTTGAGCTGAAAAATTTTCATAATCCTTTTTTGGATTGAAAGAAGATGTACAGGAAAAAAGGATATGTGTAGAGTTTATCTTTTAATTAGGTAAATGAAAATTTAAATAAATTTGAAATAAAAATTGCTAAGGTTTAATTATTTATGATTCAAAGATGAGTAATTTAATTAGGTTGAAATCCTTCAAAACTGAATCGTTTTAAACTTATTACAAGTCCAATTTCAAATAAATTTAAAAGTCTTCTTTTTGATTCAACCATGCAGAATGATTTTTTCATATTTATATGCAATATTGTGTCAGTTTTTTCAAAAATTCAACTAATTCAATCCTTGAGATAAAGCGGAACGAAAAAGGTACATTTTTTTCCCAGTAGTACTCAATGTATTCTAAAAACAAACCTAAAAATCTACATAATTACTTTTTCAATGCGAAATCTGCAATCAATTTTGGTCCGCTATTAAATTACAATTATTCGTTAAAATATGTATATGGACGGATGAGCGAATACTGTCAATTTTGGTATACAAAAGGACTATAAAACAAAATTGTTTAATGCCATTCACTTAAATTTTTATTATTCCATCAGGGTTTTAAACACAAAATCTACCAAATATTCAGCTGGATATTTCTTCATTAAAAAACAATTTAAAAAAATCAACGAGTTGAGAAGCAAAATGAACAAACTAAACGTTGTTAAATGGTTCACTTCTCAAATCCTTTATTTTTTTTATTGTTTTTAAATGAAAAAATTATCGAAAATTTTTACGAAATTTTATATTCTGTAATTTTATCCTTTAAAATTTAAAATTTTTTAGTGGTTTTAGTAGAAATTTTTATTTTACAAATCATTTAAAACAAATAATTATTTATAATTGTTTCATTTCGCTCTTCACAGTTCCTTGCCAGCTTTTGATTATATTAGTGTTATACTTTATTCACCGAAAACGATCCCAAAATTTACAAATCACAAATATTAGTTACAATAATAAAAAGAAAAATTAATTTAAATTTTTATTTATTTAATGTTATTTTTTTTTAACTTTGTAAAAGGACATTTTTTCTATTTGCTGCTATGTTGTTGGCAAATCCTATGTGATTTTTAAGTAAATATTTTATGAACTTCAAAGAATGTGTTTTTTTTTTGTTGTCTGAGAATAAACTTTTACTTATTTAAACATAAATAAAAATGTATACAAAATTTTTAAGATTTTTTTTATATATATGTACATATAACATGTATATATAAGGTTTTTTTTTATTTTGGGTTCATCTCAATTGGGATTTGAAGAGGATATTTTGTAAAAAAAAGTATATTTAACTAAAAAATCAATATTTCGATATTTTATCAAACACAAATTAGATTGAGACTAGATCAAAAATTCCAGATGAAAAAATTCTCTACAATTTTTTATGTCCTTGAGCACCAAATAAAAAAATTTTTTTGGAAAAATGACTTTTTAAGTATCATTATCATTAAATATACTTAATTTATAAATATATTGTTTTTTATTATTAATTTTGTTTTGTACTAATTATCAGTAATCAAAGATATTTTTTTCAAAAAAGAGTTTTTATAATTTTCATAATTTTCAAAATTAGCCCCACCGTGGTGGCACTAAAATGATTTTTCCCGAAAAATATTTTTTCTAAATTTCAAGCTTATTTTTGTAGCATTTTTTTTTGGTAAAACCTTGCACTGCGTTGCTATTTTTGATATTTCGTCTTGTACGTTCGGGAGGCGAGATTAGTTTAATGATCATTAATGATGCTTAACTGGAATAAAATGTTAGGAGACCCTTTAAGGGACGCTAAGACTTTTCATTTCGTGTTCTAAATTCTGATATGTTAATGAAAGTCGGTGTCTATTTTTGCAAAATTTTATTTTTGAGAAGAATGATTCACAAAGTGCAGTTATATTTTTAAAAATATACAGAAAATTCAAGCAGCATATTTCTTTAAATTCGGATAATTATGTGGTTCCATAAACTTGCTATAAAATCATAAAAAATTGTTTTCTAAATCATAGCTCCGTTTTACATTGCAGCTCAATCAAAGAGAAACAAAAACTCATGGAAAAATTTCAAAAATAATTATAGGATCACGCAAAGTATCACGAGCCGCAAAAAATTGTACATTAATGGCTGTAACTTAAGTTCGTTCTAAGAATGTATTTAGTATGAAAATTGTATCGTTAATAGCGCGTGCATTTGTAAGTATTTTCAACTTTAAACCAGTACAAAAAATTTGAAATCTCCACACAAAGAATAACTGCAAACAATAATTGTGAAATACAAGCATCATTAGTGTCATGACGAATAATAATAATCATTAACTTACAAATGACTTACATTTACAAATCACAAATATAAAGTCCATTAGTACATTCAGCTTTATCTGACCAAAAAAATTTTAATTCACTGTTCAAAAGTCGTACTAGGAAAGAGTTACCATAAAGTTGTTATCGATGAAAGTACATAACTATACCACTTAAATAACGGATTTACTCTTAGAGCCAGGCTTAATTATTGCTGACCTTTTTGCTTAAAGTCGATGAAACTTATGCTTCCCGAAAAATTATACGTCAATTTGTTGCTGTGAATTGTGTCGATTGGTAGCGGCAACATGATTTGTGTCAACGAGTAGCGTCAACGAGTGAATTGTGTCAACGACTAGCGGCAACATGATTATCTCTAGATTTCCCTACCGAATAATCGGGTAATTTTTTGATTAATCTGTAATTTTCCTCTAAAAAGATAGTGGTTATAAGCCAAATATCTACTAGAATCTTCTAAGGCGTTAAGGTCTAGCTAGATATCTTAGAACTTTTTTATATGTATCTTCTTGTAAATCTGTCATAATAATAGACAACATATACTAACAATGTGATAGATCTAAACAAATTGTCTATATTTCTCTTGAGGCCATATTTTCTGACTAATTACGTATTTAATACTCAGAAAATATGGCCTCAAGAGAATATATCATCAAATATCCTATTATATAAATTCTTATCAACTGAATGATTTCTTAAATTACCTCATTGACTTCAATATCCTTGTATCCAAAATCATATTACTCTGTTCTAATTATTCTCTGTTTTAACTCTATTACAATTTCAATACAATCTCATTACTATGCCTACTAATAATTTATTCTAAAAGTCATATATTAAAGTTCAAGGACTTCTTCCCTTATTAAAACAAAAAAAACAAAAGTATAATTATAAATTTCCTGAATTTTATTTTTTTTGTATAATTTCCAAAATTTAATAAAACAAAAAAAAAAACAAGGAATTATACCTTTCCACATATCTGCAAAAATAAAAAGGATGAAAAGTTATACCTTTTTGTTAGGATATTCAACATAAATTTAATAATTAAATGAAAATTCAACTCGATTATTTTTTTATACACACACAAATATAGCGACTAAAAAATTAAAGTGACATTGAAAATTTCATTTCGACAAATATACTTCAAACAAAAAAACACCCAACCAACACCCAGAGGCACCCCATTCTAATCTAAAAGTTGAAAAATTTGTTAAAAATTTATTATTATCCTTTTTATTTTTTTTGTTGGTAATTCGCGGTTATTACATTGAGAAATTTGTATTTCTTTATTTTATTTTGCGTGGAAAATTCCACACATAACCAGGGAAAAATTTCTAATTTATTCTTAATATTAAACTACGTCATAATTCGTAATTTTTGTTGTTGTGTTATTCTTATCAAAAGTTTTCCTAGCATTTTTTTTACATTTAAACCAAAATGAATTGAGCAAAAATTTGTAAATAATTTAATCAAATTTTCAAATATTCTTATATATAATTTTTTGAATATATTCTGTGTGTATGAAGTTATAAAATATCCTTAATTATCCTTTTAGCATAAATGTCATCGTTATTAGATTTTCACTGCGTATATGTGTAAAAATATAATCATATATGTTTATGTTGAAAATTATTATATTTTTTGCATAAATGTCAATACATAAATAAAGGCATAAAAAAAAAGTCTTATTTAATTTGTAAAAAAAAATAAATAAAAGTTTCGCTCATTTAAATTCTGGGTTTTAATTTTTGAAAGTGTGGTAATTTTTATACAGAAATATAAACACAGCAGAATAAAATATACAAAAAATTTTTAGAGATAAAAGGATTTGAGTTTCTCTTCTTCTGAGTGTGTTATTCGTTTATATAAATATCCTTTAATTTGTTAATGCAGATGTGGTCTGGTGGCGATGATTCTATTGAGACCGAATTTTTATAAAAATTTGACTTTTATTCCGGTTTCGATTTTCTTATCAATTTTGGAAAATACGTGGGCAGATTGATAATTACGTAGACTACCTGTGATACAGGTAATGCATAGGTATGGAGTAGGTATTTTTTACCTCTAAAATTCGGTTTACCTCCGGTTTTTGATTATTTTCGTTCCGGGTACGCTTCAAAACCGGTTTAAAAACGTATAAATAAAATTGTATATAATAGTTACTAGTTATCTAATGACGGGTTTTTGGGTAATATTGCACAGCAAAAAATTATATGCGGTTATCGTAAAGAATAATTAAATTATGTAGTTTTTTTAGTTAAATTTTTACGCTTCACCGTTAAAATCATTTTCCGGTGCAAGGAAATCCGTTGCATAAAGTTGAAAAAAAGACATTCGGAGAAATAAAACCGGAACGAAAAAAAACGAATTAAAAGAGAAAAAAAATATTGTTCTAGTTATGTTTCGGGTTCACCATTTTTTTTCTTCATATGTCGGTTCCGTTCGGGTTTTAAGCTAGTCGAAGCTTCGATATTAAATAATAATTTGATAAATTTTCCAAAGGATAAATAAACATCCGCGAAAGCACCGGTGAAGCACTATCACAAGAGATTCAGGTTTTTTTTTTGAGTATTATTTGTAAGCTTATGTGGCTTTGTTAATGTGCATACAAAAATATAATGCGGATCTGGTTTTTAAAATAACTTAAAATTACATACATGAAGATAATTACTCATTAAATATGTTGAAATTATGTTTTTTTTGCCTTTTTAAATATGATAATCTAAGTGAAAAATTTTTATAAAAGGATAATTTCAGAGATTATTATTTTAAAATTGGTTTTATACTGAAAATGGTTGTACGCTTTTTTTTTAATTATAAATGGAAAAATTACAATATTTTATTTTTCATTAAAACAAAGAGGTTCTTAAAGTTCAACAAACGACAAATTTATATTATTTGTAGTTTTTTTTTTTGGATAATAACAAACATCATGAAGCGATTAGCCATGAAAATAGTACAAGGGAAATAGAATAGACGCATAGAAAAATGGATTTCTGTATTGGAAAATGGAAACTAATGAGAAAAAAACAGTCAAACTTCTTTTGGGAGAATCAGTCGTGTATAAGAGTTACTTTTGCTGCAAATGATTGCCTTTATGATTCATTAAAAGCACGGAAAACGCTTCTATTGTTAGCATTTTTTCCAGTCTTCAAATAAAATTTAACATTACATATCATTGGTATACACAGTAAAGGTGATTAAGATTAGACCAATATTGGGATGTGTTGAACATGTGGTACAGCATACTACAGTATCCCTGAGCCACCATCAGTCAACCAAAAGAAAAGTTAATTGCAAAATATGTATATACATATATCAATTTAATATAACGAAATCATCCGGGATAAAAAAATGTTTGATACACAACACTAATATCAGAACTGTGACTACAAATATTTCAAAGATTACGAGAGAAACAATTTTATTTCCAGTAAAAGTTTCTTTAAAAACCATTCTTAAGAGAAATAAACTACACATTGCTTGCAAAAATCAGTTTGTTTACTACTAATATATCTCGTTTACTACAAATTTCTTATTTTTAAAAAATTGTTCTCTGCGTTGACTAGAATAACATATTATCCTGCAGTAGCTGATTGTGTCCCTTCACTAGCTGTAATTCTAGATATCAGACCCAGAGTATTTAATGAAATTTCGTTAAAATCAATTTATTTCAAATCAAATAATTACAATTTAAAATATTAAAAAGCTTTACGAAATTCCATTATAAATACTCATTCTGAATACTGAATATACTAAAAAATATGAATTTAAATTCAAGCTTCTGTCACTAAGAGCTTTTCAAATATAAAATTTAAAAGAATTATTACAAGTAATTTTTAATCACTTAATCACATAATCGCTTAATGTCTTCTTCAAATTACATTTTCATGTAAAATTTTATTCCAAAAATAAATAATCTTAAAGCTTTAATAAAAAACCAAAAGAAATTTTATAATTTCATTTTTTATTTTTTTTAATATTATTAAATTATTTAGAAATAAAGTCAACCATTAATATGGAAATATGAAAAAAATATTGTATATAATTTTTTTTGTAATTTTAAAATTCCCAGTTGTGCCACAAACGCAATCATTTTTCCATTTTCTGATATTTTCTTCTAACCATCAAAACAACAACAGAAGGAAAAAAAGAAATATTTATGTATATAATATTTTTTTGAGTAATTTATGAAATATAAAAGCAAATTTCATAAAATGATAAATTCACTTTATTTTATTTTATATATATGTATTTTATTCTTCCTTACATCAATTTTGTCTTCATATCACCTTAATTTCTCTACCTCATTCTTCCACAAAAAAAAAAAGGAATTCTCAATTTCTTACCATTAAACAAACCACCTACGCAATTGTACCAGGATCACAACCAATTTTCTTTTATATAATGTAGAGCCTATCGAGAATATTAGTATCTTCATTTATATAATTTTTCATGTCATGACGGAATATCGTAAATTTCTAGAGCATCTATTTTAAATAATTTTTTTCGCAGATTTTTTGTTTTTTGCCATCAATTTCCAAAAAAGAAAATTTAAATTCAATTTGATTATATATGAATTTGAAAATTGAATTTTCCTATGGTGGATGTAGTGATAGTAAGTCGTGCTCTCATACATTACATTACGTCCTAGCTTTGGATTACTGTTCTTGATAGCAATGTGAGTCGAATTTTACTTAATTTTACAATGAATACTCAGTAACTGCATACTGCAACAATTGTGATATTTCATGAACAATTCGTACAGAAAAAAAAGGTAATCGGTTTGCTAGATAAATATTTTTCTACGAAATTATTCGAAAACCCATCAGGTTTCGTTGGAAGCTTCTTCTGGATAATGCGTAACTTATACGATATTAGTTTAATTAGCAATGTGCCTATTTGAGTTAATTTTCGATTCAATAATAACACATTATAACTTGTCTTAGTTTTTGTTCTGAATTATGAATCGGTTCAAGGATTGAAAATGTCCTGGCAATACCAGAAATTTTAAGGATTGAAAATGTCCTGGCAATATCAGCTTTAAATAAGTCAAAGAAAATTTTGATTAAAATCAAATTATTTGATTTTATTTTCGATATACACCTAAAAACATTGAATCGTAATTTATAATCAACCTTCAGGTATTTTACGGAAAAAGGAAAATTATACGCTATAACACAAAAAAAAAAAATTATTTTCCTTTCCAGAAAATTCGTTTTAGAAAAATAAAATAAAAAACAAAACATATTTTCATTTTGGCATGCCTTTACGCACCTTCCATCTGAACCCTTTTTTTTTATACCATTTTTATCCTGCTGACTTTTTCATATTATTTTTTATCCTGTCTAAACATTTTATTTTGATATATTTTTTTGTTTCTGTACGTATTATAATAAACAAACTCGTATATATCACATTTTCCAATTTTCCGTTCTGAGGCCTTCACAAAAAAAAAAAAAATTATTTTAACTGGAAAAATTATCATACACAACAAGAAAAATAAAATAAAAAAACTGAAAGAAAATCCTTTTTTTTTTCTTCCATAGTACAATATGACTTTTCAAGTATATATGTATTTACTATATTTAATATGTACGTATGTGTAAATACTAAAAAAAAAAAAAAAATATTTAAATAAATAAAAAATTCTGTAGTTTTTTTTTTTTTTTGGGGCAGCCATGGTTGGTTAGCACATGGCATACGCCAGTCACATAAGTTTTTTTTTTTTTTCAGTCTTAAAAATTTCACATTATTATTATATGAAATTTTTATAAATTCTCTTCATTTTTATGTTTTTTTTTTTGGGAAAAAATGAATAATGAATACTGGAAAACAACCTCATTTATCACTCAGAAATTATGTACGTGTATGTTTCTATAATACTTAATATTTTTATATAATATAAAAAAAAAAAAAATTTCATGTAAATAAATTATTATTTTCACATAAATAAATGATTATATTTTTTTTTTGTCATTATTTTCTGTAAAATATTCCATTCTACAATAACAGAAACCAAGGAAAAAAGGACATAGACATTAATACTCAAACGAAAAAAATAAAATAAAATAAAAAAACTAGAAGGAAAAGAATTAAAAATATTATATTTATATAAAAATGAATAATAATAATTTTTATTCCATTAAAGTATTCTATGAATACAAATAACCAATTTTCCAGAAAATTCAATTATTGTTTTATTTTCATTAAATTTCTTTAATTATTTTTTTAAAAAAAATTTTCTGTTTTTTTCTCGCAATATCGTAATGATCCTGGAAAACTGTTGATGACGGATTTCAAGGTGAAGCAATTTAGTTAATTGTACACTGATAGAAAAAAAAGTTTTACACAAACTTCTTTTGGAGGAAAAGTTGTAATTACTTAAGTAATTACATTAGTAATTATTTCTAAAATTGCAAAAGAATTAAGTTCAAAAATTATCCACTCCCAGTAGCTTTTTATTTAAATCCTGTTGTCATTAGTATCATTTTTCCAACATGTAATTACCATTTATTGCAACCTAACTCTTTACTATATTTTTACTGAAAATATTTGAAAGATTTCGAGAAAAAAAATTGCATTTCAAGTCAAACTTTCTTTAAAAAACTATTTTAAGAGAAATAAATTTCTTGCAAATACACTTGCAATATTTTTAGAAAATTTTTATCAGTGCACTTATGTACTTATTTAATTTATTATACGCTTATTTTGTTACGCTAAAATTTACATCTGCTTTGTTAAGTTGAGGTTGATACTGCAAACTGAAATCCTTCGATAAGCAATTTTAAATATTTGCACTGACGAGGGTGCCTTGAGACAACCAATATTATCAGCGCACTCCTAACACCAATCAATTGCAGCTGCTTAATATGAAAGTGTTGCTAAATTAGAAGAGTCTTAATGTTTCCAGTCTGTGTTGTCTTTATTTCTGATCTTCATCATAATTCAATTTACAGTTCATATTTCTATAAAAAAATATGATTTTTTGAAATTTCCAGTGTTTGTGTTGTAATTATTTGCCACATTTTAATATTCTGGATTGGCTTTTTCTGAATTCTATTCAAAAAGAGAGAAAAATGTTCAGATTTCTTCCATTAAATAATCTTTAGAATATTTTAGAAAACTGATTCTAGCACTAGCATCAATAATGATCCTCATTTACTTAGTGGCAAATTTGGTCCGAATATTATTTAATTATCTTCCGAGAACCCGACGATAATAGAGTTTGCAAAAGCGTTACATACGCAAATTACAAAATACCTATAACAATTTTTTTAACTTTTAAAACAATTTAATTTCGAAGACAAACTTTTTTTTTTAACTATAATGTGTATATTTGTTAAATTAAATAAATCATATTTAAAAATTAAATAATTATTGGCCTGCAAATTTAATTTTGTTAATGTGTCTGACAAGTCCAATTATTTATTTCCTAGAATTTTACTTATTTACTAAAAATCAAATATTTTCAGTAAATTGTTTAGGTTCATTAAATCTCTGAAAAAAAAACATAGAAAATAAGTTTCAAAATATTTCTTGATTTATGGAAAATTATTTTCCAAAATTAAAATATTTATCTAAATTTTTGAAAACTTTTCAATGGTACATCTATTTGTTTGGAGAAAAAAATATCCTTTTTTACAAAAAATTATTTTATTTTCTATAGAAAAATCTGTAAATTCTTAAAAAAAAAAAATGATTTGAATTGAGTTCAAAAATTTTGTGGAGCATAACGACTTTGCAGTAGTTTCAAATTTAGTTATATTGTGAAATGTTATGATCAGTTTGACTGATGTGATTAGTTTGGTTTACTTGACGTTCGTGTAGATTTTTCGTAGATTATCAATTTAATTGGCGTAAATATGTCGTTGATTGTAAATTTTGCAAAATGTTTATTTGTATTTTTTTGCTATAAAAATGACACGGTTAGTTGATAACGCGACTTAAACAATTTTTATACTTTCATCATTTGTAAACATCCATCAATTAAACTTCTATCTTCTAGATCTAGATATTTGAAGCTTACCAACGATTCGTCTATTTATACCCACATCTGACAGGAAGACAGACAGTGAATTGTTAGCAAAAGTAATATTGTCTTCAAAAAAATGAATTTTTCCTTTTTAAATTTTATTCATAAGCATTTTTTTTTAAAATACACAAAAAATACTATTGATTTATAGAAAATTTATTACGATCCAAAATGAAAAACATATCTCAAATCCAAAGTATTCACATAAAAAACTACAAAATCACATTTTCAAATTTCATAAATTTCATGAAAAGGATTTTCTTTTTTTAAAATCATTTTGCTATCATATTTTTTTTTAAAGTTTTTTTGTGCACAGAATATACAATTACTTCGTCCTTTCGAATACTTTTTTACATAAAATTTTTTTTTTTTATCAGAGCAGCGGACACGTTTTCTGATTGTAAAT
The DNA here is from genome assembly GCA_963932195.1 of Empis livida. NCBI lineage: Eukaryota > Metazoa > Arthropoda > Insecta > Diptera > Empididae > Empis > Empis livida. Next base: position 15,229,537 of record OZ010647.1, read on the forward strand.
TTACAAATTTTTTATGTTTTTTTTTTTGGTATTTGCGCTACTTTGTAATTCTTGATAATATCAGGTGCTAAAAAAAATATCAATTCCGGGTTCATTATCCTTGTAACAAAACAAAAAAAAAATTTTTTTTATATAACATTTTGCATAAATTTTATGATCAAATGTGGTCTGAATTTTTGGTGGAATTGGTATTACAGATAAAGATTTTTCAATAACGTGAGCAAAATTTTTTATTAGAACATTTTTGTGAAATAAAAATAAAATAATTTTATTAAAGTTTTCAGTGTTCACCTCTTGGGTAAATGTTTTCAAGTAATTATTTAGCACAGTAAATATTTAGTTAATTGTCTCTAGAAAAACTTAAATGTTTTAACAACAAAATAAATAGTTAGCCGATGGAAAAATGTTTTTAGCAAAAAAGTGATGTCCGTTAAATTTCGGGATTCTTCAAACTTGAATTTGTATAAAAAAAATTCCAAATAATTTAATAGTAAATTATTTATCGCTTTAATTTTATCAACAACTGCTTCTAACTCTACTTAATCAAAACTATTTTCTTAACGAAACTAAGAATCTTATTTTGGCTACATTTTCCACGCACTATACGTTTTCCATAATCCCCTCTGCTCCACTCACAATATATGAAACTTCGCCAGTAGCATAGGAATTTACTAATAAACTTTTTAATTATATTGAAATTTTATAAATAAAAACTTAAAACATAAACTAACATAAAATTAACTTTTACCACCCACAAATATAATTTTTTTTTAACATTATTTTCCAGTTACACAGTCAAAGTCTTTGTAAATTAAATGTATATTTTGTCATAAAGTTGTATACAAACAAAAAAATTATTATGCTTTGATAAAAATCCAGTTAACCAAAACTTTTCTTTTAACAAATAATAATTCCTTGTTTTGCAATTATAATTTTTTTTTTATTATTTTAACCCATAACAGGCTTTAATAACCCCCTACCACCCATTCGTTGGATTAAAAATAACCCACCACCATCCACTTAAAAAAAAAAACTTTTCTGGTAATAAAATATTTTACAATCTTAAATAAAAACCAGATCCTTTCAAATGGCAAATATTCTCATATGCAATAACAATAAAAATGATTAGATCTAAAATTTCTTTATAATACATAAGCTTATGATAATAATAATAATAATCAAAAAAAAACCACAGTAGCGACATCTGTCAATCATATTTCCATTATAAAATGTTTGTGTGTATGGGTGAATTTAACGTTAAATTTTGTATATTCAGTTTTAATCACTTTATTATATTTATTTATCAATAAATTTATTATATAAAAATTTGAGGAGATAGAAAATCTGTTATTATGATATATTTTGAATGGAATATGTCTGCATAATAATTTTTATGTTAATTTTATATAAGATTATAGGGGAGTTTGTGAAAAGCTATTTTCTGTTTAACTTGAATTTATAGTTGGATAATAATTAGTGCATATAACATTAGATTGTTGTAAACATAAACCTGCGGCACTATATGTAAAGTTCGTCCACCTAATTTATATAAAAATTTGCAAGTCCAAAATTAATATTTAATATACTTCGAAAGACAATTAAAAAACACCGCCGTTTTAAGCGAAAATTTCATAATCTATCCTCTTACTACCTCCATGTATTACTTATTGTGTTTCGTGATTCCTCATAAATTTCTATCTTTATTGGCTTCCTCTTTCTTTTCGTCAGTCCGTACACTTATAGTTTTCAATGACGATCATCGATATCTGAACGGTACGAAGGCTGATAACAGATCCATGATGCACAAACGAGTCAAATGGTATAGAAAACAATTAATTATCCGTTGAGGAATATTTCTGAACCGAGAGTGGAAGTTCTAAAACTCTTATAAATGAACCATTTATTTATTTCAAGTATTCTACAAGCCGACTTTATAAATTCTGCATGTGGTTATCAATTGTTTAGATTAGACTTAAGACAGTAATATTCCATCTTCTTTAGTCCGTCCTCCTGTAATGATAGCCCAGATTCTTTTTCAACGATAGTGATAATATTGTTGTTGTTGTCTAATGGATAGGATATATTGACCTCAGTCATTTATCATTGAGCTATTTGCTCTGAAATCCTATTTATGTAACCCATTTAGTGTTACCTGAATGCACGTTACGCTCCTTTGTGTGTAACGTTACATTAACTTTCTCATAAATTTGAGCCCAATGACTGGATTCGATGCCGGGACCTTTCGATTGGAAGACAGTGCTTTATCGACTGTACCACTTTTATCTATGTGGATAATGATAATGTAGATTATTCTGCATCTCTACAATTTCTCGTCATATTACAATATCGCAAATAATAAACTAAACTGTAGAATTTCATAAGCTTTTTCTTTATGTCGCTACTTAATAATGAAAAATTAAAAAATATTTGGAATAAAAAATCTTCATACAATTTGTTACAAAAAAAATTAGTATAAGCCGTCAAAAGTAAAAAAGAAACTGAAGCTATTATAGTGGTGTGAAGTTGCTGGGTCTAATATATAAAAATTTAAATTAATAATTTTGTTTGTATATTAATTATATACATATATATAAATAAAATATATCAAGCGATAAAAAATATTACATAAATTCGTCAATTTTTCGCACCAATAAATTTTTTTTCTTTATTTTCTTTATGACTTTTTAGTGTTTTTTGCTATAATTTAAATTATTTTTTTGGTATAATAACCAAAATGTGTCATAAAAATTTATGATTGATTGCTAATTAAATTATTAATTTACAAAAAAAAAAAAATTAATATTTGTAAGCATTTAAAAAAAAAAATAAGCTTTTTAAATTATCTATACATAAAAAAAAATGGTATTTAAAAGTATATTAATAAATTACATATTTTTTTATTATTATATTTATTTTGAAAATTAATGATGATTTTTATTTTTAATTATTTTAAAATTAAGATTTATGAATTATTGTTTTTTTTTTTATGAATTATTGTCATGAATTTTATATTTTTATCTGTCAAGTGATTTTTTTTTTCAATTTAAAAAATGACAGATTTTTTATGGCACAAAAAAAAAATATGAAGTTGGTGGGTGTAAGCTTAATGTTTTTACATTATTTTTTTTTTTGTGTTAACTTTGCTACAAGAAATATAAAAATAATAATTTTCTAAATCCCAATTTAAGTATGTCAGTTTTTTTTTTTTGCTGATTATTCAGAGTGAGATGATTATACCTTTTTGTTGCTTTTAACACAGCACAGTATTGTAACAAAACATTGGTTCGTTAATACTTTTCAATCGATGTATAGATTTGCCAGAAGAAAATTCATCAGCTGATTGCCACATATTTATTATCTAACATTACGTACTCTTCTCACCATTTTTATGATAATTTCGGTTTTATTGTATTATTATTAAATTTGCTTCCAATTTGACTTATTTAAATTTATTGAAAATAGACAAAATTCCAAAAAAGAAATTGATAGATCATGCAGTATTTCTTTGAGGTATGTATATATAACACAAAATGAGAAGTAATGCCAAATTTGTTACTACCTAATTTGTTTCTGTTTAAAAAAATGTCTCCACAGTTTATCGTTTTCAAATACAACAAAAATGTCTTTTGTGGGTTCTAATTTCTGAACTTCCTTTCTTACAAACGCACATGCTTCGACAATGTACCCCGTGATTTTGACGTCTATTTATTGTTTTATTGTAACCATTCTTCATGAAAATAATGTCAAACCGCAATTATAATGTTGATATATCACAACACATAACACACAATAGTCAAGGTTAAACCAACAATTCCAATTTGGCTAATCGCTAATCTTGCATGTCGTCAAAGAAACATGTACTTTTAATCACTGGCTGTTCGTTCCTATATCTACTTAACAAAGTAACGTATTTGGCAAACCGATCGTGCTTTCGTCCAATCATCGTAATAGGCCTTAGTTGGTTATCTTCATATTGTAGTTTGACTTTTACGACTTACGAATAATTCTTTTCAGCAACTACAGCTGTTATTTAATTATTAACCAATCCTTAAATTATGCTAAATTCCGTTATATGAAATTTATTGCGTAATTTATTCAACCAAAATAATTATTTTTGGTAAAAGAATTTAAATGCATTATCATATAAAACATATTTCACTAAAATATTTCAATTTTATACTTTTCAGAACCAGTCAACTGTAAGGAAATCCAATGCCCCCCACCGGAAATAATCGAAAATTGCCCATCTGATAGTATTCTAACAGATAAATTTGATTTAATAACAACACTGTTAACAACAATTGCTAGTACTACAACTACTACAACAACAACTACTACTATTACCACCCCAACCCCACCCGCACCTACAACTACACCTACTGTAAAAACAACTACACCAGAATTTATTTCAATTAAATCCGTAAATGAAATTCTTTATGAAGATGAAAATTCAAATGAAACTGATAGCATTGAAATGACTGATAACACAATTACATCTCAATATTCAACGAAATTAAATGCTGAACTTTTTACTGATGCTGATACTACTAATAATTCCATCACTACTGATAATTTACAAAAAGAAATAATATCAATTCTAAAAGCACCCGTTACTAGTATTGAAACAGGTTCATCAATTAATAGCACCGATGCAATAACAACAAATAATCCAAATAATTATAAAACGAAAAAACCACGAAAACATCGTAAAAAAACGACAAAAGGACGAAAAATTAATAATAATAATAAATCAACAACTGAACCAATTAATGACTCATCAACGACAGAAGAAAACGAACTCAATCAATCCGTTGCATCTGATCATATTTTAGAAAAACGTAGTCTCCGGTCGTATCAACGTGAATCAATTAAAATTGTACCTGGTGGTTATATTAGCTATGAACCACAAGTATTACATTATCGTCAATATAATAATCATCATAAATGGAAACGTAATGTTGTATCACCAGAAACAACAAAATTACCAACAATTTATCAACGTCAAATATGTTGCCCGAAAAAAGAATGTACTTGCCGGGAAAATGCTTGTACTAAACCAATGTGCGTTAAATCAGATAATATTTTAGTTGAAATAGAACCTGGTTCAAATTTACCAGGTAAATGTTGTCCAAAATATGAATGTATTGATTCAGAACCAGAATGTTTAGATGGTAATAGTTCTGTTAAACCATATTGGGTATCAAAATGTCAAAAATGTCAATGTATTCAAGGTACAAAATTTTGTTATGATGGATGTCCGCCACCAGTTAAACCACGTAATTGTTATTCAAATGGATTACAGAGAACATTTTTGGATGGTGCAAAATGGAAAGAAGATGATTGTACAATATGTGATTGTGTTGATGGCCGTATGGATTGTTTAACAACATTTTGTAAAAATCCAAATTGTAAAAAAGAAATTAAAATTCAAGGTGAATGTTGTCGGGTATGTGAAGAAAATTATTTAACAACAATAATAACAACACCAACAACAACATTAGCTACAACTACAGAACAGTTAACAACATCATTACCTAACTATTTACGTGAAACTAATACAATTAATTTAACGACAACTATAATACCATCAACAAAACCTGAATCTGATTCAATATTTCGTGTTATTTCGGAAAATTATTTAATTGTAATATTTGTAAGTATTGGTGCAGCTGTAGCTATCGCTGGTGGTATTATATTAATTTTTCGAAAATGTAAACAAAGAACATATGAACCAGTTAAAAAATCTGAATCAACAAATTCAAGTCAAACACAAGAAAAACCAAATGGTTTAAAATCATCTAATTCCCAGTAATGTGACTAATTATCATGAATAAATGAAGAAAATTGATTATAATTATTATTATTAATTAGATTATTTTGTATATTTTATTTGTGTTAAGAATTTAAATTTATTATTTTTTTTTTTCAATTTTAAATTAATTAATTATATTTATTTGAAATAATACAAGGGTTTAATATTTAAGATAAGATGAATTTTGTGGTTATAAAAAAAACGAGGTATTTGACACAGATAGCTATGTCCTAAATATATGAGTATGCATAAGAAAAAGTGAAATACATTCTGTTCGATATTAATTTTTGCACTAATTTAAAACAAAATCGAAAAGAACGATTTTTTGCATTAATGATTTTAGCACTATTAAAAAAATGAACCCATCGCAATCTACAGTTTTCTAAAAATATTGCTATAGTAATTGTAATTGTAGATTATATACAATATTGTTAAGAAGTATTAATCCATTCAGTAGAATTTAATCAATAAAAATAATTATAACAAATTTATTTTACCATAATTATTTTTATTTATGAAATTCTAACTGATTTGATTAATTGTTTTTAATTTTAATGTGAAGTAATCAGGTAACATCAATTGTAAAATTGTATTTTAAATATTAAATTTCAGCAATTCTAGAATTGAAAACTTTTTATGTTCCTAAATATTGTTTGTTAGCAAACCAGACTTTTACGCATATTAATTGTTATTTTCGTAGATTCTGTCTTTAGTTGCTTCAAATTACATTTTTTATTACTTAATTGATCTTTTACAATTAAAATTACATATTGCGTAGGGTTGCGCTATAGCAATTAGAATCAAAATTAGGGGAACGTAATCATAATCCAAAAGATTTTATTATATGTTCGAAGGAGTAGGCACTAGGGTATTTAATGATCTTTAATAAATAATTCTTGGCCCATTAATGATCATTCAAATTCTGCACGACAACCGACCAAGATTTGTTTTGATAAGTGTTGATATTTGAAGCCATTATTTTTGGGGTGATTGCCAAATAATCTTAAATTTTTTCTACAAAAGTTTCAACCACCTAATACTGTATACGCTACTGTCGGTTTATTTTTCATACTAAATACTTATGGTCTAAGACCAATAACAGGATAATGGTTATATAATTTGAATATAAAGTATCATTAAACTTAACGCAATAATAATCATTAAAGAGTCTCGTATCTTGAAGATATTACTCGAGCCGTAATATTTATAAATGAGTAAATAATATGTAATTAGTAATTATTAGTAATTGTAGTAAAATGAAAATGTTGTAGAAGTTTTTCGAGTGCACAGCCTTTTCTCATAATTTATTGCTTAAATATCCAGTTTTCTCCTTTAAGCAAATAATTTACTCACAAGTACAGAAGTAAAAGTGCGTACAGTGATATAAAAATCTCCTTCGAGATTACTACAGTTCTTGGGCTTGTAATTTATTATAATTTTAATTGTTAAAATGGAAATTAATGGTAAATATTAAAAATTAACCATTTCCAAAATTATTAAAATATTTCGAAGTATACATGTAATTAGTCAAAAGGACTGATGAGTAGAAAATCAATGTTTTTTGATGGGCATAAAGCAATTCAAAACGAGTGAAGCGATTTCTTGTTCATTTGAAAATTTCAATTTTCGTTCCGTGTGAATTGTTTGTTAAAAACCCAGGCCTTTAGGCATAAATTAATATTTTGTACAGAATGAAAATGCCAGGTTAACATTAAACTGGTTGAGAGTATTAAATAGTAAAATTCATCTTTTAAAAAATAAAAATTAATTTTTAAATTTTAATTTTGATATTTTCCGAAACAATTTTTTTTTAACTTTATATCTGGTAGTAAATTAATTTTATAAGAATTTTTATTAAAAAATGAAAAGCAATTGATGTGATAATTTTATGTTTTATTCTTTGTAATTTTTTTTTTATCATTTTAATTAACAAATTTTTATAATTTTATTAATGAAAAAAAAAACTGAATATTAAAAAAAACATAAAACGAAATTTTTTAAAGAAATAATTTAATAATTTATGTACTATTTACGAAATATTTTATGTAATTTTTAAGTTAAATTTTCAATTTTATGCTAAGCTTTGGTCTCGTTTTATTTTCTTTTTTTTTTGTGTAATTTAAAAAATTTATAATTTTATTAAATAATTTTTGAAAATCCAGTGAAAAATGCTTCTTTTTTTTGCGTGTGTGCGTAATTATCCCAGTCGATAAATAAAGTAAATCACAAAAAAAAAAACAAAATGATTAAATAATCATTTTGAATTTAGGGTCGAATTTGTGGTTAGTCTATTAATCAAGTAACTTGATTAGTAAATCAATTTATTTGCTATCAAGAATAATATTTATTAATCATTTGTTTGAACGAATTACTAAATTAAATATAGTAATCTTCAGATAATTTATCATTGTTTTTGTATCATTTGACTTTTTTGGCAAGATTTTTGTCATTTGTAATATTAAAAATGTCAAATTATTTCTATTTTTGCAATATTTTTGAAATTACTATGATAATGCAAAATGAGTTATTATTTTTATATGAAATTGAATCAATTAATAAAATGTATCAATAAATTTAATTTGGAATAAAATTTGACGTTAAAGAAAATTTGGCACGAAAAGTTTGAATTTGACTTCACCAAAATTATGAAAATTTGTGCCAAGACTGTGAATTTGTAATCGATCCACTCATTTATTGATTTGCAATCGTTCCGCTCATTAATTGATTCATTACTATAAAAATTGGTTTAAATTTATATAAAATTTGATAAATCATGATAAAATATTGTCTTAATCATAATTTCCGAAAACTTTTACATTAATAAAATTAACTTTAATGTAAATAAAAATTAAACTTTTAATATAAATAAAAAAATTATTATATTTTAGCTCTAAAGTCTAAACTATACCAATAATTATTAATATTTTTATAGTAATTGATATAAATAATATTTTTTATGCAATATTATTTGTGTTATTTGAGCAATTATCAATATTTTTAATTCGAAAATATCTTTGCCAAAGCCAATGATATCGGTTACACTGTAAAATATTTAAAAATTTTGTATAGTCTACTCAAATTTGTTGGTTACAATATTTTGCAAAATGAATTTATTAATTATTTTCTAATTATCATATTCATTAATCAACGTCTTATTCTCAACAATTATTTTACCATAAGAAATAATTGATTGCTTTATATTCAAGTCACTAATTATTGTCTTAATTTCTTTTGCCTATGTGTTTTTAAATAACTAATTAGTAACCAATACGACTACTCATTCGACTCTTTTTTATCTTTTAGAATAAAATCATTGTGGTTAATTTATTATCCTTCTATTAAAAAGGATTCGTAAGACATTATTCTTCAATATAAAAAATATGGGCAAAAAAAAAAAGTTTTAATGTAAAAATATATTAAAATTTCCTTAAAATAAAATTTGTCAAAATTTATATTCAAAATTTATGAATAAAAATTGACAAATTATGTAAAATTTTCATCTGTAATTTTAGTTTGATAAATAACTAAATAAACATATTTAACAGTGCAGCAATAAAAAAATTGTAAATTTATATATAAATAAATAAAATACAGAAAAATTATATAAATAAAATAAAATGCTTTGAAAAAAAATAAAAAATATTAACTTAAATAAATAAAATAAATATTTAAAATAAAATATTTATATAAAATACAAGAAAAACAAATGGAAATTAACTCAAATATCCAGAAATATATTCTAAGAAAAAATAAATATGTAAAATTTAAATTAATAAATAAAATATTAAATTAAATTAATTATTATTAACATAAAAAGAAAACAATTTAAACATAAAAAAATAAAATCTCGTTTTTAATTTTTAAGAATGAAAAAAAAATTATTGCAAAAAATGTAAAAAATATAAATTAAAAACATTATATGAAAAAAATGAAATTAAAATGAAAATTTGGAAAAATTTCTTAAGTATTAAAGCAAAAAAACAAAAATAATAAATATTATTATAAATAAATAAATAAAAAAATTAACAAAAAAAAATTGTATAAATAAAAATTGAATTGCAAAAATCTGCACTTTGTTTTTTTTTTATTATTATTATTATTACTTATTATTATTTTTATGTTTCTATGTTTTTCATAAAGTATTACAGTGAAAAATTTTAATTTATTTACGAAATATGAAAATTATTAATAAATTAAAAAATAAATTAATAAAAAAATTATATTATTTTTTACTTTAATTTTAATGAATTTTAATTTTTTTTAAAAGTAATTTTTATCATAAATTTGGAATTTCGTGTATACAATAATTTAAATAATTTATAAAAAAAAAATAACAAAAAAATATAGCATTAAAAATTATTGAAAACTATTTACTGGATTTTTTTACTGGTCTTTATTTTTTTTACTGGTCTTTATTTTACATTCTTAAGTTTTTATTACAATATTTAAAGTGAAGCACCGATGGACTGAAAGTTGATTACTAACTAATGATTTATGCTGTCTATTAAGTAGACTTCTAGGTCTTCGGGTTTTCATTTTTTTGCTAGAAATTAAATTCCCTACACGGAGATACCAAATATGTTGGGATTGCTGTCAGTTTTAAGGGTTTTCATTTTTTTGCTACAAATTCTGATGTTTTGTATTGAATCTCATTAAATCTCCATATTTTCCCGATTTCTCGAGCAATTTTGAATATTTTTCCAAAACGTCTTCGGAAATGCGCTAGAAATTAAATTCCCTACACGGAGATACCAAATATGTGGGGATTGCTGTCAGTTTTAAGGGTTTTCATTTTTTTGCTACAAATTCTGATGTTTTGTATTGAATCTCATTAAATCTCCATATTTTCCCGATTTCTCGGGCAATTTTGAATATTTTTCGAAAAGGTCTTCGGAAATGCGCTAGAAATTAAATTCCCTACACGGAAATACCAAATATGTGGGGATTGCTTTCAGTTTTAAGTATTTTCATTTTTTTGCTACAAATTCTGATGTTTTGTATTGAATCTCATTAAATTTCCATATTTTCCCGATTTCTCGGGCAATTTTGAATATTTTTCGAAAAGGTCTTCGGAAATTCGCTGGAAATTAAATTCCCTACACGGAAATATCAAATATGTGGGGATTGCTTTCAGTTTTAAGGGCTTTCATTTTTTTGCTACAAATTCTGATGTTTTGTATTCTCATTAAATGAATCTCATTAAATTCCAATATTTTCCCGATTTCTCGGGCAATTTTGAATATATTTCGAAAAGGTCTTCGGAAATTCGCTAGAAATTAAATTCCCTACACGGAAATATCAAATATGTGGGGATTGCTTTCAGTTTTATAGGTTTCCATTTTTTTGCTACAAATTCTGATGTTTTCTATTGAATCTCATTAAATTCCAATATTTTCCCGATTTCTCGGGCAATTTTGAATATTTTCCGAAAAGCTCTTCGGAAATTCGCTAGAAATTAAATTCCCTACACGGAAATACCAAATATGTGGGCATTGATTTCAGTTTTAAGGGTTTCCATTTTTTTGCTACAAATTCTGATGTTTTCTATTGAATCTCATTAAATTCCAATATTTTCCCGTTTTCTCGGGCAATTTTGAATATTTTTCGAAAAGCTCTTCGGAAATTCGCTAGAAATTAAATTCCCTACACGGAAATACCAAATATGTGGGGATTGATTTCAGTTTTAAGGGTTTCCATTTTTTTGCTACAAATTCTGATGTTTTGTATTGAATCTCATTAAATTCCAATATTTCCCGATTTCTCGAGCAATTTTGAATATTTTTCGAAAAGCTCTTCGGAAATTCGCTAGAAATTAAATTCCCTACACGGAAATACCAAATATGTGGGGATTGATTTCAGTTTTAAGGGTTTTCATTTTTTTGCTACAAATTCTGATGTTTTGTATTAAATCTCATTAAATTCCAATATTTTCCCGATTTCTCGGGTAATTTTGAATATTTTTCGAAAAGGTCTTCGGAAAATTCGCTAGAAATTAAATTCCCTACACGGAAATATCAAATATGTGGGGATTGCTTTCAGTTTTATGGGTTTCCATTTTTTTGCTACAAATTCTGATGTTTTCTATTGAATCTCATTAAATTCCAATATTTTCCCGATTTCTCGGGCAATTTTGAATATTTTTCGAAAAGCTCTTCGTAAATTCGCTAGAAATTAAATTCCCTACACGGAAATACCAAATATGTGGGGATTGATTTCAGTTTTAAGGGTTTCCTTTTTTTTGCTACAAATTCTGATGTTTTGTATTGAATCTCATTAAATTCCAATATTTCCCGATTTCTCGGGCAATTTTGAATATTTTTCGAAAAGGTCTTCGTAAATTCGCAAGAAATTAAATTCCCTACACGGAAATACCAAATATGTGGGGATTGCTTTCAGTTTTAACGGTTTTCATTTTTTTGCTACAAATTCTGATGTTTTGTATTGAAATTCATTAAATTCCAATATTTTCCCGATTTCTCGAGCAATTTTGAATATTTTTCGAAAAGGTCTTCGGAAATTCGCTAGAAATTAAATTCCCTACACGGAACTATCAAATATGTGGGGATTGCTTTCAGTTTTAAGGGTTTTAATTTTTTTGCTACAAATTCTGATGTTTTGTATTGAATCTCATTAAATTCCAATATTTTCCCGATTTCTCGGGCAATTTTGAATATTTTTCGAAAAGGTCTTCGAAAAACCAAATATGTGGGGATTGATTTCAGTTTTAAGGGTTTCCATTTTTTTGCTACAAATTCTGATGTTTTGTATTGAATCTCATTAAATTCCAATATTTCCCGATATCTCGGGCAATTTTGAATATTTTTCGAAAAGCTCTTCGGAAATTCGCTAGAAATTAAACTCCCTACACGGAAATATCAAATATGTGGGGATTGCTTTCAGTTTTAAGGGTTTTCATTTTTTTGCTACAAATTCTGATGTTTTGTATTGAATCTCATTAAATTCCAATATTTTCCCGATTTCTCGGGCAATTTTTAATATTTTTCAAAAAGGTCTTCGGAAATTCGCTAGAAATCAAATTCCCTACACAGAAATACCAAATATGTGGGGATTGCTTTCAGTTTTAAGGGTTTTCATTTTTTTGCTACAAATTCTGATGTTTTGTATTGAATCTCATTAAATTCCAATATTTTCCCGATTTCTCGGGCAATTTTGAATATTTTTCGAAAAGGTCTTCGGAAATTCGCTAGAAATTAAATTCCCTACACGGAAATATCAAATATGTGGGGATTGCTTTCAGTTTTAAGGGTTTTCATTTTTTTGCTACAAATTCTGATGTTTTGTATTGAATCTCATTAAATTCCAATATTTTCCCGATTTCTCGGGCAATTTTGAATATTTTTCGAAAAGGTCTTCGGAAATTCGCTAGAAATTAAATTCCCTACACGGAAATATCAAATATGTGGGGATTGCTTTCAGTTTTAAGGGTTTCCATTTTTTTGCTACAAATTCTGATGTTTTGTATTGAATCTCATTATCCAATATTTTCCTGATTTCTCGGCCAATTTTGAATATTTTTCGAAAAGCTCTTCGGAAATTCGCTAGAAATTAAATTCCCTACACGGAAATACCAAATATGTGGGGATTGATTTCAGTTTTAAAGGTTCCATTTTTTTGCTACAAATTCTAATGTCTTGTATTGAATTTCATTAATTTCCAATATTTTCCCGATTTCTCGGGCAATTTTGAATATTTTTCGAAAAGCTCTTCGGAAATTCGCTAGAAATTAAATTCCCTACACGGAAATATCAAATATGTGGGGATTGATTTCAGTTTTAAGGGTTTCCATTTTTTTGCTACAAATTCTGATGTTTTGTATTGAATCTCATTAAATTCCAATATTTCCCGATATCTCGGGCAATTTTGAATATTTTTCGAAAAGCTCTTCGGAAATTCGCTAGAAATTAAACTCCCTACACGGAAATACCAAATATGTGGGGAATGCTTTCAGTTTTAAGGGTTTTCATTTTTTTGCTACAAATTCTAATGTTTTGTATTGAATCTCATTAAATTTCAATATTTTCCCGATTTCTCGGGCAATTTTGAATATTTTTCGAAAAGGTCTTCGGAAATTCGCTAGAAATTAAATTCCCTACACGGAAATACCAAATATGTGGGGATTGCTTTCAGTTTTAAGGGTTTTCATTTTTTTGCTACAAATTCTAATGTTTTGTATTGAATCTCATTAAATTCCAATATTTACCCGATTTCTCGGGCAATTTTGAATATTTTTCGAAAAGTTCTTCGGAAATTCGCTAGAAATTAAATTCCCTACACGGAAATATCAAATATGTGGGGATTGCTTTCAGTTTTAAAGGTTTTCATTTTTTTGCTACAAATTCTGATGTTTTGTATTGAATCTCATTAAATTCCAATATTTTCCCGATGTCTCGGGCAATTTTGAATATTTTTCGAAAAGGTCTTCGGAAATTCGCTAGAAATCAAATTCCCTACACGGAAATACCAAATATGTGGGGATTGCTTTCAGTTTTAAGGGTTTTCATTTTTTTGCTACAAATTCTGATGTTTTGTATTGAATCTCATTAAATTCCAATATTTTCCCGATTTCTCGGGCAATTTTGAATATTTTTCGAAAAGGTCTTCGGAAATTCGCTAGAAATTAAATTCCCTACACGGAAATATCAAATATGTGGGGATTGCTTTCAGTTTTATGGGTTTCCATTTTTTTGCTACAAATTCTGATGTTTTCTATTGAATCTCATTAAATTCCAATATTTTCCCGATTTCTCGGGCAATTTTGAATATTTTTCGAAAAGCTCTTCGTAAATTCGCTAGAAATTAAATTCCCTACACGGAAATACCAAATATGTGGGGATTGATTTCAGTTTTAAGGGTTTCCTTTTTTTTGCTACAAATTCTGATGTTTTGTATTGAATCTCATTAAATTCCAATATTTCCCGATTTCTCGGGCAATTTTGAATATTTTTCGAAAAGGTCTTCGGAAATTCGCAAGAAATTAAATTCCCTACACGGAAATACCAAATATGTGGGGATTGCTTTCAGTTTTAACGGTTTTCATTTTTTTGCTACAAATTCTGATGTTTTGTATTGAAATTCATTAAATTCCAATATTTTCCCGATTTCTCGAGCAATTTTGAATATTTTTCGAAAAGGTCTTCGGAAATTCGCTAGAAATTAAATTCCCTACACGGAACTATCAAATATGTGGGGATTGCTTTCAGTTTTAAGGGTTTTAATTTTTTTGCTACAAATTCTGATGTTTTGTATTGAATCTCATTAAATTCCAATATTTTCCCGATTTCTCGGGCAATTTTGAATATTTTTCGAAAAGCTCTTCGGAAATTCGCTAGAAATTAAACTCCCTACACGGAAATATCAAATATGTGGGGATTGCTTTCAGTTTTAAGGGTTTTCATTTTTTTGCTACAAATTCTGATGTTTTGTATTGAATCTCATTAAATTCCAATATTTTCCCGATTTCTCGGGCAATTTTTAATATTTTTCAAAAAGGTCTTCGGAAATTCGCTAGAAATCAAATTCCCTACACAGAAATACCAAATATGTGGGGATTGCTTTCAGTTTTAAGGGTTTTCATTTTTTTGCTACAAATTCTGATGTTTTGTATTGAATCTCATTAAATTCCAATATTTTCCCGATTTCTCGGGCAATTTTGAATATTTTTCGAAAAGGTCTTCGGAAATTCGCTAGAAATTAAATTCCCTACACGGAAATATCAAATATGTGGGGATTGCTTTCAGTTTTAAGGGTTTCCATTTTTTTGCTACAAATTCTGATGTTTTGTATTGAATCTCATTATCCAATATTTTCCTGATTTCTCGGCCAATTTTGAATATTTTTCGAAAAGCTCTTCGGAAATTCGCTAGAAATTAAATTCCCTACACGGAAATACCAAATATGTGGGGATTGATTTCAGTTTTAAAGGTTCCATTTTTTTGCTACAAATTCTAATGTCTTGTATTGAATTTCATTAATTTCCAATATTTTCCCGATTTCTCGGGCAATTTTGAATATTTTTCGAAAAGCTCTTCGGAAATTCGCTAGAAATTAAATTCCCTACACGGAAATATCAAATATGTGGGGATTGATTTCAGTTTTAAGGGTTTTCATTTTTTTGCTACAAATTCTGATGTTTTGTATTGAATCTCATTAAATTCCAATATTTTCCCGATTTCTCGGGCAATTTTGAATCTTTTTCGAAAAGGTCTTCGGAAATTCGCTAGAAATTAAATTCCCTACACGGAAATACCAAATATGTGGGGATTGATTTCAGTTTTAAGGGTTTTCAGTTTTTGCTATAAATTCTGATGTTTTGTATTGAGTCTCATTAAATTCCAATATTTTCCCGATTTCTCGGGCAATTTTGAATATTTTTCGAAAAGGTCTTCGGAAATGGGCTAGAAATTAAATTCGCTACACGGAAATACCAAATATGTGGGGATTGCTTTCAGTTTTAATGGTTTTCATTTTTTTCCTACAAATTCTGATGTTTTGTATTGAATCTCATTAAATTCCAATATTTTCCCGATTTCTCGGGCAATTTTGGAATATTTTTCGAAAAGGTCTTCGGAAATTCGCTAGAAATAAAATTCCCTACACGGAAATACCAAATATGTGGGGAATGCTTTCAGTTTTAAGGGTTTTCATTTTTTTGCTACAAATTCTAATGTTTTGTATTGAATCTCATTAAATTTCAATATTTTCCCGATTTCTCGGGCAATTTTGAATATTTTTCGAAAAGGTCTTCGGAAATTCGCTAGAAATTAAATTCCCTACACGGAAATACCAAATATGTGGGGATTGCTTTCAGTTTTAAGGGTTTTCATTTTTTTGCTACAAATTCTAATGTTTTGTATTGAATCTCATTAAATTCCAATATTTACCCGATTTCTCGGGCAATTTTGAATATTTTTCGAAAAGTTCTTCGGAAATTCGCTAGAAATTAAATTCCCTACACGGAAATATCAAATATGTGGGGATTGCTTTCAGTTTTAAAGGTTTTCATTTTTTTGCTACAAATTCTGATGTTTTGTATTGAATCTCATTAAATTCCAATATTTTCCCGATGTCTCGGGCAATTTTGAATATTTTTCGAAAAGCTCTTCGGAAATTCGCTAGAAATCAAATTCCCTACACGGAAATACCAAATATGTGGGGATTGCTTTCAGTTTTAAGGGTTTTCATTTTTTTGCTACAAATTCTGATGTTTTGTATTGAATCTCATTAAATTCCAATATTTTCCCGATTTCTCTGGCAATTTTGAATATTTTTCGAAAAGGTCTTCGGAAATTCGCTAGAAATTAAATTCCCTACACGGTAATATCAAATATGTGGGGATTGCTTTCAGTTTTAAAGGTTTTCATTTTTTTGCTACAAATTCTGATGTTTTGTATTGAATCTCATTAAATTCCAATATTTTCCCGATTTCTCGGGCAATTTTGAATATTTTTCGAAAAGGTCTTCTTAAATTCGCTAGAAATTAAATTCCCTACACGGAAATACCAAATATGTGGGGATTGATTTCAGTTTTAAGGGTTTTCATTTTTTTGCTACAAATTCTGATGTTTTGTATTGAATCTTAATAAATTCCAATATTTTCCCGATTTCTCGGCCAATTTTGAATATTTTTCGAAAAGGTCTTCGGAAATTCGCTAGAAATTAAATTCCCTACACGGAAGTACCAAATATGTAGGGAATGCTTTCAGTTTTAAGGGTTTTCATTTTTTTGCTACAAATTCTAATGTTTTGTATGGAATCTCATTAAATTCCAATATTTTCCCGATTTCTCGGGCAATTTTGAATATTTTTCGAGAAGCTCTTCGGAAATTCGCTAGAAATTAAATTCCCTACACGGTAATATCAAATATGTGGGGATTGCTTTCAGTTTTAAGGGTTTTCATTTTTTTGCTACAAATTCTGATGTTTTGTATTGAATCTCATTAAATTCCAATATTTTCCCGATTTCTCGGGCAATTTTGAATATTTTTCGAAAAGGTCTTCGGAAATTCGCTAGAAATTAAATTCCCTACACGGAAATACCAAATATGTGGGGATTGCTTTCAGTTTTAAGGGTTTTCAATTTTTTGCTGTAAAATCTGATGTTTTGTATTGAATCTCATTAAATTCCAATATTTTCCCGATTTCTCGAGCCATTTTGGAATATTTTTCGAAAAGGTCTTCGGAAATTCGCTAGAAATTAAATTCCCTACACGGAAATATCAAATATGTGGGGATTTCTTTCAGTTTTAAGAGTTTTCATTTTTTTGCTACAAATTCTGATGTTTTGTATTGAATCTCTTTAAATTTCGATATTTTCCCGATTTCTCGGGCAATTTTGAATATTTTTCGAAAAGGCCTTCGGAAATGCGCTAGAAATTAAATTCCCTACACGGAAATACCAAATATGTGGGGATTGCTTTCAGTTTTAAGGGTTTTCAATTTTTTGCTACAAATTCTAATGTCTTGTATTGAATTTCATTAAATTCCAATATTTTCCCGATTTCTCGGGCAATTTTGAATATTTTTCGAAAAGGTCTTCGGAAATTCGCTAGAAATCAAATTCCCTACACGGAAATACCAAATATGTGGGGATTGCTTTCAGTTTTAAGGGTTTTCATTTTTTTGCTACAAATTCTGATGTTTTGTATTGAATCTCATTAAATTCCAATATTTTCCCGATTTCTCTGGCAATTTTGAATATTTTTCGAAAAGGTCTTCGGAAATTCGCTAGAAATTAAATTCCCTACACGGTAATATCAAATATGTGGGGATTGCTTTCAGTTTTAAGGGTTTTCATTTTTTTGCTACAAATTCTGATGTTTTGTATTGAATCTCATTAAATTCCAATATTTTCCCGATTTCTCGGGCAATTTTGAATATTTTTCGAAAAGGTCTTCGGAAATTCGCTAGAAATTAAATTCCCTACACGGAAATACCAAATATGTGGGGATTGATTTCAGTTTTAAGGCTTTTCATTTTTTTGCTACAAATTCTGATGTTTTGTATTGAATCTCATTAAATTCCAATATTTTTCCGATTTCTCGGCCAATTTTGAATATTTTTCGAAAAGGTCTTCGGAAATTCGCTAGAAATTAAATTCCCTACACGGAAATACCAAATATGTAGGGAATGCTTTCAGTTTTAAGAGTTTTCATTTTTTTGCTACAAATTCTGATGTTTTGTATTGAATCTTAATAAATTCCAATATTTTCCCGATTTCTCGGGCAATTTTGAATATTTTTCGAAAAGGTCTTCGGAAATTCGCTAGAAATTAAATTCCCTACACGGTAATATCAAATATGTGGGGATTGCTTTCAGTTTTAAGGGTTTTCATTTTTTTGCTACAAATTCTGATGTTTTGTATTGAATCTCATTAAATTCCAATATTTTCCCGATTTCTCGGGCAATTTTGAATATTTTTCGAAAAGGTCTTCGGAAATTCGCTAGAAATTAAATTCCCTACACGGAAATACCAAATATGTGGGGATTGATTTCAGTTTTAAGGGTTTCCATTTTTTTGCTACAAATTCTGATGTTTTGTATTGAATCTCATTAAATTCCAATATTTCCCTATATCTCGGGCAATTTTGAATATTTTTCGAAAAGCTCTTCGGAAATTCGCTAGAAATTAAACTCCCTACACGGAAATATCAAATATGTGGGGATTGCTTTCAGTTTTAAGGGTTTTCATTTTTTTGCTACAAATTCTGATGTTTTGTATTGAATCTCATTAAATTCCAATATTTTCCCGATTTCTCGGGCAATTTTGAATATTTTTCGAAAAGGTCTTCGGTAATTCGCTAGAAATTAAATTCTCTACACGGAAATATCAAATATGTGGGGATTGCTTTCAGTTTTAAGGGTTTTCATTTTTTTGCTACAAATTCTGATGTTTTGTATTGAATCTCATTAAATTCCAATATTTTCCCGATTTCTCGGGCAATTTTTAATATTTTTGAAAAAGGTCTTCGGAAATTCGCTAGAAATCAAATTCCCTACACAGAAATACCAAATATGTGGGGATTGCTTTCAGTTTTAAGGGTTTTCATTTTTTTGCTACAAATTCTGATGTTTTGTATTGAATCTCATTAAATTCCAATATTTTCCCGATTTCTCGGGCAATTTTGAATATTTTTCGAAAAGGTCTTCGGAAATTCGCTAGAAATTAAATTCCCTACACGGAAATATCAAATATGTGGGGATTGCTTTCAGTTTTAAGGGTTTTCATTTTTTTGCTACAAATTCTGATGTTTTGTATTGAATCTCATTAAATTCCAATATTTTCCCGATTTCTCGGGCAATTTTGAATATTTTTCGAAAAGGTCTTCGGAAATTCGCTAGAAATTAAATTCCCTACACGGAAATATCAAATATGTGGGGATTGCTTTCAGTTTTAAGGGTTTCCATTTTTTTGCTACAAATTCTGATGTTTTGTATTGAATCTCATTATCCAATATTTTCCTGATTTCTCGGCCAATTTTGAATATTTTTCGAAAAGCTCTTCGGAAATTCGCTAGAAATTAAATTCCCTACACGGAAATACCAAATATGTGGGGATTGATTTCAGTTTTAAAGGTTCCATTTTTTTGCTACAAATTCTAATGTCTTGTATTGAATTTCATTAATTTCCAATATTTTCCCGATTTCTCGGGCAATTTTGAATATTTTTCGAAAAGGTCTTCGGAAATTCGCTAGAAATTAAATTCCCTACACGGAAATATCAAATATGTGGGGATTGATTTCAGTTTTAAGGGTTTTCATTTTTTTGCTACAAATTCTGATGTTTTGTATTGAATCTCATTAAATTCCAATATTTTCCCGATTTCTCGGGCAATTTTGAATCTTTTTCGAAAAGGTCTTCGGAAATTCGCTAGAAATTAAATTCCCTACACGGAAATACCAAATATGTGGGGATTGATTTCAGTTTTAAGGGTTTTCAGTTTTTGCTATAAATTCTGATGTTTTGTATTGAGTCTCATTAAATTCCAATATTTTCCCGATTTCTCGGGCAATTTTGAATATTTTTCCAAAAGGTCTTCGGAAATGGGCTGGAAATTAAATTCGCTACACGGAAATATCAAATATGTGGGGATTGCTTTCAGTTTTAATGGTTTCCATTTTTTTGCTACAAATTCTGATGTTTTGTATTGAATCTCATTATCCAATATTTTCCTGATTTCTCGGCCAATTTTGAATATTTTTCGAAAAGGTCTTCGGAAATTCGCTAGAAATTAAATTCCCTACACGGAAATATCAAATATGTGGGGATTGCTTTCAGTTTTAAGGGTTTTCATTTTTTTGCTACAAATTCTGATGTTTTGTATTGAATCTCATTAAATTCCAATATTTTCCCGATTTCTCGGGCAATTTTGAATATTTTTCGAAAAGGTCTTCGGAAATTCGCTAGAAATTAAATTCCCTACACGGAAATATCAAATATGTGGGGATTGCTTTCAGTTTTAAGGGTTTCCATTTTTTTGCTACAAATTCTGATGTTTTGTATTGAATCTCATTATCCAATATTTTCCTGATTTCTCGGCCAATTTTGAATATTTTTCGAAAAGCTCTTCGGAAATTCGCTAGAAATTAAATTCCCTACACGGAAATACCAAATATGTGGGGATTGATTTCAGTTTTAAAGGTTCCATTTTTTTGCTACAAATTCTAATGTCTTGTATTGAATTTCATTAATTTCCAATATTTTCCCGATTTCTCGGGCAATTTTGAATATTTTTCGAAAAGCTCTTCGGAAATTCGCTAGAAATTAAATTCCCTACACGGAAATATCAAATATGTGGGGATTGATTTCAGTTTTAAGGGTTTTCATTTTTTTGCTACAAATTCTGATGTTTTGTATTGAATCTAATTAAATTCCAATATTTTCCCGATTTCTCGGGCAATTTTGAATCTTTTTCGAAAAGGTCTTCGGAAATTCGCTAGAAATTAAATTCCCTACACGGAAATACCAAATATGTGGGGATTGATTTCAGTTTTAAGGGTTTTCAGTTTTTGCTATAAATTCTGATGTTTTGTATTGAGTCTCATTAAATTCCAATATTTTCCCGATTTCTCGGGCAATTTTGAATATTTTTCGAAAAGGTCTTCGGAAATGGGCTGGAAATTAAATTCGCTACACGGAAATACCAAATATGTGGGGATTGCTTTCAGTTTTAATGGTTTTCATTTTTTTCCTACAAATTCTGATGTTTTGTATTGAATCTCATTAAATTCCAATATTTTCCCGATTTCTCGGGCAATTTTGGAATATTTTTCGAAAAGGTCTTCGGAAATTCGCTAGAAATAAAATTCCCTACACGGAAATACCAAATATGTGGGGAATGCTTTCAGTTTTAAGGGTTTTCATTTTTTTGCTACAAATTCTAATGTTTTGTATTGAATCTCATTAAATTTCAATATTTTCCCGATTTCTCGGGCAATTTTGAATATTTTTCGAAAAGGTCTTCGGAAATTCGGGATTGCTTTCAGTTTTAATGGTTTTCATTTTTTTGCTACAAATTCTAATGTTTTGTATTGAATCTCATTAAATTCCAATATTTACCCGATTTCTCGGGCAATTTTGAATATTTTTCGAAAAGGTCTTCGGAAATTCGTTAGAAATTAAATTCCCTACACGGAAATATCAAATATGTGGGGATTGCTTTCAGTTTTAAAGGTTTTCATTTTTTGCTACAAATTCTGATGTTTTGTATTGAATCTCATTAAATTCCAATATTTTCCCGATGTCTCGGGCAATTTTGAATATTTTTCGAAAAGGTCTTCGGAAATTCGCTAGAAATTAAATTCCCTACATGGTAATATCAAATATGTGGGGATTGCTTTCAGTTTTAAGGGTTTTCATTTTTTTGCTACAAATTCTGATGTTTTGTATTGAATCTCATTAAATTCCAATATTTTCCCGATTTCTCGGGCAATTTTGAATATTTTTCGAAAAGGTCTTCGGAAATTCGCTAGAAATTAAATTCCCTACACGGAAATATCAAATATGTGGGGATTGCTTTCAGTTTTAAAGGTTTTCATTTTTTGCTACAAATTCTGATGTTTTGTATTGAATCTCATTAAATTCCAATATTTTCCCGATGTCTCGGGCAATTTTGAATATTTTTCGAAAAGGTCTTCGGAAATTCGCTAGAAATCAAATTCCCTACACGGAAATACCAAATATGTGGGGATTGCTTTCAGTTTTAAGGGTTTTCATTTTTTTGCTACAAATTCTGATGTTTTGTATTGAATCTCATTAAATTCCAATATTTTCCCGATTTCTCTGGCAATTTTGAATATTTTTCGAAAAGGTCTTCGGAAATTCGCTAGAAATTAAATTCCCTACATGGTAATATCAAATATGTGGGGATTGCTTTCAGTTTTAAGGGTTTTCATTTTTTTGCTACAAATTCTGATGTTTTGTATTGAATCTCATTAAATTCCAATATTTTCCCGATTTCTCGGGCAATTTTGAATATTTTTCGAAAAGGTCTTCGGAAATTCGGGATTGCTTTCAGTTTTAATGGTTTTCATTTTTTTCCTACAAATTCTGATGTTTTGTATTGAATCTCATTAAATTCCAATATTTTCCCGATTTCTCGGGCAATTTTGAATATTTTTCGAAAAGTTCTTCGGAAATTCGCTAGAAATTAAATTCCCTACACGGAAATATCAAATATGTGGGGATTGCTTTCAGTTTTAAAGGTTTTCATTTTTTGCTACAAATTCTGATGTTTTGTATTGAATCTCATTAAATTCCAATATTTTCCCGATGTCTCGGGCAATTTTGAATATTTTTCGAAAAGGTCTTCGGAAATTCGCTAGAAATCAAATTCCCTACACGGAAATACCAAATATGTGGGGATTGCTTTCAGTTTTAAGGGTTTTCATTTTTTTGCTACAAATTCTGATGTTTTGTATTGAATCTCATTAAATTCCAATATTTTCCCGATTTCTCTGGCAATTTTGAATATTTTTCGAAAAGGTCTTCGGAAATTCGCTAGAAATTAAATTCCCTACATGGTAATATCAAATATGTGGGGATTGCTTTCAGTTTTAAGGGTTTTCATTTTTTTGCTACAAATTCTGATGTTTTGTATTGAATCTCATTAAATTCCAATATTTTCCCGATTTCTCGGGCAATTTTGAATATTTTTCGAAAAGGTCTTCGGAAATTCGCTAGAAATTAAATTCCCTACACGGAAATACCAAATATGTGGGGATTGATTTCAGTTTTAAGGGTTTTCATTTTTTTGCTACAAATTCTGATGTTTTGTATTGAATCTTAATAAATTCCAATATTTTCCCGATTTCTCGGCCAATTTTGAATATTTTTCGAAAAGGTCTTCGGAAATTCGCTAGAAATTAAATTCCCTACACGGAAATACCAAATATGTAGGGAATGCTTTCAGTTTTAAGGGTTTTCATTTTTTTGCTACAAATTCTAATGTTTTGTATGGAATCTCATTAAATTCCAATATTTTCCCGATTTCTCGGGCAATTTTGAATATTTTTCGAGAAGCTCTTCGGAAATTCGCTAGAAATTAAATTCCCTACACGGTAATATCAAATATGTGGGGATTGCTTTCAGTTTTAAGGGTTTTCATTTTTTTGCTACAAATTCTGATGTTTTGTATTGAATCTCATTAAATTCCAATATTTTCCCGATTTCTCGGGCAATTTTGAATATTTTTCGAAAAGGTCTTCGGAAATTCGCTAGAAATTAAATTCCCTACACGGAAATACCAAATATGTGGGGATTGCTTTCAGTTTTAAGGGTTTTCAATTTTTTGCTGTAAAATCTGATGTTTTGTATTGAATCTCATTAAATTCCAATATTTTCCCGATTTCTCGAGCCATTTTGGAATATTTTTCGAAAAGGTCTTCGGAAATTCGCTAGAAATTAAATTCCCTACACGGAAATATCAAATATGTGGGGATTTCTTTCAGTTTTAAGGGTTTTCATTTTTTTGCTACAAATTCTGATGTTTTGTATTGAATCTCTTTAAATTTCGATATTTTCCCGATTTCTCGGGCAATTTTGAATATTTTTCGAAAAGGCCTTCGGAAATGCGCTAGAAATTAAATTCCCTACACGGAAATACCAAATATGTGGGGATTGCTTTCAGTTTTAAGGGTTTTCAATTTTTTGCTACAAATTCTAATGTCTTGTATTGAATTTCATTAAATTCCAATATTTTCCCGATTTCTCGGGCAATTTTGAATATTTTTCGAAAAGGTCTTCGGAAATTCGCTAGAAATCAAATTCCCTACACGGAAATACCAAATATGTGGGGATTGCTTTCAGTTTTAAGGGTTTTCATTTTTTTGCTACAAATTCTGATGTTTTGTATTGAATCTCATTAAATTCCAATATTTTCCCGATTTCTCTGGCAATTTTGAATATTTTTCGAAAAGGTCTTCGGAAATTCGCTAGAAATTAAATTCCCTACACGGTAATATCAAATATGTGGGGATTGCTTTCAGTTTTAAGGGTTTTCATTTTTTTGCTACAAATTCTGATGTTTTGTATTGAATCTCATTAAATTCCAATATTTTCCCGATTTCTCGGGCAATTTTGAATATTTTTCGAAAAGCTCTTCGGAAATTCGCTAGGAATTAAATTCCCTACACTGAAATACCAAATATGTGGGGATTGATTTCAGTTTTAAGGGTTTCCATTTTTTTGCTACAAATTCTGATGTCTTGTATTGAATCTCATTAAATTCCAATATTTTCCCGATTTCTCGGGCAATTTTGAATATTTTTCGAAAAGCTCTTCGGAAATTCGCGAGAAATTAAATTCCCTACACGGAAATACCAAATATGTGGGGATTGATTTCAGTTTTAAGGGTTTTCATTTTTTTTGCTACAAATTCTGATGTTTTGTATTGAATCTCATTAAATTCCAATATTTTCCCGATTTCTCGGGCAATTTTGAATATTTTTCGAAAAGGTCTTCGGAAATTCACTAGAAATTAAATTCCCTACACGGAAATACTAAATATGTGGGGATTGATTTCAGTTTTAAGGGTTTTCAGTTTTTAGCTACAAATTCTGATGTTTTGTATTGAATTTCATTAAATTCCAATATTTTCCCGATTTCTCGGGCAATTTTTAATATTTTTCGAAAAGGTCTTCGGAAATTCGCTAGAAATTAAATTCCCAACACGGAAATACCAAATATGTGGGGATTGCTTTCAGTTTTAAGGGTTTTCAATTTTTTGCTGCAAATTCTGATGTTTTGTATTGAATCTCATTAAATTCCAATATTTTGCCGATTTCTCGAGCCATTTTGGAATATTTTTCGAAAATGTCTTCGCAAATTCGCTAGAAATAAAATTCCCTACACGGAAATACGAAATATGTGGAGATTGCTTTCAGTTTTAAGGGTTTTCATTTTTTTGCTACAAATTCTAATGTTTTGTATTGAATCTTAATAAATTCCAATATTTTCCCGCTTTCTCGGCCAATTTTTAATATTTTTCGAAAAGGTCTTCGGAAATTCGCTAGAAATTAAATTCCCTACACGGAAATACCAAATATGTTGGGATTGCTTTCAGTTTTAAAGGTTTTCATTTTTTTGCTACAAATTCTGATGTTTTGTATTGAATCTCATTAAATTCCAATATTTTCCCGATTTCTCGGGCAATTTTGAATATTTTTCGAAAAGGTCTTCGGAAATTCACTAGAAATTAAATTCCCTACACGGAAATACTAAATATGTGGGGATTGATTTCAGTTTTAAGGGTTTTCAGTTTTTAGCTACAAATTCTGATGTTTTGTATTGAATTTCATTAAATTCCCATATTTTTTTCCGATTTCTCGGGCAATTTTTAATATTTTTCGAAAAGGTGTTCGGAAATTCGCTAGAAATTAAATTCCCTACACGGAAATACCAAATATGTGGGGATTGCTTTCAGTTTTAAGGGTTTTCAATTTTTTGCTGCAAATTCTGATGTTTTGTATTGAATCTCATTAAATTCCAATATTTTGCCGATTTCTCGAGCCATTTTGGAATATTTTTCGAAAAGGTCTTCGCAAATTCGCTAGAAATAAAATGCCCTACACGGAAATACGAAATATGTGGGGATTGCTTTCAGTTTTAAGGGTTTTCATTTTTTTGCTACAAATTCTAATGTTTTGTATGGAATCTCATTAAATTCCAATATTTTCCCGATTTCTCGGGCAATTTTGAATATTTTTCGAAAAGGTCTTCGGAAATTCGCTAGAAATTAAATTCCCTACACGGAAATATCAAATATGTGGGGATTGCTTTCAGTTTTAAAGGTTTTCATTTTTTGCTACAAATTCTGATGTTATGTATTGAATCTCATTAAATTCCAATATTTTCCCGATTTCTCGGGCAATTTTGAATACTTTTCGAAAAGGTCTTTGGAAATTCGCTAGAAATTAAATTCCCTACACGGAAATATCAAATATGTGGGGATTGCTTTCAGTTTTAAGGGTTTCCATTTTTTTGCTACAAATTCTAATGTTTTGTATTGAATCTTATTAAATTCCAATATTTTCCTGATTTCTCGGGCAATTTTGAATATTTTTCGAAAAGCTCTTCGGAAATTCGCTAAAAATTAAATTCCCTACACGGAAATACCAAATATGTGGGGATTGATTTCAGTTTTAAGGGTTTTCATTTTTTTGCTACAAATTCTGATGTTTTGTATTGAATCTCATTAAATTCCAATATTTTCCCGATTTCTCGGGCAATTTTGAATATTTTTCGAAAAGGTCTTCGGAAATTCGCTAGAAATTAAATTCCCTACACGGAAACCCAAATATGTGGGGATTTATTTCAGTTTTAAGGGTTTTCAGTTTTTTGCTACAAATTCTGATGTTTTGTATTGAATCTCATTAAATTCCAATATTTTCCCGATTTCTCGGGCAATTTTTAATATTTTTCGAAAACGTCTTCGGAAATTTGCTAGAAATTAAATTCCCTACACGGAAATACGAAATATGTGGTGATTGCTTTCAGTTTTAAGGGTTTTCAATTTTTCCTACAAATTCTGATGTTTTGTATTGAATCTCATTAAATTCCAATATTTTCCCGATTTCTCGAGCACTTTTGAATATTTTTAAAAAGGTCTTCGGAAATTCGCTAGAAATAAAATTCCCTACACGGAAATATCAAATATGTGGGGATTGCTTTCAGTTTTAAGGGTTTCCATTTTTTTGCTACAAATTCTGATGTTTTGTATTGAATCTTATTAAATTCCAATATTTTCCTGATTTCTCGGGCAATTTTGAATATTTTTCGAAAAGCTCTTCGGAAATTCGCTAGAAATTAAATTCCCTACACGGAAATACCAAATATGTGGAGATTGATTTCAGTTTTAAGGGTTTCCATTTTTTTGCTACAAATTCTGATGTCTTGTATTGAATCTCATTAAATTCCAATATTTTCCCAATTTCTCTAGCAATTTTGAATATTTTGCGAAAAGCTCTTTGGAAATTCGCTAGAAATTAAATTCGCTACACGGAAATACCAAATATGTGGGGATTGATTTCAGTTTTAAGGGTTTTCAGTTTTTTGCTACAAATTCTTATGTTTTGTATTGAATTTCATTAAATTCCAATATTTTCCCATTTCTCGGGCAATTTTGAATATTTTTCGAAAAGGTCTTCGGAAATGCGCTAGAAATTAAATTCGCTACACGGAAATACCAAATATGTGCGGGGATTGCTTTCAGTTTTAAGGGTTTTCATTTTTTTGCTACAAATTCTGATGTTTTGTATTGAATCTCATTAAATTCCAATATTTTCCCGATTTCTCGGGCAATTTTTAATATTTTTCGAAAACGTCTTCGGAAATTCGCTAGAAATTAAATTCCCTACACGGAAATACGAAATATGTGGGGATTGCTTTCAGTTTTAAGGGTTTTCAATTTTTTCCTACAAATTCTGATGTTTTGTATTGAATCTCATTAAATTCCAATATTTTCCCGATTTCTCGAGCACTTTTGAATATTTTTAAAAAGGTCTTCGGAAATTCGCTAGAAATAAAATTCCCTACACGGAAATACCAAATATGTGGGGAATGCTTTCAGTTTTAAGGGTTTTCATTTTTTTGCTACAAATTCTGATGTTTTGTATTGAATCTCATTAAATTCCAATATTTTCCCGATTTCTCGGGCAATTTTTAATATTTTTCGAAAACGTCTTCGGAAATTCGCTAGAAATTAAATTCCCTACACGGAAATACGAAATATGTGGGGATTGCTTTCAGTTTTAAGGGTTTTCAATTTTTTCCTACAAATTCTGATGTTTTGTATTGAATCTCATTAAATTCCAATATTTTCCCGATTTCTCGTCCACTTTTGAATATTTTTCGAAAAGGTCTTCGGAAATTCGATAGAAATTAAATTCCCTACACGGAAATATCAAATATGTGGGGATTTCTTTCAGTTTTAAGGGTTTTCATTTTTTTGCTACAAGTTCTGATGTTTTGTATTGAATCTCATTAAATTCCAATATTTTCCCGATTTCTCGGGCAATTTTTAATATTTTTCGAAAAGGTCTTCGGAAATTCGCTAGAAATTAAATTCCCTACACGTAAATATCAAATATGTGGGGATTGCTTCCAGTTTTAAGGGTTTTCATTTTTTTGCTACAAATTCTGATGTTTTGTATTGAATCTCATTAAATTCCAATATTTTCCCGATTTCTCGTCCACTTTTGAATATTTTTCGAAAAGGTGTTCGGAAATTCGCTAGAAATTAAATTCCCTACACGGAAATATCAAATATGTGGGGAATGCTTTCAGTTTTAAGGGTTTTCATTTTTTTGCTACAAATTCTAATGTTTTGTATTGAATCTCATTAAATTCCAATATTTTCCCGATTTCTCGTCCACTTTTGAATATTTTTCGAAAAGGTCTTCGGAAATTCGCTAGAAATTAAATTCCCTACACGGAAATACCAAATATGTGGGATTGCTTTCAGTTTTAAGGGTTTTCATTTTTTTGCTACAAATTGTGATGTTTTGTATTGAATTTCATTAAATTCCAATATTTTCCCGATTTCTCGGGCAATTTTGAATATTTTTCGAAAAGGTCTTCGGAAATTCGCTAGAAATTAAATTCCCTACACGGAAATACCAAATATGTGGGGATAGCTTTCAGTTTTAAGGGTTTTCATTTTTTTGCTACAAATTCTGATGTTTTGTATTGAATTTCATTAAATTCCAATATTTTCCCGATTTTTCGGGCAATTTTGAATATTTTTCGAAAAGGTCTTCGGAAATTCGCTAGAAATTAAATTCCCTACACGGAAATACCAAATATGTGGGGATTACTTTCAGTTTTAAGGCTTTTCAATTTTTTGCTGCAAATTCTGATGTTTTGTATTGAATCTCATTAAATTCCAATATTTTCCGGATTCTCGGGCAATTTTGAATATTTTTCGAAAAGGTCTTCGGAAATTCGCTAGAAATTAAATTCCCTACACGGAAATACCAAATATGTGGGGAATGCTTTCAGTTTTAAGGGTTTTCATTTTTTTGCTACAAATTCTAATGTTTTGTATTGAATCTCATTAAATTCCAATATTTTCCCGATTTCTCGGGCAATTTTGAATATTTTTCGAAAAGGTCTTCGGAAATTCGCTAGAAATTAAATTCCCTACACGGAAATACAAAATATGTGGGGATTGCTTTCAGTTTTAAGGGTTTTCAATTTTTTGCTGCAAATTCTGATGTTTTGTATTGAATTTCATTAAATTCCAATATTTTCCGGATTCTCGGGCAATTTAGAATATTTTTCGAAAAGGTCTTCGGAAACTCGCTAGAAATTAAATTCCCTACACGGAAACACCAAATATGTGGGGAATGCTTTCAGTTTTAAGGGTTTTCATTTTTTTGCTACAAATTCTAATGTTTTGTATTGAATCTCATTAAATTCCAATATTTTCCCGATTTCCCGGGCAATTTTGAAAATTTTTCGAAAAGGTCTTCGGAAATTCGCTAGAAATTAAATTCCCTACACGGAAATACCAAATATGTGGGGATTGCTTTCAGTTTTAAGGGTTTTCATTTTTTTGCTACAAATTCTGATGTTTTGTATTGAATTTCATTAAATTCCAATATTTTCCCGATTTCTCGGGCAATTTTGAATATTTTTCGAAAAGGTCTTCGGAAATTCGCTAGAAATTAAATTCCCTACACGGAAATACCAAATATGTGGAGATTGATTTCAGTTTTAAGGGTTTTCAATTTTTTGCTGCAAATTCTGATGTTTTGCATTGAATCTCATTAAATTCCAATATTTTCCGGATTCTCGGGCAATTTTGAATATTTTTCGAAAAGGTCTTCGGAAATTCGCTAGAAATTAAATTTCCTACACGGAAATACCACATATGTGGGGATTGCTTTCAGTTTTAAGGGTTTTCAATTTTTTGCTGCAAATTCTGATGTTTTGTATTGAATTTCATTAAATTCCAATATTTTCCGGATTCTCGGGCAATTTAGAATATTTTTCGAAAAGGTCTTCGGAAACTCGCTAGAAATTAAATTCCCTACACGGAAACACCAAATATGTGGGGAATGCTTTCAGTTTTAAGGGTTTTCATTTTTTTGCTACAAATTCTAATGTTTTGTATTGAATCTCATTAAATTCCAATATTTTCCCGATTTCTCGGGCAATTTTGAATATTTTTCGAAAAGGTCTTCGGAAATTCGCTAGAAATTAAATTTCCTACACGGAAATACCAAATATGTGGGGATTGCTTTCAGTTTTAAGGGTTTTCATTTTTTTGCTACAAATTCTGATGTTTTGTATTGAATTTCATTAAATTCCAATATTTTCCTGATTTCTCGGGCAATTTTGAATATTTTTCGAAAAGCTCTTCGGAAATTCGCTAAAAATTAAATTCCCTACACGGAAATACCAAATATGTGGGGATTGATTTCAGTTTTAAGGGTTTTCATTTTTTTGCTACAAATTCTGATGTTTTGTATTGAATCTCATTAAATTCCAATATTTTCCGATTTCTCGGGCAATTTTGAATATTTTTCGAAAAGGTCTTCGGAAATTCGCTAGAAATTAAATTCCCTACACGGAAACCCAAATATGTGGGGATTTATTTCAGTTTTAAGGGTTTTCAGTTTTTTGCTACAAATTCTGATGTTTTGTATTGAATCTCATTAAATTCCAATATTTTCCCGATTTCTCGGGCAATTTTTAATATTTTTCGAAAACGTCTTCGGAAATTTGCTAGAAATTAAATTCCCTACACGGAAATACGAAATATGTGGTGATTGCTTTCAGTTTTAAGGGTTTTCAATTTTTCCTACAAATTCTGATGTTTTGTATTGAATCTCATTAAATTCCAATATTTTCCCGATTTCTCGAGCACTTTTGAATATTTTTAAAAAGGTCTTCGGAAATTCGCTAGAAATAAAATTCCCTACACGGAAATATCAAATATGTGGGGATTGCTTTCAGTTTTAAGGGTTTCCATTTTTTTGCTACAAATTCTGATGTTTTGTATTGAATCTTATTAAATTCCAATATTTTCCTGATTTCTCGGGCAATTTTGAATATTTTTCGAAAAGCTCTTCGGAAATTCGTTAGAAATTAAATTCCCTACACGGAAATACCAAATATGTGGAGATTGATTTCAGTTTTAAGGGTTTCCATTTTTTTGCTACAAATTCTGATGTCTTGTATTGAATCTCATTAAATTCCAATATTTTCCCAATTTCTCTGGCAATTTTGAATATTTTGCGAAAAGCTCTTTGGAAATTCGCTAGAAATTAAATTCGCTACACGGAAATACCAAATATGTGCGGGGATTGCTTTCAGTTTTAAGGGTTTTCAGTTTTTTGCTACAAATTCTTATGTTTTGTATTGAATTTCATTAAATTCCAATATTTTCCCATTTCTCGGGCAATTTTGAATATTTTTCGAAAAGGTCTTCGGAAATGCGCTAGAAATTAAATTCGCTACACGGAAATACCAAATATGTGCGGGGATTGCTTTCAGTTTTAAGGGTTTTCATTTTTTTGCTACAAATTCTGATGTTTTGTATTGAATCTCATTAAATTCCAATATTTTCCCGATTTCTCGGGCAATTTTTAATATTTTTCGAAAACGTCTTCGGAAATTCGCTAGAAATTAAATTCCCTACACGGAAATACGAAATATGTGTGGATTGCTTTCAGTTTTAAGGGTTTTCAATTTTTTCCTACAAATTCTGATGTTTTGTATTGAATCTCATTAAATTCCAATATTTTCCCGATTTCTCGAGCACTTTTGAATATTTTTAAAAAGGTCTTCGGAAATTCGCTAGAAATAAAATTCCCTACACGGAAATACCAAATATGTGGGGAATGCTTTCAGTTTTAAGGGTTTTCATTTTTTTGCTACAAATTCTGATGTTTTGTATTGAATCTCATTAAATTCCAATATTTTCCCGATTTCTCGGGCAATTTTTAATATTTTTCGAAAACGTCTTCGGAAATTCGCTAGAAATTAAATTCCCTACACGGAAATACGAAATATGTGGGGATTGCTTTCAGTTTTAAGGGTTTTCAATTTTTTCCTACAAATTCTGATGTTTTGTATTGAATCTCATTAAATTCCAATATTTTCCCGATTTCTCGTCCACTTTTGAATATTTTTCGAAAAGGTCTTCGGAAATTCGATAGAAATTAAATTCCCTACACGGAAATATCAAATATGTGGGGATTTCTTTCAGTTTTAAGGGTTTTCATTTTTTTGCTACAAGTTCTGATGTTTTGTATTGAATCTCATTAAATTCCAATATTTTCCCGATTTCTCGGGCAATTTTTAATATTTTTCGAAAAGGTCTTCGGAAATTCGCTAGAAATTAAATTCCCTACACGTAAATATCAAATATGTGGGGATTGCTTCCAGTTTTAAGGGTTTTCATTTTTTTGCTACAAATTCTGATGTTTTGTATTGAATCTCATTAAATTCCAATATTTTCCCGATTTCTCGTCCACTTTTGAATATTTTTCGAAAAGGTGTTCGGAAATTCGCTAGAAATTAAATTCCCTACACGGAAATATCAAATATGTGGGGAATGCTTTCAGTTTTAAGGGTTTTCATTTTTTTGCTACAAATTCCTAATGTTTTGTATTGAATCTCATTAAATTCCAATATTTTCCCGATTTCTCGTCCACTTTTGAATATTTTTCGAAAAGGTCTTCGGAAATTCGCTAGAAATTAAATTCCCTACACGGAAATACCAAATATGTGGGGATTGCTTTCAGTTTTAAGGGTTTTCATTTTTTTGCTACAAATTGTGATGTTTTGTATTGAATTTCATTAAATTCCAATATTTTCCCGATTTCTCGGGCAATTTTGAATATTTTTCGAAAAGGTCTTCGGAAATTCGCTAGAAATTAAATTCCCTACACGGAAATACCAAATATGTGGGGATAGCTTTCAGTTTTAAGGGTTTTCATTTTTTTGCTACAAATTCTGATGTTTTGTATTGAATTTCATTAAATTCCAATATTTTCCCGATTTTTCGGGCAATTTTGAATATTTTTCGAAAAGGTCTTCGGAAATTCGCTAGAAATTAAATTCCCTACACGGAAATACCAAATATGTGGGGATTACTTTCAGTTTTAAGGCTTTTCAATTTTTTGCTGCAAATTCTGATGTTTTGTATTGAATCTCATTAAATTCCAATATTTTCCGGATTCTCGGGCAATTTTGAATATTTTTCGAAAAGGTCTTCGGAAATTCGCTAGAAATTAAATTCCCTACACGGAAATACCAAATATGTGGGGAATGCTTTCAGTTTTAAGGGTTTTCATTTTTTTGCTACAAATTCTAATGTTTTGTATTGAATCTCATTAAATTCCAATATTTTCCCGATTTCTCGGGCAATTTTGAATATTTTTCGAAAAGGTCTTCGGAAATTCGCTAGAAATTAAATTCCCTACACGGAACTATCAAATATGTGGGGATTGCTTTCAGTTTTAAGGGTTTTCATTTTTTTGCTACAAATTCTGATGTTTTGTATTGAATTTCATTAAATTCCAATATTTTCCCGATTTCTCGGGCAATTTTGAATATTTTTCGAAAAGGTCTTCGGAAATTCGCTAGAAATTAAATTCCCTACACGGAAATACCACATATGTGGGGATTGCTTTCAGTTTTAAGGGTTTTCAATTTTTTTGCTGCAAATTCTGATGTTTTGTATTGAATTTCATTAAATTCCAATATTTTCCGGATTCTCGGGCAATTTAGAATATTTTTCGAAAAGGTCTTCGGAAACTCGCTAGAAATTAAATTCCCTACACGGAAACACCAAATATGTGGGGAATGCTTTCAGTTTTAAGGGTTTTCATTTTTTTGCTACAAATTCTAATGTTTTGTATTGAATCTCATTAAATTCCAATATTTTCCCGATTTCTCGGGCAATTTTGAATATTTTTCGAAAAGGTCTTCGGAAATTCGCTAGAAATTAAATTCCCTACACGGAAATACCAAATATGTGGGGATTGCTTTCAGTTTTAAGGGTTTTCATTTTTTTGCTACAAATTCTGATGTTTTGTATTGAATTTCATTAAATTCCAATATTTTCCCGATTTCTCGGGCAATTTTGAATATTTTTCGAAAAGGTCTTCGGAAATTCGCTAGAAATTAAATTCCCTACACGGAAATACCAAATATGTGGGGATTGCTTTCAGTTTTAAGGGTTTTCAATTTTTTGCTGCAAATTCTGATGTTTTGCATTGAATCTCATTAAATTCCAATATTTTCCGGATTCTCGGGCAATTTTGAATATTTTTCGAAAAGGTCTTCGGAAATTCGCTAGAAATTAAATTCCCTACACGGAAACATCAAATATGTGGGGAATGCTTTCAGTTTTAAGGGTTTTCATTTTTTTGCTACAAATTCTAATGTTTTGTATTGAATCTCATTAAATTCCAATATTTTCCGGATTCTCGGGCAATTTTGAATATTTTTCGAAAAGGTCTTCGGAAATTCGCTAGAAATTAAATTCCCTACACGGAAATACCAAATATGTGGGGATTGCTTTCAGTTTTAAGGGTTTTCAATTTTTTGCTGCAAATTCTGATGTTTTGTATTGAATCTCATTAAATTCCAATATTTTCCCGATTTCTCGGGCTATTTTGAATATTTTTCGAAAAGGTCTTCGGAAATTGGCTAGAAATTAAATTCCCTACACGGAAATACCAAATATGTGGGGATTGCTTTCAGTTTTAAGGGTTTTCAATTTTTTGCTGCAAATTCTGATGTTTTGTATTGAATCTCATTAAATTCCAATATTTTCCCGATTTCTCGGGCTATTTTGAATATTTTTCGAAAAGGTCTTCGGAAATTGGCTAGAAATTAAATTCTCTACACGGAAATACCAAATATGTGGGGATAGCTTTCAGTTTTAAGGGTTTTCATTTTTTTGCTACAAATTCTGATGTTTTGTATTGAATTTCATTAAATTCCAATATTTTCCCGATTTCTCGGGCAATTTTGAATATTTTTCGAAAAGGTCTTCGGAAATTCGCTAGAAATTAAATTCCCTACACGGAAATACCAAATATGTGGGGATTGCTTTCAGTTTTAAGGGTTTTCAATTTTTTCCTACAAATTCTGATGTTTTGTATTGAATCTCATTAAATTCCAATATTTTCCCGATTTCTCGTCCACTTTTGAATATTTTTCGAAAAGGTCTTCGGAAATTCGATAGAAATTAAATTCCCTACACGGAAATATCAAATATGTGGGGATTGCTTTCAGTTTTAAGGGTTTTCATTTTTTTGCTACAAATTCTGATGTTTTGTATTGAATCTCATTAAATTCCAATATTTTCCCGATTTCTCGGGCAATTTTTAATATTTTTCGAAAAGGTCTTCGGAAATTCGCTAGAAATTAAATTCCCTACACGTAAATATCAAATATGTGGGGATTGCTTTCAGTTTTAAGGGTTTTCATTTTTTTGCTACAAATTCTGATGTTTTGTATTGAATCTCATTAAATTCCAATATTTTCCCGATTTCTCGTCCACTTTTGAATATTTTTCGAAAAGGTCTTCGGAAATTCGCTAGAAATTAAATTTCCTACACGGAAATATCAAATATGTGGGGAATGCTTTCAGTTTTAAGGGTTTTCATTTTTTTGCTACAAATTCTAATGTTTTGTATTGAATCTCATTAAATTCCAATATTTTCCCGATTTCTCGTCCACTTTTGAATATTTTTCGAAAAGGTCTTCGGAAATTCGCTAGAAATTAAATTCCCTACACGGAAATACCAAATATGTGGGGATTGCTTTCAGTTTTAAGGGTTTTCAATTTTTTGCTGCAAATTCTGATGTTTTGTATTGAATCTCAATAAATTCCAATATTTTCCGGATTCTCGGGCAATTTTGAATATTTTTCGAAAAGGTCTTCGGAAATTCGCTAGAAATTAAATTCCCTACACGGAAATACCAAATATGTGGGGATTGCTTTCAGTTTTAAGGGTTTTCATTTTTTTGCTACAAATTCTAATGTTTTGTATTGAATCTCATGAAATTCCAATATTTTCCCAATTTCTCGGGCAATTTTGAATATTTTTCGAAAAGGTCTTCGGAAATTCGCTAGAAATTAAATTTCCTACACGGAAATATCAAATATGTGGGGATTGCTTTCAGTTTTAAGGGTTTCCATTTTTTTGCTACAAATTCCGATGTTTTGTATTGAATCTTATTAAATTCCAATATTTTCTCGATTTCTCGGGCAATTTTGAATATTTTTCGAAAAGCTCTTCGGAAATTCGCGAGAAATTAAATTCCCTACACGGAAATACCAAATATGTGGGGATTGATTTCAGTTTTAAGGGTTTTCATTTTTTTGCTACAAATTCTGATGTTTTGTATTGAATCTCATTAAATTCCAATATTTTCTCGATTTCTCGGGCAATTTTGAATATTTTTCGAAAAGCTCTTCGGAAATTCGCGAGAAATTAAATTCCCTACACGGAAATACCAAATATGTGGGGATTGATTTCAGTTTTAAGGGTTTTCATTTTTTTGCTACAAATTCTAATGTTTTGTATTGAATCTCATTAAATTCCAATATTTTCCCGATTTCTCGGGCAATTTTGAATATTTTTCGAAAAGGTCTTCGGAAATTCGCTAGAAATTAAATTCCCTACACGGAAATACCAAATATGTGGGGATTGCTTTCAGTTTTAAGGGTTTTCATTTTTTTGCTACAAATTCTGATGTTTTGTATTGAATTTCATTAAATTCCAATATTTTCCCGATTTCTCGGGCAATTTTGAATATTTTTCGAAAAGGTCTTCGGAAATTCGCTAGAAATTAAATTCCCTACACGGAAATACCAAATATGTGGGGATTGCTTTCAGTTTTAAGGGTTTTCAATTTTTTGCTGCAAATTCTGATGTTTTGCATTGAATCTCATTAAATTCCAATATTTTCCGGATTCTCGGGCAATTTTGAATATTTTTCGAAAAGGTCTTCGGAAATTCGCTAGAAATTAAATTCCCTACACGGAAACATCAAATATGTGGGGAATGCTTTCAGTTTTAAGGGTTTTCATTTTTTTGCTACAAATTCTAATGTTTTGTATTGAATCTCATTAAATTCCAATATTTTCCGGATTCTCGGGCAATTTTGAATATTTTTCGAAAAGGTCTTCGGAAATTCGCTAGAAATTAAATTCCCTACACGGAAATACCAAATATGTGGGGAATGCTTTCAGTTTTAAGGGTTTTCATTTTTTTGCTACAAATTCTAATGTTTTGTATTGAATCTCATTAAATTCCAATATTTTCCCGATTTCTCGGGCAATTTTGAATATTTTTCGAAAAGGTCTTCGGAAATTGGCTAGAAATTAAATTCCCTACACGGAAATACCAAATATGTGGGGATTGCTTTCAGTTTTAAGGGTTTTCAATTTTTTGCTGCAAATTCTGATGTTTTGTATTGAATCTCATTAAATTCCAATATTTTCCCGATTTCTCGGGCTATTTTGAATATTTTTCGAAAAGGTCTTCGGAAATTGGCTAGAAATTAAATTCCCTACACGGAAATACCAAATATGTGGGGATAGCTTTCAGTTTTAAGGGTTTTCATTTTTTTGCTACAAATTCTGATGTTTTGTATTGAATTTCATTAAATTCCAATATTTTCCCGATTTCTCGGGCAATTTTGAATATTTTTCGAAAAGGTCTTCGGAAATTCGCTAGAAATTAAATTCCCTACACGGAAATACCAAATATGTGGGGATTGCTTTCAGTTTTAAGGGTTTTCAATTTTTTCCTACAAATTCTGATGTTTTGTATTGAATCTCATTAAATTCCAATATTTTCCCGATTTCTCGTCCACTTTTGAATATTTTTCGAAAAGGTCTTCGGAAATTCGATAGAAATTAAATTCCCTACACGGAAATACCAAATATGTGGGGATTGATTTCAGTTTTAAGGGTTTTCATTTTTTTGCTACAAATTCTGATGTTTTGTATTGAATCTCATTAAATTCCAATATTTTCTCGATTTCTCGGGCAATTTTGCATATTTTTCGAAAAGGTCTTCGGAAATTCGCTAGATATTAAATTCCCTACACGGTAAAATCAAATATGTGGGGATTGCTTTCAGTTTTAAGGCTTTTCATTTTTTTGCTACAAATTCTGATGTTTTGTATTGAATCTCATTAAATTCCAATATTTTCCCAATTTCTCGGGCAATTTTGAATATTTTTCGAAAAGGTCTTCGGAAATTCGCTAGAAATTAAATTTCCTACACGGAAATATCAAATATGTGGGGATTGCTTTCAGTTTTAAGGGTTTCCATTTTTTTGCTACAAATTCCGATGTTTTGTATTGAATCTTATTAAATTCCAATATTTTCTCGATTTCTCGGGCAATTTTGAATATTTTTCGAAAAGCTCTTCGGAAATTCGCGAGAAATTAAATTCCCTACACGGAAATACCAAATATGTGGGGATTGATTTCAGTTTTAAGGGTTTTCATTTTTTTGCTACAAATTCTGATGTTTTGTATTGAATCTCATTAAATTCCAATATTTTCCCGATTTCTCGGGCAATTTTTAATATTTTTCGAAAAGGTCTTCGGAAATTCGCTAGAAATTAAATTCCCTACACGGAAATACCAAATATGTGGGGATTGCTTTCAGTTTTAAGGGTTTTCAATTTTTTGCTGCAAATTCTGATGTTTTGTATTGAATCTCATTAAATTCCAATATTTTCCCGATTTCTCGAGCCATTTTGGAATATTTTTCGAAAAGGTCTTCGGAAATTCGCTAGAAATAAAATTCCCTACACGGAAATACCAAATATGTGGGGAATGCTTTCAGTTTTAAGGGTTTTCATTTTTTTGCTACAAATTCTAATGTTTTGTATTGAATCTTAATAAATTCCAATATTTTCCCGATTTCTCGGCCAATTTTGAATATTTTTCGAAAAGGTCTTCGGAAATTCGCTAGAAATTAAATTCCCTACACGGAAATACCAAGTATGTGGGGATTGCTGTCAGTTTTAAGGGTTTTCAATTTTTTGCTACAAATTCTAATGTTTTGTATGGAATCTCATTAAATTCCAATATTTTCCCGATTTCTCGGGAAATTTTGAAATATTTTTCGAAAAGGTCTTCGGAAATTCGCTAGAAATTAAATTCCCTACACGGAAATATCAAATATGTGGGGATTGCTTTCAGTTTTAAAAGTTTTCATTTTTTTGCTACAAATTCTGATGTTTTGTATTGAATCTCATTAAATTCCAATATTTTCCCGATTTCTCGGGCAATTTTTAATATTTTTCGAAAAGGTCTTCGGAAATTCGCTAGAAATCAAATTCCCTACACGGAAATACCAAATATGTGGGGATTGCTTTCAGTTTTAAGGGTTTTCATTTTTTTGCTACAAATTCTGATGTTTTGTATTGAATCTCATTAAATTCCAATATTTTCCCGATTTCTCGGGCAATTTTGAATATTTTTCGAAAAGGTCTTCGGAAATTCGCTAGAAATTAAATTCCCTACACGGAAATATCAAATATGTGGGGATGGCTTTCAGTTTTAAGGGTTTTCAATTTTTTGCTACAAATTCTAATGTTTTGTATTGAATCTCATTAAATTCCAATATTTTCCCGATTTCTCGGGCAATTTTGAATATTTTTCGAAAAGGTCTTCGGAAATTCGCTAGAAATTAAATTCCCTACACGGAAATATCAAATATGTGGGGATTGCTTTCAGTTTTAAAGGTTTTCATTTTTTTGCTACAAATTCTGATGTTTTGTATTGAATCTCATTAAATTCCAATATTTTCCCGATTTCTCGGGCAATTTTGAATATTTTTCGAAAAGGTCTTCGGAAATTCGCTAGAAATCAAATTCCCTACACGGAAATACCAAATATTTGGGGATTGCTTTCAGTTTTAAGGGTTTTCATTTTTTTGCTACAAATTCTGATGTTTTGTATTGAATCTCATTAAATTCCAATATTTTCCCGATTTCTCGGGCAATTTTGAAATATTTTTCGAAAAGGTCTTCGGAAATTCGCTAGAAATTAAATTCCCTACACGGAAATATCAAATATGTGGGGATTGCTTTCAGTTTTAAAGGTTTTCATTTTTTTGCTACAAATTCTGATGTTTTGTATTGAATCTCATTAAATTCCAATATTTTCCCGATTTCTCGGGCAATTTTTAATATTTTTCGAAAAGGTCTTCGGAAATTCGCTAGAAATCAAATTCCCTACACGGAAATACCAAATATATGGGGATTGCTTTCAGTTTTAAGGGTTTTCATTTTTTTGCTACAAATTCTGATGTTTTGTATTGAATCTCATTAAATTCCAATATTTTCCCGATTTCTCGGGCAATTTTGAATATTTTTCGAAAAGGTCTTCGGAAATTCGCTAGAAATTAAATTCCCTACACGGAAATATCAAATATGTGGGGATTGCTTTCAGTTTTAAGGGTTTTCAATTTTTTGCTACAAATTCTAATGTTTTGTATTGAATCTCATTAAATTCCAATATTTTCCCGATTTCTCGGGCAATTTTGAATATTTTTCGAAAAGGTCTTCGGAAATTCGCTAGAAATTAAATTCCCTACACGGAAATATCAAATATGTGGGGATTGCTTTCAGTTTTAAAGGTTTTCATTTTTTTGCTACAAATTCTGATGTTTTGTATTGAATCTCATTAAATTCCAATATTTTCCCGATTTCTCGGGCAATTTTGAATATTTTTCGAAAAGGTCTTCGGAAATTCGCTAGAAATCAAATTCCCTACACGGAAATACCAAATATTTGGGGATTGCTTTCAGTTTTAAGGGTTTTCATTTTTTTGCTACAAATTCTGATGTTTTGTATTGAATCTCATTAAATTCCAATATTTTCCCGATTTCTCGGGCAATTTTGAATATTTTTCGAAAAGGTCTTCGGAAATTCGCTAGAAATTAAATTCCCTACACGGAAATACCAAATATGTGGGGATTGCTTTCAGTTTTAAGGGTTTCCATTTTTTTGCTACAAATTCTGATGTTTTGTATTGAATCTTATTAAATTCCAATATTTTCCCGATTTCTCGGGCAATTTTGAGTATTTTTCGAAAAGCTCTTCGGAAATTTGCGAGAAATTAAATTCCCTACACGGAAATACCAAATATGTGGGGATTGATTTCAGTTTTAATGGTTTTCATTTTTTTGCTACAAATTCTGATGTTTTGTATTGAATCTCATTAAATTCCAATATTTTCCCGATTTCTCGGGCAATTTTGCATATTTTTCGAAAAGGTCTTCGGAAATTCGCTAGAAATTAAATTCCCTACACGGTAAAATCAAATATGTGCGGATTGCTTTCAGTTTTAAGGCTTTTCATTTTTTTGCTACAAATTCTGATGTTTTGTATTGAATCTCATTAAATTCCAATATTTTCCCAATTTCTCGGGCAATTTTGAATATTTTTCGAAAAGGTCTTCGGAAATTCGCTAGAAATCAAATTTCCTACACGGAAATATCAAATATGTGGGGATTGCTTTCAGTTTTAAGGGTTTCCATTTTTTTGCTACAAATTCTGATGTTTTGTATTGAATCTTATTAAATTCCAATATTTTCTCGATTTGTCGGGCAATTTTGAATATTTTTCGAAAAGCTCTTCGGAAATTCGCGAGAAATTAAATTCTCTACACGGAAATACCAAATATGTGGGGATTGATTTCAGTTTTAAGGATTTTAATTTTTTTGCTACAAATTCTGATGTTTTGTATTGAATCTCATTAAATTCCAATATTTTCCCGATTTCTCGGGCAATTTTGAATATTTTTCGAAAAGGTCTTCGGAAATTCGCTAGAATATAAATTCCCTACACGGAAATACCAAATATGTGGGGATTGATTTCAGTTTTAAGGGTTTCCCATTTTTTTGCTACAAATTCTGATGTCTTGTATTGAATCTCATTAAATTCCAATATTTTCCCGATTTCTCGGGCAATTTTGAGTATTTTTCGAAAAGCTCTTCGGAAATTTGCGAGAAATTAAATTCCCTACACGGAAATACCAAATATGTGGGGATTGATTTCAGTTTTAATGGTTTTCATTTTTTTGCTACAAATTCTGATGTTTTGTATTGAATCTCATTATATTCCAATATTTTCCCGATTTCTCGAGCAATTTTGCATATTTTTCGAAAAGGTCTTCGGAAATTCGCTAGAAATTAAATTCCCTACACGGTTAAATCAAATATGTGGGGATTGCTTTCAGTTTTAAGGCTTTTCATTTTTTTGCTACAAATTCTGATGTTTTGTATTGAATCTCATTAAATTCCAATATTTTCCCAATTTCTCGGGCAATTTTGAATATTTTTCGAAAAGGTCTTCGGAAATTCGCTAGAAATTAAATTTCCTACACGGAAATATCAAATATGTGGGGATTGCTTTCAGTTTTAAGGGTTTCCATTTTTTTGCTACAAATTCTGATGTTTTGTATTGAATCTTATTAAATTCCAATATTATCTCGATTTCTCGGGCAATTTTTAATATTTTTCGAAAAGGTCTTCGGAAATTCGCTAGAAATTAAATTCCCTACACGGAAATACCAAATATGTGGGGATTGCTTTCAGTTTTAAGGGTTTTCAATTTTTTGCTGCAAATTCTGATGTTTTGTATTGAATCTCATTAAATTCCAATA
Organism: Empis livida; assembly: GCA_963932195.1. Lineage (NCBI taxonomy): Eukaryota > Metazoa > Arthropoda > Insecta > Diptera > Empididae > Empis > Empis livida. The sequence continues at coordinate 15,273,529 of OZ010647.1, forward strand.
TTTTCCCGATTTCTCGAGCCATTTTGGAATATTTTTCGAAAAAGTCTTCGGAAATTCGCTAGAAATAAAATTCCCTACACGGAAATACCAAATATGTGGGGAATGCTTTCAGTTTTAAGGGTTTTCATTTTTTTGCTACAAATTCTAATGTTTTGTATTGAATCTTAATAAATTCCAATATTTTCCCGATTTCTCGGCCAATTTTGAATATTTTTCGAAAAGGTCTTCGGAAATTCGCTAGAAATTAAATTCCCTACACGGAAATACCAAATATGTGGGGATTGCTGTCAGTTTTAAGGGTTTTCAATTTTTTGCTACAAATTCTAATGTTTTGTATGGAATCTCATTAAATTCCAATATTTTCCCGATTTCTCGGGAAATTTTGAATATTTTTCGAAAAGGTCTTCAGAAATTCGCTAGAAATTAAATTCCCTACACGGAAATATCAAATATGTGGGGATTGCTTTCAGTTTTAAAGGTTTTCATTTTTTTGCTACAAATTCTGATGTTTTGCATTGAATCTCATTAAATTCCAATATTTTCCCGATTTCTCGGGCAATTTTTAATATTTTTCGAAAAGGTCTTCGGAAATTCGCTAGAAATCAAATTCCCTACACGGAAATACCAAATATGTGGGGATTGCTTTCAGTTTTAAGGGTTTTCAATTTTTTGCTGCAAATTCTGATGTTTTGTATTGAATCTCTTAAATTCCAATATTTTCCCGATTTCTCGAGCCATTTTGGAATATTTTTCGAAAAGGTCTTCGGAAATTCGCTAGAAATAAAATTCCCTACACGGAAATACCAAATATGTGGGGAATGCTTTCAGTTTTAAGGGTTTTCATTTTTTTGCTACAAATTCTAATGTTTTGTATTGAATCTTAATAAATTCCAATATTTTCCCGATTTCTCGGCCAATTTTGAATATATTTCGAAAAGGTCTTCGGAAATTCGCTAGAAATTAAATTCCCTACACGGAAATGCCAAGTATGTGGGGATTGCTGTCAGTTTTAAGGGTTTTCAATTTTTTGCTACAAATTCCAATGTTTTGTATGGAATCTCATTAAATTCCAATATTTTCCCGATTTCTCGGGAAATTTTGAAATATTTTTCGAAAAGGTCTTCGGAAATTCGCTAGAAATTAAATTCCCTACACGGAAATATCAAATATGTGGGGATTGCTTTCAGTTTTAAAGGTTTTCATTTTTTTGCTACAAATTCTGATGTTTTGTATTGAATCTCATTAAATTCCAATATTTTCCCGATTTCTCGGGCAATTTTTAATATTTTTCGAAAAGGTCTTCGGAAATTCGCTAGAAATCAAATTCCCTACACGGAAATACCAAATATGTGGGGATTGCTTTCAGTTTTAAGGGTTTTCATTTTTTTGCTACAAATTCTGATGTTTTGTATTGAATCTCATTAAATTCCAATATTTTCCCGATTTCTCGGGCAATTTTGAATATTTTTCGAAAAGGTCTTCGGAAATTCGCTAGAAATTAAATTCTCTACACGGAAATATCAAATATTGCTTTCAGTTTTAAGGGTTTTCAATTTTTTGCTACAAATTCTAATGTTTTGTATTGAATCTCATTAAATTCCAATATTTTCCCGAATTTTGAATATTTTTCGAAAAGGTCTTCGGAAATTCGCTAGAAATTAAATTCCCTACACGGAAATATCAAATATGTGGGGATTGCTTTCAGTTTTAAAGGTTTTCATTTTTTTGCTACAAATTCTGATGTTTTGTATTGAATCTCATTAAATTCCAATATTTTCCCGATTTCTCGGGCAATTTTGAATATTTTTCGAAAAGGTCTTCGGAAATTCGCTAGAAATTAAATTTCCTACACGGAAATATCAAATATTTTTGCTACAAATTCTAATGTTTTGTATTGAATCTTAATAAATTCCAATATTTTCCCGATTTCTCGGCCAATTTTGAATATTTTTCGAAAAGGTCTTCGGAAATTCGCTAGAAATTAAATTCCCTACACGGAAATACCAAGTATGTGGGGATTGCTGTCAGTTTTAAGGGTTTTCAATTTTTTGCTACAAATTCTAATGTTTTGTATGGAATCTCATTAAATTCCAATATTTTCCCGATTTCTCGGGAAATTTTGAAATATTTTTCGAAAAGGTCTTCGGAAATTCGCTAGAAATTAAATTCCCTACACGGAAATATCAAATATGTGGGGATTGCTTTCAGTTTTAAAGGTTTTCATTTTTTTGCTACAAATTCTGATGTTTTGTATTGAATCTCATTAAATTCCAATATTTTCCCGATTTCTCGGGCAATTTTTAATATTTTTCGAAAAGGTCTTCGGAAATTCGCTAGAAATCAAATTCCCTACACGGAAATACCAAATATGTGGGGATTGCTTTCAGTTTTAAGGGTTTTCATTTTTTTGCTACAAATTCTGATGTTTTGTATTGAATCTTATTAAATTCCAATATTTTCCTGATTTCTCGGGCAATTTTGAATATTTTTCGAAAAGGTCTTCGGAAATTCGCTAGAAATTAAATTCCCTACACGGAAATATCAAATATTGCTTTCAGTTTTAAGGGTTTTCAATTTTTTGCTACAAATTCTAATGTTTTGTATTGAATCTCATTAAATTCCAATATTTTCCCGATTTCTCGGGCAATTTTGAATATTTTTCGAAAAGGTCTTCGGAAATTCGCTAGAAATTAAATTCCCTACACGGAAATATCAAATATGTGGGGATTGCTTTCAGTTTTAAAGGTTTTCATTTTTTTGCTACAAATTCTGATGTTTTGTATTGAATCTCATTAAATTCCAATATTTTCCCGATTTCTCGGGCAATTTTGAATATTTTTCGAAAAGGTCTTCGGAAATTCGCTAGAAATTAAATTTCCTACACGGAAATATCAAATATGTGGGGATTGCTTTCAGTTTTAAGGGTTTCCATTTTTTTGCTACAAATTCCGATGTTTTGTATTGAATCTTATTAAATTCCAATATTTTCCCATTTCTCGGGCAATTTTGAATATTTTTCGAAAAGGTCTTCGGAAATGCGCTAGAAATTAAATTCGCTACACGGAAATACCAAATATGTGCGGGGATTGCTTTCAGTTTTAAGGGTTTTCATTTTTTTGCTACAAATTCTGATGTTTTGTATTGAATCTCATTAAATTCCAATATTTTCCCGATTTCTCGGGCAATTTTTAATATTTTTCGAAAACGTCTTCGGAAATTCGCTAGAAATTAAATTCCCTACACGGAAATACGAAATATGTGGGGATTGCTTTCAGTTTTAAGGGTTTTCAATTTTTTCCTACAAATTCTGATGTTTTGTATTGAATCTCATTAAATTCCAATATTTTCCCGATTTCTCGAGCACTTTTGAATATTTTTAAAAAGGTCTTCGGAAATTCGCTAGAAATAAAATTCCCTACACGGAAATACCAAATATGTGGGGAATGCTTTCAGTTTTAAGGGTTTTCATTTTTTTGCTACAAATTCTGATGTTTTGTATTGAATTTCATTAAATTCCAATATTTTCCGGATTCTCGGGCAATTTTGAATATTTTTCGAAAAGGTCTTCGGAAATTCGCTAGAAATTAAATTCCCTACACGGAAATACCAAATATGTGGGGAATGCTTTCAGTTTTAAGGGTTTTCATTTTTTTGCTACAAATTCTAATGTTTTGTATTGAATCTCATTAAATTCCAATATTTTCCCGAATTTTGAATATTTTTCGAAAAGGTCTTCGGAAATTCGCTAGAAATTAAATTCCCTACACGGAAATATCAAATATGTGGGGATTGCTTTCAGTTTTAAAGGTTTTCATTTTTTTGCTACAAATTCTGATGTTTTGTATTGAATCTCATTAAATTCCAATATTTTCCCGATTTCTCGGGCAATTTTGAATATTTTTCGAAAAGGTCTTCGGAAATTCGCTAGAAATTAAATTTCCTACACGGAAATATCAAATATTTTTGCTACAAATTCTAATGTTTTGTATTGAATCTTAATAAATTCCAATATTTTCCCGATTTCTCGGCCAATTTTGAATATTTTTCGAAAAGGTCTTCGGAAATTCGCTAGAAATTAAATTCCCTACACGGAAATACCAAGTATGTGGGGATTGCTGTCAGTTTTAAGGGTTTTCAATTTTTTGCTACAAATTCTAATGTTTTGTATGGAATCTCATTAAATTCCAATATTTTCCCGATTTCTCGGGAAATTTTGAAATATTTTTCGAAAAGGTCTTCGGAAATTCGCTAGAAATTAAATTCCCTACACGGAAATATCAAATATTGCTTTCAGTTTTAAAGGTTTTCATTTTTTTGCTACAAATTCTGATGTTTTGTATTGAATCTCATTAAATTCCAATATTTTCCCGATTTCTCGGGCAATTTTTAATATTTTTCGAAAAGGTCTTCGGAAATTCGCTAGAAATCAAATTCCCTACACGGAAATACCAAATATGTGGGGATTGCTTTCAGTTTTAAGGGTTTTCATTTTTTTGCTACAAATTCTGATGTTTTGTATTGAATCTCATTAAATTCCAATATTTTCCCGATTTCTCGGGCAATTTTGAATATTTTTCGAAAAGGTCTTCGGAAATTCGCTAGAAATTAAATTCCCTACACGGAAATATCAAATATTGCTTTCAGTTTTAAGGGTTTTCAATTTTTTGCTACAAATTCTAATGTTTTGTATTGAATCTCATTAAATTCCAATATTTTCCCGATTTCTCGGGCAATTTTGAATATTTTTCGAAAAGGTCTTCGGAAATTCGCTAGAAAATAAATTCCCTACACGGAAATATCAAATATGTGGGGATTACTTTCAGTTTTAAAGGTTTTCAATTTTTTGCTACAAATTCTGATGTTTTGTATTGAATCTCATTAAATTCCAATATTTTCCCGATTTCTCGGGCAATTTTGAATATTTTTCGAAAAGGTCTTCGGAAATTCGCTAGAAATTAAATTTCCTACACGGAAATATCAAATATGTGGGGATTGCTTTCAGTTTTAAGGGTTTCCATTTTTTTGCTACAAATTCCGATGTTTTGTATTGAATCTTATTAAATTCCAATATTTTCCCGATTTCTCGGGCAATTTTGAATATTTTTCGAAAAGGTCTTCGGAAATGCGCTAGAAATTAAATTCGCTACACGGAAATACCAAATATGTGCGGGGATTGCTTTCAGTTTTAAGGGTTTTCATTTTTTTGCTACAAATTCTGATGTTTTGTATTGAATCTCATTAAATTCCAATATTTTCCCGATTTCTCGGGCAATTTTTAATATTTTTCGAAAACGTCTTCGGAAATTCGTTAGAAATTAAATTCCCTACACGGAAATACGAAATATGTGGGGATTGCTTTCAGTTTTAAGGGTTTTCAATTTTTTCCTACAAATTCTGATGTTTTGTATTGAAACTCATTAAATTCCAATATTTTCCCGATTTCTCGAGCACTTTTGAATATTTTTAAAAAGGTCTTCGGAAATTCGCTAGAAATAAAATTCCCTACACGGAAATACCAAATATGTGGGGAATGCTTTCAGTTTTAAGGGTTTTCATTTTTTTGCTACAAATTCTGATGTTTTGTATTGAATTTCATTAAATTCCAATATTTTCCGGATTCTCGGGCAATTTTGAATATTTTTCGAAAAGGTCTTCGGAAATTCGCTAGAAATTAAATTCCCTACACGGAAATACCAAATATGTGGGGAATGCTTTCAGTTTTAAGGGTTTTCATTTTTTTGCTACATGTGGGGAATGCTTTCAGTTTTAAGGGTTTTCATTTTTTTTCTAATGTTTTGTATTGAATCTCATTAAATTCCAATATTTTCCCGATTTCTCGTCCACTTTTGAATATTTTTCGAAAAGGTCTTCGGGAATTCGATAGAAATTAAATTCCCTACACGGAAATACCAAATATGTGGGGATTGCTTTCAGTTTTAAGGGTTTTAATTTTTTTGCTACAAATTGTGATGTTTTGTATTGAACTTCATTAAATTCCAATATTTTCCCGATTTCTCGGGCAATTTTGAATATTTTTCGAAAAGGTCTTCGGAAATTCGCTAGAAATTAAATTCCCTACACGGAAATACCAAATATGTGGGGATAGCTTTCAGTTTTAAGGGTTTTCATTTTTTTGCTACAAATTCTGATGTTTTGTATTGAATTTCATTAAATTCCAATATTTTCCCGATTTTTCGGGCAATTTTGAATATTTTTCGAAAAGGTCTTCGGAAATTCGCTAGAAATTAAATTCCCTACACGGAAATACCAAATATGTGGGGATTACTTTCAGTTTTAAGGGTTTTCAATTTTTTGCTGCAAATTCTGATGTTTTGTATTGAATCTCATTAAATTCCAATATTTTCCGGATTCTCGGGCAATTTTGAATATTTTTCGAAAAGGTCTTCGGAAATTCGCTAGAAATTAAATTCCCTACACGGAAATACCAAATATGTGGGGAATGCTTTCAGTTTTAAGGGTTTTCATTTTTTTGCTACAAATTCTAATGTTTTGTATTGAATCTCATTAAATTCCAATATTTTCCCGATTTCTCGGGCAATTTTGAATATTTTTCGAAAAGGTCTTCGGAAATTCGCTAGAAATTAAATTCCCTACACGGAAATACCAAATATGTGGGGATTGCTTTCAGTTTTAAGGGTTTTCATTTTTTTGCTACAAATTCTGATGTTTTGTATTGAATTTCATTAAATTCCAATATTTTCCCGATTTCTCGGGCAATTTTGAATATTTTTCGATAAGGTCTTCGGAAATTCGCTAGAAATTAAATTCCCTACACGGAAATACCAAATATGTGGGGATTGCTTTCAGTTTTAAGGGTTTTCAATTTTTTGCTGCAAATTCTGATGTTTTGTATTGAATCTCATTAAATTCCAATATTTTCCGGATTCTCGGGCAATTTAGAATATTTTTCGAAAAGGTCTTCGGAAATTCGCTAGAAATTAAATTCCCTACACGGAAACACCAAATATGTGGGGAATGCTTTCAGTTTTAAGGGTTTTCATTTTTTTGCTACAAATTCTAATGTTTTGTATTGAATCTCATTAAATTCCAATATTTTCCCGATTTCTCGGGCAATTTTGAATATTTTTCGAAAAGGTCTTCGGAAATTCGCTAGAAATTAAATTCCCTACACGGAAATACCAAATATGTGGGGATTGCTTTCAGTTTTAAGGGTTTTCATTTTTTTGCTACAAATTCTGATGTTTTGTATTGAATTTCATTAAATTCCAATATTTTCCCGATTTCTCGGGCAATTTTGAATATTTTTCGAAAAGGTCTTCGGAAATTCGCTAGAAATTAAATTCCCTACACGGAAATACCAAATATGTGGGGATTGCTTTCAGTTTTAAGGGTTTTCAATTTTTTGCTGCAAATTCTGATGTTTTGTATTGAATCTCATTAAATTCCAATATTTTCCGGATTCTCGGGCAATTTTGAATATTTTTCGAAAAGGTCTTCGGAAATTCGCAAGAAATTAAATTCCCTACACGGAAACACCAAATATGTGGGGAATGCTTTCAGTTTTAAGGGTTTTCATTTTTTTGCTACAAATTCTAATGTTTTGTATTGAATCTCATTAAATTCCAATATTTTCCGGATTCTCGGGCAATTTTGAATATTTTTCGAAAAGGTCTTCGGAAATTGGCTAGAAATTAAATTCCCTACACGGAAATACCAAATATGTGGGGATTGCTTTCAGTTTTAAGGGTTTTCATTTTTTTGCTACAAATTCTGATGTTTTGTATTGAATCTCATTAAATTCCAATATTTTCCCGATTTCTCGGGCAATTTTGAATATTTTTCGAAAAGGTCTTCGGAAATTGGCTAGAAATTAAATTCCCTACACGGAAATACCAAATATGTGGGGATTGCTTTCAGTTTTAAGGGTTTTCATTTTTTTGCTACAAATTCTGATGTTTTGTATTGAATTTCATTAAATTCCAATATTTTCCCGATTTCTCGGGCAATTTTGAATATTTTTCGAAAAGGTCTTCGGAAATTCGCTAGAAATTAAATTCCCTACACGGAAATACCAAATATGTGGGGAATGCTTTCAGTTTTAAGGGTTTTCATTTTTTTGCTACAAATTCTAATGTTTTGTATTGAATCTCATTAAATTCCAATATTTTCCCGATTTCTCGGGCAATTTTGAATATTTTTCGAAAAGGTCTTCGGAAATTGGCTAGAAATTAAATTCCCTACACGGAAATACCAAATATGTGGGGCTTGCTTTCAGTTTTAAGGGTTTTCAATTTTTTGCTGCAAATTCTGATGTTTTGTATTGAATCTCATTAAATTCCAATATTTTCCGGATTCTCGGGCAATTTTGAATATTTTTCGAAAAGGTCTTCGGAAATTCGCTAGAAATTAAATTTCCTACACGGAAATACCAAATATGTGGGGATTGCTTTCAGTTTTAAGGGTTTTAATTTTTTTGCTACAAATTGTGATGTTTTGTATTGAACTTCATTAAATTCCAATATTTTCCCGATTTCTCGGGCAATTTTGAATATTTTTCGTAAAGGTCTTCGGAAATTCGCTAGAAATTAAATTCCCTACACGGAAATACCAAATATGTGGGGATAGCTTTCAGTTTTAAGGGTTTTCATTTTTTTGCTACAAATTCTGATGTTTTGTATTGAATCTCATTAAATTCCAATATTTTCCCGATTTCTCGGGCAATTTTGAATATTTTTCGAAAAGGTCTTCGGAAATTCGCTAGAAATTAAATTCCCTACACGGAAATACCAAATATGTGGGGATTACTTTCAGTTTTAAGGGTTTTCAATTTTTTGCTGCAAATTCTGATGTTTTGTATTGAATCTCATTAAATTCCAATATTTTCCGGATTCTCGGGCAATTTTGAATATTTTTCGAAAAGGTCTTCGGAAATTCGCTAGAAATTAAATTTCCTACACGGAAATATCAAATATGTGGGGATTGCTTTCAGTTTTAAGGGTTTCCATTTTTTTGCTACAAATTCCGATGTTTTGTATTGAATCTTATTAAATTCCAATATTTTCCCGATTTCTCGGGCAATTTTGAATATTTTTCGAAAAGGTCTTCGGAAATGCGCTAGAAATTAAATTCGCTACACGGAAATACCAAATATGTGCGGGGATTGCTTTCAGTTTTAAGGGTTTTAATTTTTTTGCTACAAATTCTGATGTTTTGTATTGAATCTCATTAAATTCCAATATTTTCCCGATTTCTCGGGCAATTTTTAATATTTTTCGAAAACGTCTTCGGAAATTCGCTAGAAATTAAATTCCCTACACGGAAATACGAAATATGTGGGGATTGCTTTCAGTTTTAAGGGTTTTCAATTTTTTCCTACAAATTCTGATGTTTTGTATTGAATCTCATTAAATTCCAATATTTTCCCGATTTCTCGAGCACTTTTGAATATTTTTAAAAAGGTCTTCGGAAATTCGCTAGAAATAAAATTCCCTACACGGAAATACCAAATATGTGGGGAATGCTTTCAGTTTTAAGGGTTTTCATTTTTTTGCTACAAATTCTGATGTTTTGTATTGAATTTCATTAAATTCCAATATTTTCCGGATTCTCGGGCAATTTTGAATATTTTTCGAAAAGGTCTTCGGAAATTCGCTAGAAATTAAATTCCCTACACGGAAATACCAAATATGTGGGGAATGCTTTCAGTTTTAAGGGTTTTCATTTTTTTGCTACATGTGGGGAATGCTTTCAGTTTTAAGGGTTTTCATTTTTTTTCTAATGTTTTGTATTGAATCTCATTAAATTCCAATATTTTCCCGATTTCTCGTCCACTTTTGAATATTTTTCGAAAAGGTCTTCGGGAATTCGATAGAAATTAAATTCCCTACACGGAAATACCAAATATGTGGGGATTGCTTTCAGTTTTAAGGGTTTTAATTTTTTTGCTACAAATTGTGATGTTTTGTATTGAACTTCATTAAATTCCAATATTTTCCCGATTTCTCGGGCAATTTTGAATATTTTTCGAAAAGGTCTTCGGAAATTCGCTAGAAATTAAATTCCCTACACGGAAATACCAAATATGTGGGGATAGCTTTCAGTTTTAAGGGTTTTCATTTTTTTGCTACAAATTCTGATGTTTTGTATTGAATTTCATTAAATTCCAATATTTTCCCGATTTTTCGGGCAATTTTGAATATTTTTCGAAAAGGTCTTCGGAAATTCGCTAGAAATTAAATTCCCTACACGGAAATACCAAATATGTGGGGATTACTTTCAGTTTTAAGGGTTTTCAATTTTTTGCTGCAAATTCTGATGTTTTGTATTGAATCTCATTAAATTCCAATATTTTCCGGATTCTCGGGCAATTTTGAATATTTTTCGAAAAGGTCTTCGGAAATTCGCTAGAAATTAAATTCCCTACACGGAAATACCAAATATGTGGGGAATGCTTTCAGTTTTAAGGGTTTTCATTTTTTTGCTACAAATTCTAATGTTTTGTATTGAATCTCATTAAATTCCAATATTTTCCCGATTTCTCGGGCAATTTTGAATATTTTTCGAAAAGGTCTTCGGAAATTCGCTAGAAATTAAATTCCCTACACGGAAATACCAAATATGTGGGGATTGCTTTCAGTTTTAAGGGTTTTCATTTTTTTGCTACAAATTCTGATGTTTTGTATTGAATTTCATTAAATTCCAATATTTTCCCGATTTCTCGGGCAATTTTGAATATTTTTCGAAAAGGTCTTCGGAAATTCGCTAGAAATTAAATTCCCTACACGGAAATACCAAATATGTGGGGATTGCTTTCAGTTTTAAGGGTTTTCAATTTTTTGCTGCAAATTCTGATGTTTTGTATTGAATCTCATTAAATTCCAATATTTTCCGGATTCTCGGGCAATTTAGAATATTTTTCGAAAAGGTCTTCGGAAATTCGCTAGAAATTAAATTCCCTACACGGAAACACCAAATATGTGGGGAATGCTTTCAGTTTTAAGGGTTTTCATTTTTTTGCTACAAATTCTGATGTTTTGTATTGAATCTCATTAAATTCCAATATTTTCCCGATTTCTCGGGCAATTTTGAATATTTTTCGAAAAGGTCTTCGGAAATTCGCTAGAAATTAAATTCCCTACACGGAAATACCAAATATGTGGGGATTGCTTTCAGTTTTAAGGGTTTTCATTTTTTTGCTACAAATTCTGATGTTTTGTATTGAATTTCATTAAATTCCAATATTTTCCCGATTTCTCGGGCAATTTTGAATATTTTTCGAAAAGGTCTTCGGAAATTCGCTAGAAATTAAATTCCCTACACGGAAATACCAAATATGTGGGGATTGCTTTCAGTTTTAAGGGTTTTCAATTTTTTGCTGCAAATTCTGATGTTTTGTATTGAATCTCATTAAATTCCAATATTTTCCGGATTCTCGGGCAATTTTGAATATTTTTCGAAAAGGTCTTCGGAAATTCGCAAGAAATTAAATTCCCTACACGGAAACACCAAATATGTGGGGAATGCTTTCAGTTTTAAGGGTTTTCATTTTTTTGCTACAAATTCTAATGTTTTGTATTGAATCTCATTAAATTCCAATATTTTCCGGATTCTCGGGCAATTTTGAATATTTTTCGAAAAGGTCTTCGGAAATTGGCTAGAAATTAAATTCCCTACACGGAAATACCAAATATGTGGGGATTGCTTTCAGTTTTAAGGGTTTTCATTTTTTTGCTACTAATTCTGATGTTTTGTATTGAATCTCATTAAATTCCAATATTTTCCCGATTTCTCGGGCAATTTTGAATATTTTTCGAAAAGGTCTTCGGAAATTGGCTAGAAATTTAATTCCCTACACGGAAATACCAAATATGTGGGGATTGCTTTCAGTTTTAAGGGTTTTCATTTTTTTGCTACTAATTCTGATGTTTTGTATTGAATTTCATTAAATTCCAATATTTTCCCGATTTCTCGGGCAATTTTGAATATTTTTCGAAAAGGTCTTCGGAAATTCGCTAGAAATTAAATTCCCTACACGGAAATACCAAATATGTGGGGAATGCTTTCAGTTTTAAGGGTTTTCATTTTTTTGCTACAAATTCTAATGTTTTGTATTGAATCTCATTAAATTCCAATATTTTCCCGATTTCTCGGGCAATTTTGAATATTTTTCGAAAAGGTCTTCGGAAATTGGCTAGAAATTAAATTCCCTACACGGAAATACCAAATATGTGGGGCTTGCTTTCAGTTTTAAGGGTTTTCAATTTTTTGCTGCAAATTCTCATGTTTTGTATTGAATCTCATTAAATTCCAATATTTTCCCGATTTCTCGGGCAATTTTGAATATTTTTCGAAAAGGTCTTCGGAAATTGGCTAGAAATTAAATTCCCTACACGGAAATACCAAATATGTGGGGATTGCTTTCAGTTTTAAGGGTTTTCATTTTTTTGCTACTAATTCTGATGTTTTGTATTGAATTTCATTAAATTCCAATATTTTCCCGATTTCTCGGGCAATTTTGAATATTTTTCGAAAAGGTCTTCGGAAATTCGCTAGAAATTAAATTCCCTACACGGAAATACCAAATATGTGGGGATTGCTTTCAGTTTTAAGGGTTTTCAATTTTTTCCTACAAATTCTGATGTTTTGTATTGAATCTCATTAAATTCCAATATTTTCCCGATTTCTCGTCCACTTTTGAATATTTTTCGAAAAGGTCTTCGGAAATTCGATAGAAATTAAATTCCCTACACGGAAATATCAAATATGTGGGGATTGCTTTCAGTTTTAAGGGTTTTCATTTTTTTGCTACAAATTCTGATGTTTTGTATTGAATCTCATTAAATTCCAATATTTTCCCGATTTCTCGGGCAATTTTTAATATTTTTCGAAAAGGTCTTCGGAAATTCGCTAGAAATTAAATTCCCTACACGTAAATATCAAATATGTGGGGATTGCTTTCAGTTTTAAGGGTTTTCATTTTTTTGCTACAAATTCTGATGTTTTGTATTGAATCTCATTAAATTCCAATATTTTCCCGATTTCTCGTCCACTTTTGAATATTTTTCGAAAAGGTCTTCGGAAATTCGCTAGAAATTAAATTTCCTACACGGAAATATCAAATATGTGGGGAATGCTTTCAGTTTTAAGGGTTTTCATTTTTTTGCTACAAATTCTAATGTTTTGTATTGAATCTCATTAAATTCCAATATTTTCCCGATTTCTCGTCCACTTTTGAATATTTTTCGAAAAGGTCTTCGGAAATTCGCTAGAAATTAAATTCCCTACACGGAAATACCAAATATATGGGGATTGCTTTCAGTTTTAAGGGTTTTCATTTTTTTGCTACAAATTCTGATGTTTTGTATTGAATTTCATTAAATTCCAATATTTTCCCGATTTCTCGGGCAATTTTGAATATTTTTCGAAAAGGTCTTCGGAAATTCGCTAGAAATTAAATTCCCTACACGGAAATACCAAATATGTGGGGATTGCTTTCAGTTTTAAGGGTTTTAAATTTTTTGCTGCAAATTCTGATGTTTTGTATTGAATCTCATTAATATTTTCCGGATTGTCGGGCAATTTTGAATATTTTTCGAAAAGGTCTTCGGAAATTCGCTAGAAATTAAATTCCCTAAACGGAAATACCAAATATGTGGGGATAGCTTTCAGTTTTAAGGGTTCTCATTTTTTTGCTACAAATTCTGATGTTTTGTATTGAATTTCATTAAATTCCAATATTTTCCCGATTTCTCGGGCAATTTTGAATATTTTTGAAAAGGTCTTCGGAAATTCGCTAGAAATTAAATTCCCTACACGGAAATACCAAATATGTGGGGATTGCTTTCAGTTTTAAAGGTTTTCAATTTTTTGCTGCAAATTCTGATGTTTTGTATTGAATCTCATTAAATTCCAATATTTTCCGGATTCTCGGGCAATTTTGAATATTTTTCGAAAAGGTCTTCGGAAATTCGCTAGAAATTATATTCCCTACACGGAAATACCAAATATGTGGGGAATGCTTTCAGTTTTAAGGGTTTTCATTTTTTTGCTACAAATTCTAATGTTTTGTATTGAATCTCATTAAATTCCAATATTTTCCCGATTTCTCGGGCAATTTTGCATATTTTTCGAAAAGGTCTTCGGAAATTCGCTAGATATTAAATTCCCTACACGGTCAAATCAAATATGTGGGGATTGCTTTCAGTTTTAAGGCTTTTCATTTTTTTGCTACAAATTCTGATGTTTTGTATTGAATCTCATTAAATTCCAATATTTTCCCAATTTCTCGGACAATTTTGAATATTTTTCGAAAAGGTCTTCGGAAATTCGCTAGAAATTAAATTCCCTACACGGAAATATCAAATATGTGGGGATTGCTTTCAGTTTTAAGGGTTTCCATTTTTTTGCTACAAATTCCGATGTTTTGTATTGAATCTTATTAAATTCCAATATTTTCTCGATTTCTCGGGCAATTTTGAATATTTTTCGAAAAGCTCTTCGGAAATTCGCGAGAAATTAAATTCCCTACACGGAAATACCAAATATGTGGGGATTGATTTCAGTTTTAAGGGTTTTCATTTTTTTGCTACAAATTCTGATGTTTTGTATTGAATCTCATTAAATTCCAATATTTTCCCGATTTCTCGGGCAATTTTTAATATTTTTCGAAAAGGTCTTCGGAAATTCGCTAGAAATTAAATTCCCTACACGGAAATACCAAATATGTGGGGATTGCTTTCAGTTTTAAGGGTTTTCAATTTTTTGCTGCAAATTCTGATGTTTTGTATTGAATCTCATTAAATTCCAATATTTTCCCGATTTCTCGAGCCATTTTGGAATATTTTTCGAAAACGTCTTCGGAAATTCGCTAGAAATAAAATTCCCTACACGGAAATACCAAATATGTGGGGAATGCTTTTAGTTTTAAGGGTTTTCATTTTTTTGCTACAAATTCTAATGTTTTGTATTGAATCTTAATAAATTCCAATATTTTCCCGATTTATTGGCCAATTTTGAATATTTTTCGTAAAGGTCTTCGGAAATTCGCAAGAAATTAAATTCCCTACACGGAAATACCAAGTATGTGGGGATTGCTGTCAGTTTTAAGGGTTTTCAATTTTTTGCTACAAATTCTAATGTTTTGTATGGAATCTCATTAAATTCCAATATTTTCCCGATTTCTCGGGAAATTTTGAAATATTTTTCGAAAAGGTCTTCGGAAATTCGCTAGAAATTAAATTCCCTACACGGAAATATCAAATATGTGGGGATTGCTTTCAGTTTTAAAGGTTTTCATTTTTTTGCTACAAATTCTGATGTTTTGTATTGAATCTCATTAAATTCCAATATTTTCCCGATTTCTCGGGCAATTTTTAATATTTTTCGAAAAGGTCTTCGGAAATTCCCTAGAAATCAAATTCCCTACACGGAAATACCAAATATGTGGGGATTGCTTTCAGTTTTAAGGGTTTTCATTTTTTTGCTACAAATTCTGATGTTTTGTATTGAATCTCATTAAATTCCAATATTTTCCCGATTTATCGGGCAATTTTGAATATATTTCGAAAAGGTCTTCGGAAATTCGCTAGAAATTAAATTCCCTACACGGAAATATCAAATATGTGGGGATTGCTTTCAGTTTTAAGGGTTTTCAATTTTTTGCTACAAATTCTAATGTTTTGTATTGAATCTCATTAAATTCCAATATTTTCCCGATTTCTCGGGCAATTTTGAATATTTTTCGAAAAGGTCTTCGGAAATTCGCTAGAAATTAAATTCCCTACACGGAAATATCAAATATGTGGGGATTGCTTTCAGTTTTAAAGGTTTTCATTTTTTTTGCTACAAATTCTGATGTTTTGTATTGAATCTCATTAAATTCCAATATTTTCCCGATTTCTCGGGCAATTTTGAATATTTTTCGAAAAAGTCTTCGGAAATTCGCTAGAAATCAAATTCCCTACACGGAAATACCAAATATTTGGGGATTGCTTTCAGTTTTAAGGGTTTTCATTTTTTTGCTACAAATTCTGATGTTTTGTATTGAATCTCATTAAATTCCAATATTTTCCCGATTTCTCGGGCAATTTTGAATATTTTTCGAAAAGGTCTTCGGAAATTCGCTAGAAATTAAATTCCCTACACGGAAATACCAAATATGTGGGGATTGCTTTCAGTTTTAAGGGTTTCCATTTTTTTGCTACAAATTCTGATGTTTTGTATTGAATCTTATTAAATTCCAATATTTTCCCGATTTCTCGGGCAATTTTGAGTATTTTTCGAAAAGCTCTTCGGAAATTTGCGAGAAATTAAATTCCCTACACGGAAATACCAAATATGTGGGGATTGATTTCAGTTTTAATGGTTTTCATTTTTTTGCTACAAATTCTGATGTTTTGTATTGAATCTCATTAAATTCCAATATTTTCCCGATTTCTCGGGCAATTTTTAATATTTTTCGAAAAGGTCTTCGGAAATTCGCTAGAAATTAAATTCCCTACACGTAAATATCAAATATGTGGGGATTGCTTTCAGTTTTAAGGGTTTTCATTTTTTTGCTACAAATTCTGATGTTTTGTATTGAATCTCATTAAATTCCAATATTTTCCCGATTTCTCGTCCACTTTTGAATATTTTTCGAAAAGGTCTTCGGAAATTCGCTAGAAATTAAATTTCCTACACGGAAATATCAAATATGTGGGGAATGCTGTCAGTTTTAAGGGTTTTCATTTTTTTGCTACAAATTCTAATGTTTTGTATTGAATCTCATTAAATTCCAATATTTTCCCGATTTCTCGTCCACTTTTGAATATTTTTCGAAAAGGTCTTCGGAAATTCGCTAGAAATTAAATTCCCTACACGGAAATACCAAATATATGGGGATTGCTTTCAGTTTTAAGGGTTTTCATTTTTTTGCTACAAATTCTGATGTTTTGTATTGAATTTCATTAAATTCCAATATTTTCCCGATTTCTCGGGCAATTTTGAATATTTTTCGAAAAGGTCTTCGGAAATTCGCTAGAAATTAAATTCCCTACACGGAAATACCAAATATGTGGGGATTGCTTTCAGTTTTAAGGGTTTTAAATTTTTTGCTGCAAATTCTGATGTTTTGTATTGAATCTCATTAATATTTTCCGGATTGTCGGGCAATTTTGAATATTTTTCGAAAAGGTCTTCGGAAATTCGCTAGAAATTAAATTCCCTACACGGAAATACCAAATATGTGGGGATAGCTTTCAGTTTTAAGGGTTTTCATTTTTTTGCTACAAATTCTGATGTTTTGTATTGAATTTCATTAAATTCCAATATTTTCCCGATTTCTCGGGCAATTTTGAATATTTTTGAAAAGGTCTTCGGAAATTCGCTAGAAATTAAATTCCCTACACGGAAATACCAAATATGTGGGGATTGCTTTCAGTTTTAAGGGTTTTCAATTTTTTGCTGCAAATTCTGATGTTTTGTATTGAATCTCATTAAATTCCAATATTTTCCGGATTCTCGGGCAATTTTGAATATTTTTCGAAAAGGTCTTCGGAAATTCGCTAGAAATTATATTCCCTACACGGAAATACCAAATATGTGGGGAATGCTTTCAGTTTTAAGGGTTTTCATTTTTTTGCTACAAATTCTAATGTTTTGTATTGAATCTCATTAAATTCCAATATTTTCCCGATTTCTCGGGCAATTTTGCATATTTTTCGAAAAGGTCTTCGGAAATTCGCTAGATATTAAATTCCCTACACGGTAAAATCAAATATGTGGGGATTGCTTTCAGTTTTAAGGCTTTTCATTTTTTTGCTACAAATTCTGATGTTTTGTATTGAATCTCATTAAATTCCAATATTTTCCCAATTTCTCGGACAATTTTGAATATTTTTCGAAAAGGTCTTCGGAAATTCGCTAGAAATTAAATTTCCTACACGGAAATATCAAATATGTGGGGATTGCTTTCAGTTTTAAGGGTTTCCATTTTTTTGCTACAAATTCCGATGTTTTGTATTGAATCTTATTAAATTCCAATATTTTCTCGATTTCTCGGGCAATTTTGAATATTTTTCGAAAAGCTCTTCGGAAATTCGCGAGAAATTAAATTCCCTACACGGAAATACCAAATATGTGGGGATTGATTTCAGTTTTAAGGGTTTCCCATTTTTTTGCTACAAATTCTGATGTTTTGTATTGAATCTCATTAAATTCCAATATTTTCCCGATTTCTCGGGCAATTTTTAATATTTTTCGAAAAGGTCATCGGAAATTCGCTAGAAATTAAATTCCCTACACGGAAATACCAAATATGTGGGGATTGCTTTCAGTTTTAAGGGTTTTCAATTTTTTGCTGCAAATTCTGATGTTTTGTATTGAATCTCATTAAATTCCAATATTTTCCCGATTTCTCGAGCCATTTTGGAATATTTTTCGAAAACGTCTTCGGAAATTCGCTAGAAATAAAATTCCCTACACGGAAATACCAAATATGTGGGGAATGCTTTCAGTTTTAAGGGTTTTCATTTTTTTGCTACAAATTCTAATGTTTTGTATTGAATCTTAATAAATTCCAATATTTTCCCGATTTCTCGGCCAATTTTGAATATTTTTCGAAAAGGTCTTCGGAAATTCGCAAGAAATTAAATTCCCTACACGGAAATACCAAGTATGTGGGGATTGCTGTCAGTTTTAAGGGTTTTCAATTTTTTGCTACAAATTCTAATGTTTTGTATGGAATCTCATTAAATTCCAATATTTTCCCGATTTCTCGGGAAATTTTGAAATATTTTTCGAAAAGGTCTTCGGAAATTCGCTAGAAATTAAATTCCCTACACGGAAATATCAAATATGTGGGGATTGCTTTCAGTTTTAAAGGTTTTCATTTTTTTGCTACAAATTCTGATGTTTTGTATTGAATCTCATTAAATTCCAATATTTTCCCGATTTCTCGGGCAATTTTTAATATTTTTCGAAAAGGTCTTCGGAAATTCGCTAGAAATCAAATTCCCTACACGGAAATACCAAATATGTGGGGATTGCTTTCAGTTTTAAGGGTTTTCATTTTTTTGCTACAAATTCTGATGTTTTGTATTGAATCTCATTAAATTCCAATATTTTCCCGATTTATCGGGCAATTTTGAATATATTTCGAAAAGGTCTTCGGAAATTCGCTAGAAATTAAATTCCCTACACGGAAATATCAAATATGTGGGGATTGCTTTCAGTTTTAAGGGTTTTCAATTTTTTGCTACAAATTCTAATGTTTTGTATTGAATCTCATTAAATTCCAATATTTTCCCGATTTCTCGGGCAATTTTGAATATTTTTCGAAAAGGTCTTCGGAAATTCGCTAGAAATTAAATTCCCTACACGGAAATATCAAATATGTGGGGATTGCTTTCAGTTTTAAAGGTTTTCATTTTTTTTGCTACAAATTCTGATGTTTTGTATTGAATCTCATTAAATTCCAATATTTTCCCGATTTCTCGGGCAATTTTGAATATTTTTCGAAAAAGTCTTCGGAAATTCGCTAGAAATCAAATTCCCTACACGGAAATACCAAATATTTGGGGATTGCTTTCAGTTTTAAGGCTTTTCATTTTTTTGCTACAAATTCTGATGTTTTGTATTGAATCTCATTAAATTCCAATATTTTCCCGATTTCTCGGGCAATTTTGAATATTTTTCGAAAAGGTCTTCGGAAATTCGCTAGAAATTAAATTTCCTACACGGAAATATCAAATATGTGGGGATTGCTTTCAGTTTTAAGGGTTTCCATTTTTTTGCTACAAATTCCGATGTTTTGTATTGAATCTTATTAAATTCCAATATTTTCTCGATTTCTCGGGCAATTTTGAATATTTTTCGAAAAGCTCTTCGGAAATTCGCGAGAAATTAAATTCCCTACACGGAAATACCAAATATGTGGGGATTGATTTCAGTTTTAAGGGTTTCCCATTTTTTTGCTACAAATTCTGATGTTTTGTATTGAATCTCATTAAATTCCAATATTTTCCCAATTTCTCGGACAATTTTGAATATTTTTCGAAAAGGTCTTCGGAAATTCGCTAGAAATTAAATTTCCTACACGGAAATATCAAATATGTGGGGATTGCTTTCAGTTTTAAGGGTTTCCATTTTTTTGCTACAAATTCCGATGTTTTGTATTGAATCTCATTAAATTCCAATATTTTCCCAATTTCTCGGACAATTTTGAATATTTTTCGAAAAGGTCTTCGGAAATTCGCTAGAAATTAAATTTCCTACACGGAAATATCAAATATGTGGGGATTGCTTTCAGTTTTAAGGGTTTCCATTTTTTTGCTACAAATTCCGATGTTTTGTATTGAATCTTATTAAATTCCAATATTTTCTCGATTTCTCGGGCAATTTTGAATATTTTTCGAAAAGCTCTTCGGAAATTCGCGAGAAATTAAATTCCCTACACGGAAATACCAAATATGTGGGGATTGATTTCAGTTTTAAGGGTTTCCCATTTTTTTGCTACAAATTCTGATGTTTTGTATAGAATCTCATTAAATTCCAATATTTTCCCGATTTCTCGGGCAATTTTTAATATTTTTCGAAAAGGTCTTCGGAAATTCGCTAGAAATCAAATTCCCTACACGGAAATACCAAATATGTGGGGATTGCTTTCAGTTTTAAGGGTTTTCATTTTTTTGCTACAAATTCTGATGTTTTGTATTGAATCTCATTAAATTCCAATATTTTCCCGATTTATCGGGCAATTTTGAATATATTTCGAAAAGGTCTTCGGAAATTCGCTAGAAATTAAATTCCCTACACGGAAATATCAAATATGTGGGGATTGCTTTCAGTTTTAAGGGTTTTCAATTTTTTGCTACAAATTCTAATGTTTTGTATTGAATCTCATTAAATTCCAATATTTTCCCGATTTCTCGGGCAATTTTGAATATTTTTCGAAAAGGTCTTCGGAAATTCGCTAGAAATTAAATTCCCTACACGGAAATATCAAATATGTGGGGATTGCTTTCAGTTTTAAAGGTTTTCATTTTTTTTGCTACAAATTCTGATGTTTTGTATTGAATCTCATTAAATTCCAATATTTTCCCGATTTCTCGGGCAATTTTGAATATTTTTCGAAAAAGTCTTCGGAAATTCGCTAGAAATCAAATTCCCTACACGGAAATACCAAATATTTGGGGATTGCTTTCAGTTTTAAGGCTTTTCATTTTTTTGCTACAAATTCTGATGTTTTGTATTGAATCTCATTAAATTCCAATATTTTCCCGATTTCTCGGGCAATTTTGAATATTTTTCGAAAAGGTCTTCGGAAATTCGCTAGAAATTAAATTTCCTACACGGAAATATCAAATATGTGGGGATTGCTTTCAGTTTTAAGGGTTTCCATTTTTTTGCTACAAATTCTGATGTTTTGTATTGAATCTTATTAAATTCCAATATTTTCTCGATTTCTCGGGCAATTTTGAATATTTTTCGAAAAGCTCTTCGGAAATTCGCGAGAAATTAAATTCCCTACACGGAAATACCAAATATGTGGGGATTGATTTCAGTTTTAAGGGTTTCCCATTTTTTTTGCTACAAATTCTGATGTTTTGTATTGAATCTCATTAAATTCCAATATTTTCCCAATTTCTCGGACAATTTTGAATATTTTTCGAAAAGGTCTTCGGAAATTCGCTAGAAATTAAATTTCCTACACGGAAATATCAAATATGTGGGGATTGCTTTCAGTTTTAAGGGTTTCCATTTTTTTGCTACAAATTCCGATGTTTTGTATTGAATCTCATTAAATTCCAATATTTTCCCAATTTCTCGGACAATTTTGAATATTTTTCGAAAAGGTCTTCGGAAATTCGCTAGAAATTAAATTTCCTACACGGAAATACCAAATATGTGGGGATTGATTTCAGTTTTAAGGGTTTCCATTTTTTTGCTACAAATTCCGATGTTTTGTATTGAATCTCATTAAATTCCAATATTTTCCCAATTTCTCGGACAATTTTGAATATTTTTCGAAAAGGTCTTCGGAAATTCGCTAGAAATTAAATTTCCTACACGGAAATATCAAATATGTGGGGATTGCTTTCAGTTTTAAGGGTTTCCATTTTTTTGCTACAAATTCCGATGTTTTGTATTGAATCTTATTAAATTCCAATATTTTCTCGATTTCTCGGGCAATTTTGAATATTTTTCGAAAAGCTCTTCGGAAATTCGCGAGAAATTAAATTCCCTACACGGAAATACCAAATATGTGGGGATTGATTTCAGTTTTAAGGGTTTCCCATTTTTTTGCTACAAATTCTGATGTTTTGTATAGAATCTCATTAAATTCCAATATTTTCCCGATTTCTCGGGCAATTTTTAATATTTTTCGAAAAGGTCTTCGGAAATTCGCTAGAAATTAAATTCCCTACACGGAAATACCAAATATGTGGGGATTGCTTTCAGTTTTAAGGGTTTTCAATTTTTTGCTGCAAATTCTGATGTTTTGTATTGAATCTCATTAAATTCCAATATTTTCCCGATTTCTCGAGCCATTTTGGAATATTTTTCGAAAACGTCTTCGGAAATTCGCTAGAAATAAAATTCCCTACACGGAAATACCAAATATGTGGGGAATGCTTTCAGTTTTAAGGGTTTTCATTTTTTTGCTACAAATTCTAATGTTTTGTATTGAATCTTAATAAATTCCAATATTTTCCCGATTTCTCGGCCAATTTTGAATATTTTTCGAAAAGGTCTTCGGAAATTCGCAAGAAATTAAATTCCCTACACGGAAATACCAAGTATGTGGGGATTGCTGTCAGTTTTAAGGGTTTTCAATTTTTTGCTACAAATTCTAATGTTTTGTATGGAATCTCATTAAATTCCAATATTTTCCCGATTTCTCGGGAAATTTTGAAATATTTTTCGAAAAGGTCTTCGGAAATTCGCTAGAAATTAAATTCCCTACACGGAAATATCAAATATGTGGGGATTGCTTTCAGTTTTAAAGGTTTTCATTTTTTTGCTACAAATTCTGATGTTTTGTATTGAATCTCATTAAATTCCAATATTTTCCCGATTTCTCGGGCAATTTTTAATATTTTTCGAAAAGGTCTTCGGAAATTCGCTAGAAATCAAATTCCCTACACGGAAATACCAAATATGTGGGGATTGCTTTCAGTTTTAAGGGTTTTCATTTTTTTGCTACAAATTCTGATGTTTTGTATTGAATCTCATTAAATTCCAATATTTTCCCGATTTATCGGGCAATTTTGAATATATTTCGAAAAGGTCTTCGGAAATTCGCTAGAAATTAAATTCCCTACACGGAAATATCAAATATGTGGGGATTGCTTTCAGTTTTAAGGGTTTTCAATTTTTTGCTACAAATTCTAATGTTTTGTATTGAATCTCATTAAATTCCAATATTTTCCCGATTTCTCGGGCAATTTTGAATATTTTTCGAAAAGGTCTTCGGAAATTCGCTAGAAATTAAATTCCCTACACGGAAATATCAAATATGTGGGGATTGCTTTCAGTTTTAAAGGTTTTCATTTTTTTTGCTACAAATTCTGATGTTTTGTATTGAATCTCATTAAATTCCAATATTTTCCCGATTTCTCGGGCAATTTTGAATATTTTTCGAAAAAGTCTTCGGAAATTCGCTAGAAATCAAATTCCCTACACGGAAATACCAAATATTTGGGGATTACTTTCAGTTTTAAGGGTTTTCATTTTTTTGCTACAAATTCTGATGTTTTGTATTGAATCTCATTTTTTTTTTTTTTTTTTTTTTTTTTTGGGGAACGCAAGAGAGCACTGCGACCTTCAGATCTATTGTGCGTTTACTGCCCCTTTCTCCCTAGTCCATATTAAGAGAACGATAGAACCTTAATATGGATTCGGGAGCCATATTGGCGAGTTCATCTGTGGTGAGAATACCCTTTCCTAGATGACTTGAATCTCATTAAATTCCAATATTTTCCCGATTTCTCGGGCAATTTTGAATATTTTTCGAAAAGGTCTTCGGAAATTCGCTAGAAATTAAATTCCCTACACGGAAATACCAAATATGTGGGGATTGCTTTCAGTTTTAAGGGTTTCCATTTTTTTTGCTACAAATTCTGATGTTTTGTATTGAATCTTATTAAATTCCAATATTTTCCCGATTTCTCGGGCAATTTTGAGTATTTTTCGAAAAGCTCTTCGGAAATTTGCGAGAAATTAAATTCCCTACACGGAAATACCAAATATGTGGGGATTGATTTCAGTTTTAATGGTTTTCATTTTTTTGCTACAAATTCTGATGTTTTGTATTGAATCTCATTAAATTCCAATATTTTCCCGATTTCTCGGGCAATTTTGCATATTTTTCGAAAAGGTCTTCGGAAATTCGCTAGAAATTAAATTCCCTACACGGTAAAATCAAATATGTGGGGATTGCTTTCAGTTTTAAGGCTTTTCATTTTTTTGCTACAAATTCTGATGTTTTGTATTGAATCTCATTAAATTCCAATATTTTCCCAATTTCTCGGGCAATTTTGAATATTTTTCGAAAAGGTCTTCGGAAATTCGCTAGAAATTAAATTTCCTACACGGAAATATCAAATATGTGGGGATTGCTTTCAGTTTTAAGGGTTTCCATTTTTTTGCTACAAATTCTGATGTTTTGTATTGAATCTTATTAAATTCCAATATTTTCTCGATTTCTCGGGCAATTTTGAATATTTTTCGAAAAGCTCTTCGGAAATTCGCGAGAAATTAAATTCTCTACACGGAAATACCAAATATGTGGGGATTGATTTCAGTTTTAAGGATTTTAATTTTTTTGCTACAAATTCTGATGTTTTGTATTGAATCTCATTAAATTCCAATATTTTCCCGATTTCTCGGGCAATTTTGAATATTTTTCGAAAAGGTCTTCGGAAATTCGCTAGAATATAAATTCCCTACACGGAAATACCAAATATGTGGGGATTGATTTCAGTTTTAAGGGTTTCCCATTTTTTTGCTACAAATTCTGATGTCTTGTATTGAATCTCATTAAATTCCAATATTTTCCCGATTTCTCGGGCAATTTTGAGTATTTTTCGAAAAGCTCTTCGGAAATTTGCGAGAAATTAAATTCCCTACACGGAAATACCAAATATGTAGGGATTGATTTCAGTTTTAATGGTTTTCATTTTTTTGCTACAAATTCTGATGTTTTGTATTGAATCTCATTATATTCCAATATTTTCCCGATTTCTCGAGCAATTTTGCATATTTTTCGAAAAGGTCTTCGGAAATTCGCCAGAAATTAAATTCCCTACACGGTTAAATCAAATATGTGGGGATTGCTTTCAGTTTTAAGGCTTTTCATTTTTTTGCTACAAATTCTGATGTTTTGTATTGAATCTCATTAAATTCCAATATTTTCCCAATTTCTCGGGCAATTTTGAATATTTTTCGAAAAGGTCTTCGGAAATTCGCTAGAAATTAAATTTCCTACACGGAAATATCAAATATGTGGGGATTGCTTTCAGTTTTAAGGGTTTCCATTTTTTTGCTACAAATTCTGATGTATTGAATCTTATTAAATTCCAATATTTTCTCGATTTCTCGGGCAATTTTTAATATTTTTCGAAAAGGTCTTCGGAAATTCGCTAGAAATTAAATTCCCTACACGGAAATACCAAATATGTGGGGATTGCTTTCAGTTTTAAGGGTTTTCAATTTTTTGCTGCAAATTCTGATGTTTTGTATTGAATCTCATTAAATTCCAATATTTTCCCGATTTCTCGAGCCATTTTGGAATATTTTTCGAAAAGGTCTTCGGAAATTCGCTAGAAATAAAATTCCCTACACGGAAATACCAAATATGTGGGGAATGCTTTCAGTTTTAAGGGTTTTCATTTTTTTGCTACAAATTCTAATGTTTTGTATTGAATCTTAATAAATTCCAATATTTTCCCAATTTCTCGGGCAATTTTGAATATTTTTCGAAAAGGTCTTCGGAAATTCGCTAGAAATTAAATTCCCTACACGGAAATACCAAATATGTGGGGATTGCTTTCAGTTTTAAGGGTTTCCATTTTTTTGCTACAAATTCTGATGTTTTGTATTGAATCTTATTAAATTCCAATATTTTCCCGATTTCTCGGGCAATTTTGAGTATTTTTCGAAAAGCTCTTCGGAAATTTGCGAGAAATTAAATTCCCTACACGGAAATACGAAATATGTGGGGATTGATTTCAGTTTTAATGGTTTTCATTTTTTTGCTACAAATTCTGATGTTTTGTATTGAATCTCATTAAATTCCAATATTTTCCCGATTTCTCGGGCAATTTTGCATATTTTTCGAAAAGGTCTTCGGAAATTCGCTAGAAATTAAATTCCCTACACGGTAAAATCAAATATGTGGGGATTGCTTTCAGTTTTAAGGCTTTTCATTTTTTTGCTACAAATTCTGATGTTTTGTATTGAATCTCATTAAATTCCAATATTTTCCCAATTTCTCGGGCAATTTTGAATATTTTTCGAAAAGGTCTTCGGAAATTCGCTAGAAATTAAATTTCCTACACGGAAATATCAAATATGTGGGGATTGCTTTCAGTTTTAAGGGTTTCCATTTTTTTGCTACAAATTCTGATGTTTTGTATTGAATCTTATTAAATTCCAATATTTTCTCGATTTCTCGGGAATTTTGAATATTTTTCGAAAAGCTCTTCGGAAATTCGCGAGAAATTAAATTCTCTACACGGAAATACCAAATATGTGGGGATTGATTTCAGTTTTAAGGATTTTAATTTTTTTGCTACAAATTCTGATGTTTTGTATTGAATCTCATTAAATTCCAATATTTTCCCGATTTCTCGGGCAATTTTGAATATTTTTCGAAAAGGTCTTCGGAAATTCGCTAGAATATAAATTCCCTACACGGAAATACCAAATATGTGGGGATTGATTTCAGTTTTAAGGGTTTCCCATTTTTTTGCTACAAATTCTGATGTCTTGTATTGAATCTCATTAAATTCCAATATTTTCCCGATTTCTCGGGCAATTTTGAGTATTTTTCGAAAAGCTCTTCGGAAATTTGCGAGAAATTAAATTCCCTACACGGAAATACCAAATATGTGGGGATTGATTTCAGTTTTAATGGTTTTCATTTTTTTGCTACAAATTCTGATGTTTTGTATTGAATCTCATTATATTCCAATATTTTCCCGATTTCTCGAGCAATTTTGCATATTTTTCGAAAAGGTCTTCGGAAATTCGCTAGAAATTAAATTCCCTACACGGTTAAATCAAATATGTGGGGATTGCTTTCAGTTTTAAGGGTTTTCATTTTTTTGCTACAAATTCTGATGTTTTGTATTGAATCTCATTAAATTCCAATATTTTCCCAATTTCTCGGGCAATTTTGAATATTTTTCGAAAAGGTCTTCGGAAATTCGCTAGAAATTAAATTTCCTACACGGAAATACCAAATATGTGGGGATTGATTTCAGTTTTAAGGATTTTAATTTTTTTGCTACAAATTCTGATGTTTTGTATTGAATCTCATTAAATTCCAATATTTTCCCGATTTCTCGGGCAATTTTGAATATTTTTCGAAAAGGTCTTCGGAAATTCGCTAGAATATAAATTCCCTACACGGAAATACCAAATATGTGGGGATTGATTTCAGTTTTAAGGGTTTCCCATTTTTTTGCTACAAATTCTGATGTCTTGTATTGAATCTCATTAAATTCCAATATTTTCCCGATTTCTCGGGCAATTTTGAGTATTTTTCGAAAAGCTCTTCGGAAATTTGCGAGAAATTAAATTCCCTACACGGAAATACCAAATATGTGGGGATTGATTTCAGTTTTAATGGTTTTCATTTTTTTGCTACAAATTCTGATGTTTTGTATTGAATCTCATTATATTCCAATATTTTCCCGATTTCTCGAGCAATTTTGCATATTTTTCGAAAAGGTCTTCGGAAATTCGCTAGAAATTAAATTCCCTACACGGTTAAATCAAATATGTGGGGATTGCTTTCAGTTTTAAGGCTTTTCATTTTTGTGCTACAAATTCTGATGTTTTGTATTGAATCTCATTAAATTCCAATATTTTCCCAATTTCTCGGGCAATTTTGAATATTTTTCGAAAAGGTCTTCGGAAATTCACTAGAAATTAAATTTCCTACATGGAAATATCAAATATGTGGGGATTGCTTTCAGTTTTAAGGGTTTCCATTTTTTTGCTACAAATTCTGATGTTTTGTATTGAATCTTATTAAATTCCAATATTTTCTCGATTTCTCGGGCAATTTTTAATATTTTTCGAAAAGGTCTTCGGAAATTCGCTAGAAATTAAATTCCCTACACGGAAATACCAAATATGTGGGGATTGCTTTCAGTTTTAAGGGTTTTCAATTTTTTGCTGCAAATTCTGATGTTTTGTATTGAATCTCATTAAATTCCAATATTTTCCCGATTTCTCGAGCCATTTTGGAATATTTTTCGAAAAGGTCTTCGGAAATTCGCTAGAAATAAAATTCCCTACACGGAAATACCAAATATGTGGGGAATGCTTTCAGTTTTAAGGGTTTTCATTTTTTTGCTACAAATTCTAATGTTTTGTATTGAATCTTAATAAATTCCAATATTTTCCCGATTTCTCGGCCAATTTTGAATATTTTTCGAAAAGGTCTTCGGAAATTCGCTAGAAATTAAATTCCCTACACGGAAATACCAAATATGTGGGGATTGCTGTCAGTTTTAAGGGTTTTAAATTTTTTGCTACAAATTCTAATGTTTTGTATGGAATCTCATTAAATTCCAATATTTTCCCGATTTCTCGGGAAATTTTGAATATTTTTCGAAAAGGTCTTCAGAAATTCGCTAGAAATTAAATTCCCTACACGGAAATATCAAATATGTGGGGATTGCTTTCAGTTTTAAAGGTTTTCATTTTTTTGCTACAAATTCTGATGTTTTGTATTGAATCTCATTAAATTCCAATATTTTCCCGATTTCTCGGGCAATTTTTAATATTTTTCGAAAAGGTCTTCGGAAATTCGCTAGAAATCAAATTCCCTACACGGAAATACCAAATATGTGAGGATTGCTGTCAGTTTTAAGGGTTTTCAATTTTTTGCTACAAATTCTAATGTTTTGTATGGAATCTCATTAAATTCCAATATTTTCCCGATTTCTCGGGCAATTTTGAATATTTTTCGAAAAGGTCTTCGGAAATTCGCTAGAATATAAATTCCCTACACGGAAATACCAAATATGTGGGGATTGATTTCAGTTTTAAGGGTTTCCCATTTTTTTGCTACAAATTCTGATGTCTTGTATTGAATCTCATTAAATTCCAATATTTTCCCGATTTCTCGGGCAATTTTGAGTATTTTTCGAAAAGCTCTTCGGAAATTTGCGAGAAATTAAATTCCCTACACGGAAATACCAAATATGTGGGGATTGATTTCAGTTTTAATGGTTTTTATTTTTTTGCTACAAATTCTGATGTTTTGTATTGAATCTCATTATATTCCAATATTTTCCCGATTTCTCGAGCAATTTTGCATATTTTTCGAAAAGGTCTTCGGAAATTCGCTAGAAATTAAATTCCCTACACGGTTAAATCAAATATGTGGGGATTGCTTTCAGTTTTAAGGCTTTTCATTTTTTTGCTACAAATTCTGATGTTTTGTATTGAATCTCATTAAATTCCAATATTTTCCCAATTTCTCGGGCAATTTTGAATATTTTTCGAAAAGGTCTTCGGAAATTCGCTAGAAATTAAATTTCCTACACGGAAATATCAAATATGTGGGGATTGCTTTCAGTTTTAAGGGTTTCCATTAGGGCATGGTTCGATTAATCGATTAATCGGTTAATCGATAAATTTATGTATGGTTTGATTAATCGAACAATTTCTAGCTAATTCGATTAATCGTTTTTTTTTTGTAGCTTGTATTTATTTGTAACAAGAAAATTAAAAATTGCGTATATGGAAGGCAATTGTTTTCCTGCACCTGCACCCAAAAGTATTAGGAGTCATTTCTATTTTCCGCGAATTTTATTATTTCTATTTTCCGCGAATTTTATTTAAAGTAGGAAATAGAAATTTATCACAGTAGGCTAGGCATAGTAAAAATAAAAGTTCTTTAGTTATTTTGTCATTTGAAGTGAAATAAACTTTTATTTTTGTTAAAATGCAGAAGTTATTTACTTAAAATACATATAAAAAAAAAATTAATAAATTAATCGATTAATCGATTAATCGACTCAAAAACTGAACAATTAATCGTTAATCATTTTTCTCTAAAATCGATTAATCAACCATGCCCTAGTTTCCATTTTTTTGCTACAAATTCTGATGTTTTGT
This sequence comes from Empis livida, assembly GCA_963932195.1. NCBI lineage: Eukaryota > Metazoa > Arthropoda > Insecta > Diptera > Empididae > Empis > Empis livida. Next base: position 15,303,850 of record OZ010647.1, read on the forward strand.
ATTGAATCTTATTAAATTCCAATATTTTCTCGATTTCTCGGGCAATTTTTAATATTTTTCGAAAAGGTCTTCGGAAATTCGCTAGAAATTAAATTCCCTACACGGAAATAACAAATATGTGGGGATTGCTTTCAGTTTTAAGGGTTTTCAATTTTTTGCTGCAAATTCTGATGTTTTGTATTGAATCTCATTAAATTCCAATATTTTCCCGATTTCTCGAGCCATTTTGGAATATTTTTCGAAAAGGTCTTCGGAAATTCGCTAGAAATAAAATTCCCTACACGGAAATACCAAATATGTGGGGAATGCTTTCAGTTTTAAGGGTTTTCATTTTTTTGCTACAAATTCTAATGTTTTGTATTGAATCTTAATAAATTCCAATATTTTCCCGATTTCTCGGCCAATTTTGAATATTTTTCGAAAAGGTCTTCGGAAATTCGCTAGAAATTAAATTCCCTACACGGAAATACCAAATATGTGGGGATTGCTGTCAGTTTAAAGGGTTTTCAATTTTTTGCTACAAATTCTAATGTTTTGTATGGAATCTCATTAAATTCCAATATTTTCCCGATTTCTCGGGAAATTTTGAATATTTTTCGAAAAGGTCTTCAGAAATTCGCTAGAAATTAAATTCCCTACACGGAAATATCAAATATGTGGGTATTGCTTTCAGTTTTAAAGGTTTTCATTTTTTTGCTACAAATTCTGATGTTTTGTATTGAATCTCATTAAATTCCAATATTTTCCCGATTTCTCGGGCAATTTTTAATATTTTTCGAAAAGGTCTTCGGAAATTCGCTAGAAATCAAATTCCCTACACGGAAATACCAAATATGTGGGGATTGCTTTCAGTTTTAAGGGTTTTCATTTTTTTGCTACAAATTCTAATGTTTTGTATTGAATCTCATTAAATTCCAATATTTTCCCGATTTCTCGGGCAATTTTGAATATTTTTCGAAAAGGTCTTCGGAAATTCGCTAGAAAATAAATTCCCTACACGGAAATATCAAATATGTGGGGATTGATTTCAGTTTTAAGGGTTTTCAGTTTTTAGCTACAAATTCTGATGTTTTGTATTGAATTTCATTAAATTCCAATATTTTCCCGATTTCTCGGGCAATTTTGAATATTTTTCGAAAAGGTCTTCGGAAATTCGCTAGAAATTAAATTCCCTACACGGAAATACCAAATATGTGGGGATTGCTTTCAGTTTTAAGGGTTTTCAATTTTTGCTGCAAATTCTGATGTTTTGTATTGAATCTCATTAAATTCCAATATTTTTCCGAATTCTCGAGCCATTTTGGAATATTTTTCGAAAAGGTCTTCGGAAATTCGCTAGAAATAAAATTCCCTACACGGAAATACCAAATATTTGGGGAATGCTTTCAGTTTTAAGGGTTTTCATTTTTTTGCTACAAATTCTAATGTTTTGTATTGAATCTTAATAAATTCCAATATTTTCCCGATTTCTCGGCCAATTTTGAATATTTTTCGAAAAGGTCTTCGGAAATTCGCTAGAAATTAAATTCCCTACACGGAAATACCAAATATGTGAGGATTGCTGTAAGTTTTACGGGTTTTCATTTTTTTGCAACAAAATCTATTGTTTTGTATGGAATCTCATTAAATTCCAATATTTTCCCGATTTCTCGGGAAATTTTGAAAATTTTTCGAAAAGGTTTTCGGAAATTCGCTAGAAATTAAATTCCCTACACGGAAATATCAAATATGTGGGGATTGCTTTCAGTTTTAAAGGTTTTCATTTTTTTGCTACAAATTCTGATGTTTTGTATTGAATCTCATTAAATTCCAATATTTTCCCGATTTCTCGGGCAATTTTGAATATTTTTCGAAAATGTCTTCGGAAATTCGCTAGAAATCAAATTACCTACACGGAAATACCAAATATGTGGGGATTGCTTTCAGTTTTGAGGGTTTCCATTTTTTTGCTACAAATTCTGATGTCTTGTATTGAATCTCATTAAATTCCAATATTTTCCCGATTTCTCGGGAAATTTTGAATATTTTTCGAAAAGCTCTTCGGAAATTCGCTAGAAATTAAATTCCCTACACGGAAATACCAAATATGTGGGGATTGATTTCAGTTTTAAGGGTTTTCAGTTTTTAGCAACAAATTCTGATGTTTTGTATTAAATTTCATTAAATTCCAATATTTTCCCGATTTCTGGGGCAATTTTTAATATTTTTCGAAAAGGTCTTCGGAAATTCGCTAGAAATCAAATTCCCTACACGGAAATACCAAATATGTGGGGATTGCTTTCAGTTTTAAGGGTTTTCATTTTTTTGCTACAAATTCTGATGTTTTGTATTGAATCTCATTAAATTCCAATATTTTCCCGATTTCTCGGGCAATTTTGAATATTTTTCGAAAAGGTCTTCGGAAATTCGCTAGAAATTAAATTCCCTACACGGAAATATCAAATATGTGGAGATTGCTTTCAGTTTTAAGGGTTTTCATTTTTTTGCTACAAATTCTGATGTTTTGTATGGAATCTTATTAAATTCCAATATTTTCCCGATTTCTCGGGCAATTTTGAATATTTTTCAAAAAGGTCTTCAGAAATTCGCTAGAAATCAAATTCCCTACACGGAAATACCAAATATGTGGGGATTGCTTTCAGTTTTAAGGGTTTTCATTTTTTTGCTACAAATTCTGATGTTTTGTATTGAATCTCATTAAATTCCAATATTTTCCTGATTTCTCGGACAATTTTGAATATTTTTCGAAAAGGTCTTCGGAAATTCACTAGAAATTAAATTCCCTACACGGAAATACCAAATATGTGGGGATTGATTTCAGATTTAAGGGTTTCCATTTTTTTGCTACAAATTCTGATGTCTTGTATTGAATCTCATTAAATTCCAATATTTTCCCGATTTCTCGGCCAATTTTGAATATTTTTCGAAAAGGTCTTCGGAAATTCGCTAGAAATTAAATTCCCTACACGGAAATATCAAATATGTGGGGATTGCTTTCAGTTTTAAGGGTTTTCATTTTTTTGCTACAAATTCTGATGTTTTGTATTGAATCTCATTAAATTCCAATATTTTCCCGATTTCTCGGACAATTTTGAATATTTTTCGAAAAGGTCTTCGGAAATTCGCTAGAAATTAAATTCCCTACACGGAAATACCAAATATGTGAGGATTGCTGTAAGTTTTACGGGTTTTCATTTTTTTGCAACAAAATCTATTGTTTTGTATGGAATCTCATTAAATTCCAATATTTTCCCGATTTCTCGGGAAATTTTGAAAATTTTTCGAAAAGGTTTTCTGAAATTCGCTAGAAATTAAATTCCCTACACGGAAATATCAAATATGTGGGGATTGCTTTCAGTTTTAAAGGTTTTCATTTTTTTGCTACAAATTCTGATGTTTTGTATTGAATCTCATTAAATTCCAATATTTTCCCGATTTCTCGGGCAATTTTGAATATTTTTCGAAAATGTCTTCGGAAATTCGCTAGAAATCAAATTACCTACACGGAAATACCAAATATGTGGGGATTGCTTTCAGTTTTGAGGGTTTCCATTTTTTTGCTACAAATTCTGATGTCTTGTATTGAATCTCATTAAATTCCAATATTTTCCCGATTTCTCGGGAAATTTTGAATATTTTTCGAAAAGCTCTTCGGAAATTCGCGAGAAATTAAATTCCCTACACGGAAATACCAAATATGTGGGGATTGATTTCAGTTTTAAGGGTTTTCAGTTTTTAGCAACAAATTCTGATGTTTTGTATTAAATTTCATTAAATTCCAATATTTTCCCGATTTCTGGGGCAATTTTTAATATTTTTCGAAAAGGTCTTCGGAAATTCTCTAGAAATCAAATTCCCTACTCGGAAATACCAAATATGTGGGGATTGCTTTCAGTTTTAAGGGTTTTCATTTTTTTGCTACAAATTCTGATGTTTTGTATTGAATCTCATTAAATTCCAATATTTTCCTGATTTCTCGGACAATTTTGAATATTTTTCGAAAAGGTCTTCGGAAATTCACTAGAAATTAAATTCCCTACACGGAAATACCAAATATGTGGGGATTGATTTCAGATTTAAGGGTTTCCATTTTTTTGCTACAAATTCTGATGTCTTGTATTGAATCTCATTAAATTCCAATATTTTCCCGATTTCTCGGCCAATTTTGAATATTTTTCGAAAAGGTCTTCGGAAAGTCGCTAGAAATTAAATTCCCTACACGGAAATACCAAATATGTGAGGATTGCTGTAAGTTTTACGGGTTTTCATTTTTTTGCAACAAAATCTATTGTTTTGTATGGAATCTCATTAAATTCCAATATTTTCCCGATTTCTCGGGAAATTTTGAAAATTTTTCGAAAAGGTTTTCGGAAATTCGCTAGAAATTAAATTCCCTACACGGAAATATCAAATATGTGGGGATTGCTTTCAGTTTTAAAGGTTTTCATTTTTTTGCTACAAATTCTGATGTTTTGTATTGAATCTCATTAAATTCCAATATTTTCCCGATTTCTCGGGCAATTTTGAATATTTTTCGAAAAGGTCTTCGGAAATTCGCTAGAAATCAAATTACCTACACGGAAATACCAAATATGTGGGGATTGCTTTCAGTTTTGAGGGTTTCCATTTTTTTGCTACAAATTCTGATGTCTTGTATTGAATCTCATTAAATTCCAATATTTTCCCGATTTCTCGGGAAATTTTGAATATTTTTCGAAAAGCTCTTCGGAAATTCGCGAGAAATTAAATTCCCTACACGGAAATACCAAATATGTGGGGATTGATTTCAGTTTTAAGGGTTTTCAGTTTTTAGCAACAAATTCTGATGTTTTGTATTAAATTTCATTAAATTCCAATATTTTCCCGATTTCTGGGGCAATTTTTAATATTTTCGAAAAGGTCTTCGGAAATTCGCTAGAAATCAAATTCCCTACACGGAAATACCAAATATGTGGGGATTGCTTTCAGTTTCAAGGGTTTTCATTTTTTTGCTACAAATTCTGATGTTTTGTATTGAATCTCATTAAATTCCAATATTTTCCCGATTTCTCGGGCAATTTTGAATATTTTTCGAAAAGGTCTTCGGAAATTGGCTAGAAATTAAATTCCCTACACGGAAATATCAAATATGTGGAGATTGCTTTCAGTTTTAAGGGTTTCCATTTTTTTGCTACAAATTCTGATGTTTTGTATGGAATCTTATTAAATTCCAATATTTTCCCGATTTCTCGGGCAATTTTGAATATTTTTCGAAAAGGTCTTCGGAAATTCGCTAGAAATCAAATTCCCTACACGGAAATACCAAATATGTGGGGATTGCTTTCAGTTTTAAGGGTTTTCATTTTTTTGCTACAAATTCTGATGTTTTGTATTGAATCTCATTAAATTCCAATATTTTCCTGATTTCTCGGACAATTTTGAATATTTTTCGAAAAGGTCTTCGGAAATTCACTAGAAATTAAATTCCCTACACGGAAATACCAAATATGTGGGGATTGATTTCAGATTTAAGGGTTTCCATTTTTTTGCTACAAATTCTGATGTCTTGTATTGAATCTCATTAAATTCCAATATTTTCCCGATTTCTCGGGCAATTTTGAATATTTTTCGAAAAGGTCTTCGGAAATTCGCTAGAAATTAAATTCCCTACACGGAAATATCAAATATGTGGGGATTGCTTTCAGTTTTAAGGGTTTTCATTTTTTTGCTACAAATTCTGATGTTTTGTATTGAATCTCATTAAATTCCAATATTTTCCCGATTTCTCGGACAATTTTGAATATTTTAAGAAAAGGTCTTCGGAAATTCGCTAGAAATTAAATTCCCTATACGGAAATACCAAATATGTGGGGATTGAATTCAGTTTTGAGGGTTTTCATTTTTTTGCTACAAATTCTAATGTTTTGTATTGAACCTCATTAAATTCCAATATTTTCCCGATTTCTCGGGCAATTTTGAATATTTTTCGAAAAGGTCTTCGGAAATTCGCTAGAAATTAAATTCCCTACACGGAAATAACAAATATGTGGGGATTGCTTTCAGTTTTAAAGATTTCCATTTTTTTGCTACAAATTCTGATGTTTTGTATTGAATCTCATTAAATTCCAATATTTTCCCGATTTCTCGGGCAATTTTTAATATTTTTGAAAAAGGTCTTCGGAAATTCGCTAGAAATCAAATTCCCTACACGGAAATACCAAATATGTGGGGATTGCTTTCAGTTTTAAGGGTTTTCATTTTTTTGCTACAAATTGTGATGTTTTGTATTGAATCTCATTAAATTCCAATATTTTCCCGATTTCTCGGGCAATTTTTAATATTTTTCGAAAAGGTCTTCGGAAATTCGCTAGAAATCAAATTCCCTACACGGAAATACCAAATATGTGGGGATTGCTTTCAGTTTTAAGGGTTTTCATTTTTTTTCTACAAATTCTAATATTTTGTATTGAACCTCATTAAATTCCAATATTTTCCCGATTTCTCGGGAAATTTTGAATATTTTTCGAAAAGGTCTTCGGAAATTCGCTAGAAATTAAATTCCCTACACGGAAATAACAAATATGTGGGGATTGCTTTAAGTTTTAAAGGTTTCCATTTTTTTGCTACAAATTCTGATGTTTTGTATTGAATCTCATTAAATTCCAATATTTTCCCGATTTCTCGGGCAATTTTTAATATTTTTCGAAAAGGTCTTCGGAAATTCGCTAGAAATCAAATTCCCTACACGGAAATACCAAGTATGTGGGGATTGCTTTCAGTTTTAAGGGTTTTCATTTTTTTGCTACAAATTCTGATGTTTTGTATTGAATCTCATTAAATTCCAATATTTTCCCGATTTCTCGGGCAATTTTGAATATTTTTCGAAAAGGTCTTCGGAAATTCGCTAGAAAATAAATTCCCTACACGGAAATATTGAATATGTGGGGACTGCTTTCAGTTTTAAGGGTTTCCATTTTTTTGCTACAAATTCTGATGTTTTGTATTGAATTTTATTAAATTCCAATATTTTCCTGATTTCTCGGACAATTTTGAATATTTTTCGAAAAGGTTTTCGGAAATTCGCTAGAAATTAAATTCCAATATTTTCCCGATTTCTCGGGCAATTTTGAATATTTTTCGAAAAGCTCTTCGGAAATTCGCGAGAAATTAAATTCCCTACACGGAAATACCAAATATGTGGGGATTGATTTCAGTTTTAAGGGTTTTCATTTTTTTGCTACAAATTCTGATGTTTTGTATTGAATCTCATTAAATTCCAATATTTTCCCGATTTCTCGGGCAATTTTGAATATTTTTCGAAAAGGTCTTCGGAAATTCGCTAGAAATTAAATTCCCTACACGGAAATACCAAATATGTGGGGATTGATTTCAGTTTTAAGGGTTTTCAATTTTTTGCTGCAAATTCTGATGTTTTGTATTGAATCTCATTAAGTTCCAATATTTTCCCGATTTCTCGGGCACTTTTTAATATTTTTCGAAAAGGTCTTCGGAAATTCGCTAGAAATTAAATTCCCTACACGGAAATACCAAATATGTGGGGATTGCTTTCAGTTTTAAGGGTTTTCAATTTTTTGCTGCAAATTCTGATGTTTTGTATTGAATCTCATTAAATTCCAATATTTTCCCGATTTCTCGAGCCATTTTGGAATATTTTTCGAAAAGGTCTTCGGTAATTCGCTAGAAATCAAATTACCTACACGGAAATACCAAATATGTGGGGATTGCTTTCAGTTTTAAGGGTTTTCACTATTTTGCTACAAATTCTGATGTTTTGTATTGAATCTCATTAAATTCCAATATTTTCCCGATTTCTCGGGCAATTTTGAATATTTTTCGAAAAGGTCTTCGGAAATTCGCTAGAAATTAAATTCCCTACACGGAAATATCAAATATGTGGGGATTGCTTTCAGTTTTAAGGGTTTTCATTTTTTTGCTACAAATTCTAATGTTTTGTATTGAACCTCATTAAATTCCAATATTTTCCCGATTTCTCGGGCAATTTTGAATATTTTTCGAAAAGGTCTTCGGAAATTCGCTACAAATTAAATTCCCTACACGGAAATATCAAATATGTGGGGATTGCTTTCAGTTTTAAAGGTTTTCATTTTTTTGCTACAAATTCTGATGTTTTGTATTGAATCTCATTAAATTCCAATATTTTCCCGATTTCTCGGGCAATTTTTAATATTTTTCGAAAATGTCTTCGGAAATTCGCTAGAAATCAAATTCCCTACACGGAAATATCAAATATGTGGGGATTGCTTTCAGTTTCAAAGGTTTTCATTTTTTTGCTACAAATTCTGATGTTTTGTATTGAATCTCATTAAATTCCAATATTTTCCCGATTTCTCGGGCAATTTTTAATATTTTTCGAAAAGGTCTTCGGAAATTCGCTAGAAATCAAATTCCCTACACGGAAATACCAAATATGTGGGGATTGCTTTCAGTTTTAAGGGTTTTCATTTTTTTGCTACAAATTCTGATGTTTTGTATTGCATCTCATTAAATTCCAATATTTTCCCTATTTCTCGGGCAATTTTGAATATTTTTCGAAAAGGTCTTCGGAAATTCGGTAGAAATTAAATTCCCTACACGGAAATATCAAATATGTGGGGATTGCTTTCAGTTTTAAGGGTTTCCATTTTTTTGCTACAAATTCTGATGTTTTGTATTGAATCTTATTAAATTCCAATATTTTCCTGATTTCTCGGACAATTTTGAATATTTTTCGAAAAGGTCTTCGGAAATTCGCTAGAAATTAAATTCCCTACACGGAAATACCAAATATGTGGGGATTGATTTCAGTTTTAAGGGTTTCCATTTTTTTGCTACAAATCCTGATGTATTGAATCTCATTAAATTCCAATATTTTCCCGATTTCTCTGGCAATTTTGAATATTTTTCGAAAAGCTCCTCGGAAATTCGCGAGAAATTAAATTCCCTACACGGAAATACCAAATATTTGGGGATTGATTTCAGTTTTAAGGGTTTTCATTTTTTTGCTACAAATTCTGATGTTTTGTATTGAATCTCATTAAATTCCAATATTTTCCCGATTTCTCGGGCAATTTTGAATATTTTTCGAAAAGGTCTTCGGAAATTCGCTAGAAATTAAATTCCCTACACGGAAATACCAAATATGTGGGGATTGATTTCAGTTTTAAGGCTTTTCAGTTTTTAGCTACAAATTCTGATGTTTTGTATTGAATTTCATTAAATTCCAATATTTTCCCGATTTCTCGGGCAATTTTGAATATTTTTCGAAAAGCTCTTCGGAAATTCGCGAGAAATTAAATTCCCTACACGGAAATACCAAATATGTGGGGATTGATTTCAGTTTTAAGGGTTTTCATTTTTTTGCTACAAATTCTGATGTTTTGTATTGAATCTCATTAAATTCCAATATTTTCCCGATTTCTCGGGCAATTTTGAATATTTTTCGAAAAGGTCTTCGGAAATTCGCTAGAAATTAAATTCCCTACACGGAAATACCAAATATGTGGGGATTGATTTCAGTTTTAAGGGTTTTCAGTTTTTAGCTACAAATTCTGATGTTTTGTATTGAATCTCATTAAGTTCCAATATTTTCCCGATTTCTCGGGCACTTTTTAATATTTTTCGAAAAGGTCTTCGGAAATTCGCTAGAAATTAAATTCCCTACACGGAAATACCAAATATGTGGGGATTGCTTTCAGTTTTAAGGGTTTTCAATTTTTTGCTGCAAATTCTGATGTTTTGTATTGAATCTCGTTAAATTCCAATATTTTCCCGATTTCTCGAGCCATTTTGGAATATTTTTCGAAAAGGTCTTCGGAAATTCGCTAGAAATAAAATTCCCTACACGGAAATACCAAATATGTGGGGATTGCTTTCAGTTTTAAGGGTTTTCAATTTTTTGCTGCAAATTCTGATGTTTTGTATTGAATCTCATTAAATTCCAATATTTTCCCGATTTCTCGAGCCATTTTGGAATATTTTTCGAAAAGGTCTTCGGTAATTCGCTAGAAATCAAATTCCCTACACGGAAATACCAAATATGTGGGGATGGCTTTCAGTTTTAAGGGTTTTCATTTTTTTGCTACAAATTCTGATGTTTTGTATTGAATCTCATTAAATTCCAATATTTTCCCGATTTCTCGGGCAATTTTGAATATTTTTCGAAAAGGTCTTCGGAAATTCGCTAGAAATTAAATTCCCTACACGGAAATATCAAATATGTGGGGATTGCTTTCAGTTTTAAGGGTTTTCATTTTTTTGCTACAAATTCTAATGTTTTGTATTGAATCTCATTAAATTCCAATATTTTCCCGATTTCTCGGGCAATTTTGAATATTTTTCGAAAAGGTCTTCGGAAATTCGCTACAAATTAAATTCCCTACACGGAAATATCAAATATGTGGGGATTGCTTTCAGTTTTAAAGGTTTTCATTTTTTTGCTACAAATTCTGATGTTTTGTATTGAATCTCATTAAATTCCAATATTTTCCCGATTTCTCGGGCAATTTTTAATATTTTTCGAAAATGTCTTCGGAAATTCGCTAGAAATCAAATTCCCTACACGGAAATATCAAATATGTGGGGATTGCTTTCAGTTTCAAAGGTTTTCATTTTTTTGCTACAAATTCTGATGTTTTGTATTGAATCTCATTAAATTCCAATATTTTCCCGATTTCTCGGGCAATTTTTAATATTTTTCGAAAAGGTCTTCGGAAATTCGCTAGAAATCAAATTCCCTACACGGAAATACCAAATATGTGGGGATTGCTTTCAGTTTTAAGGGTTTTCATTTTTTTGCTACAAATTCTGATGTTTTGTATTGCATCTCATTAAATTCCAATATTTTCCCTATTTCTCGGGCAATTTTGAATATTTTTCGAAAAGGTCTTCGGAAATTCGGTAGAAATTAAATTCCCTACACGGAAATATCAAATATGTGGGGATTGCTTTCAGTTTTAAGGGTTTCCATTTTTTTGCTACAAATTCTGATGTTTTGTATTGAATCTTATTAAATTCCAATATTTTCCTGATTTCTCGGACAATTTTGAATATTTTTCGAAAAGGTCTTCGGAAATTCGCTAGAAATTAAATTCCCTACACGGAAATACCAAATATGTGGGGATTGATTTCAGTTTTAAGGGTTTCCATTTTTTTGCTACAAATCCTGATGTATTGAATCTCATTAAATTCCAATATTTTCCCGATTTCTCTGGCAATTTTGAATATTTTTCGAAAAGCTCCTCGGAAATTCGCGAGAAATTAAATTCCCTACACGGAAATACCAAATATTTGGGGATTGATTTCAGTTTTAAGGGTTTTCATTTTTTTGCTACAAATTCTGATGTTTTGTATTGAATCTCATTAAATTCCAATATTTTCCCGATTTCTCGGGCAATTTTGAATATTTTTCGAAAAGGTCTTCGGAAATTCGCTAGAAATTAAATTCCCTACACGGAAATACCAAATATGTGGGGATTGATTTCAGTTTTAAGGCTTTTCAGTTTTTAGCTACAAATTCTGATGTTTTGTATTGAATTTCATTAAATTCCAATATTTTCCCGATTTCTCGGGCAATTTTTAATATTTTTCGAAAAGGTCTTCGGAAATTCGCTAGAAATTAAATTCCCTACACGGAAATACCAAATATGTGGGGATTGCTTTCAGTTTTAAGGTGTTTCAATTTTTTGCTGCAAATTCTGATGTTTTGTATTGAATCTCATTAAATTCCAATATTTCCCGATTTCTCGAGCCATTTTGGAATATTTTTCGAAAAGGTCTTCGGAAATTCGCTAGAAATAAAATTCCCTACACGGAAATACCAAATATGTGGGGAATGCTTTCAGGTTTTAAGGGGTTTTCAATTTTTTGCTGCAAATTCTGATGTTTTGTATTGAATCTCATTAAATTCCAATATTTTCCCGATTTCTCGAGCCATTTTGGAATATTTTTCGAAAAAGGTCTTCGGAAATTCGCTAGAAATTAAATTCCCTACACGGAAATACCAAATATGTGGGGAATGCTTTCAGTTTTAAGGGTTTTCAATTTTTTGCTACAAATTCTAATGGTTTTGTATTGAATCTTAATAAATTCCAATATTTTCCCGATTTCTCGGCCAATTTTGAATATTTTTCGAAAAGGTCTTCGGAAATTCGCGAGAAATTAAATTCCCTACACGGAAATACCAAATATGTGGGGATTGCTGTCAGTTTTAAGGGTTTTCATTTTTTTGCTACAAATTCTAATGTTTTGTATGGAATCACATTAAATTCCAATATTTTGCCTATTTCTGGGGAAATTTTTAATATTTTTCGAAAAGGTCTTCGGAAATTCGCTAGAAATCAAATTCCCTAAACGGAAATACCAAAATATGTGGGGATTGCTTTCAGTTTTAAGGGTTTTCATTTTTTTGCTATAAATTCTGATGTTTTGTATTGAATCTCATTAAATTCCAATATTTTCCCCGATTTCTCGGGCACTTTTTAATATTTTTCGAAAAGGTCTTCGGAAATTCGCTAGAAATTAAATTCCCTACACGGAAATATCAAATATGTGGGAATTGCTTTCAGTTTTAAGGGTTTTCATTTTTTTTGCTACAAATTCTAATGTTTTGTATTGAACCTCATTAAATTCCAATATTTTCCCGATTTCTCGGGCAATTTTGAATATTTTTCGAAAAGGTCTTCGGAAATTCGCTAGAAAATTAAATTCCCTACACGGAAATACCAATATGTGGGGATTGCTTTCAGTTTTAAAGCTTTTCATTTTTTTGTTACAAATTCTGATGTTGTATTGAATCTCATTAAATTCCAATATTTTCCCGATTTCTCGGGCAATTTTGAATATTTTTCGAAAAGGTCTTCGGAAATTCGCTAGAAATTAAATTCCCTACACGGAAATATCAAATATGTGGGTTTGCTTTCAGTTTTAAGGGTTTCCATTTTTTTGCTACAAATTCTGATGTTTTGTATTGAATCTTATTAAATTCCAATATTTCCTGATTTCTCGGACAATTTTGAATATTTTTCGAAAAGGTCTTCGGAAATTCGCTAGAAATTAAATTCCTACACGGAAATACCAAATATGTGGGGATTGATTTCAGTTTTAATGGTTTCCATTTTTTTGCTACAAATTCTGATGTCTTGTATTGAATCTCATTAAATTCCAATATTTTCCCGATTTCTCGGGCAATTTTGAATATTTTTCGAAAAGCTCTTCGGAAATTCCCGAGAAATTAAATTCCCTACACGGAAATACCAAATATGTGGGGATTGCTTTCAGTTTTAAGGGTTTCCATTTTTTTGCTACAAATTCTGATCTTTGTATTGAATCTTATTAAATTCCAATATTTTCCTGATTTCTCGGGCAATTTTTAATATTTTTCGAAAAGGTCTTCGAAATTCGCTAGAAATTAAATTCCCTACACAGAAATACTAAATATGTGGGGATTGCTTTCAGTTTTAAGGTTTTCAATTTTTTGCTGCAAATTCTGATGTATTGAATCTCATTAAATTCCAATATTTTCCCCGATTTCTCGGGCAATTTTGAATATTTTTCGAAAAGCTCCTCGGAAATTCGCGAGAAATTAAATTCCCTACACGGAAATACCAATATTTGGGGATTGATTTCAGTTTTAAGGGGTTTTCATTTTTTGCTACAAATTCTGATGTTTTGTATTGAATCTCATTAAATTCCAATATTTTCCCGATTTCTCGGGCAATTTTGAATATTTTTCGAAAAGGTCTTCGGAAATTCGCTAGAAATTAAATTCCTACACGGAAATACCAAATATGTGGGGATGATTTCAGTTTTAAGGGTTTTCAGTTTTTAGCTACAAATTCTGATGTTTTGTATTGAATCTCATTAAATTCCAATATTTTCCCGATTTCTCGAGCCATTTTGGAATACTTTTCGAAAAGGTCTTTTCGAAAAGGAAATTCGCTAGAAATAAAATTCCCTACACGGAAATACCAAATATGTGGGGAATGCTTTCAGTTTTAAGGGTTTTCAATTTTTTGCTGCAAATTCTGATGTTTTGTATTGAATCTCATTAAATTCCAATATTTTCCCGATTTCTCGGGCAATTTTGAATATTTTTCGAAAAGGTCTTCGGAAATTCGCTAGAAATTAAATTCCCTACACGGAAATACCAAATATGTGGGGATTGATTTCAGTTTTAAGGGTTTTCAGTTTTTAGCTACAAATTCTGATGTTTTGTATTGAATTTCATTAAGTTCCAATATTTTCCCGATTTCTCGGGCACTTTTTAATATTTTTCGAAAAGGTCTTCGGAAATTCGCTAGAAATTAAATTCCCTACACGGAAATACCAAATATGTGGGGATTGCTTTCAGTTTTAAGGGTTTTCAATTTTTTGCTGCAAATTCTGATGTTTTGTATTGAATCTCGTTAAATTCCAATATTTTCCCGATTTCTCGAGCCATTTTGGAATATTTTTCGAAAAGGTCTTCGGAAATTCGCTAGAAATAAAATTCCCTACACGGAAATACCAAATATGTGGGGATTGCTTTCAGTTTTAAGGGTTTTCAATTTTTTGCTGCAAATTCTGATGTTTTGTATTGAATCTCATTAAATTCCAATATTTTCCCGATTTCTCGAGCCATTTTGGAATATTTTTCGAAAAGGTCTTCGGTAATTCGCTAGAAATCAAATTACCTACACGGAAATACCAAATATGTGGGGATTGCTTTCAGTTTTAAGGGTTTTCATTTTTTTGCTACAAATTCTGATGTTTTGTATTGAATCTCATTAAATTCCAATATTTTCCCGATTTCTCGGGCAATTTTGAATATTTTTCGAAAAGGTCTTCGGAAATTCGCTAGAAATTAAATTCCCTACACGGAAATATCAAATATGTGGGGATTGCTTTCAGTTTTAAGGGTTTTCATTTTTTTGCTACAAATTCTAATGTTTTGTATTGAACCTCATTAAATTCCAATATTTTCCCGATTTCTCGGGCAATTTTGAATATTTTTCGAAAAGGTCTTCGGAAATTCGCTACAAATTAAATTCCCTACACGGAAATATCAAATATGTGGGGATTGCTTTCAGTTTTAAAGGTTTTCATTTTTTTGCTACAAATTCTGATGTTTTGTATTGAATCTCATTAAATTCCAATATTTTCCCGATTTCTCGGGCAATTTTTAATATTCCCTACACGGAAATACCAAATATGTGGGGATTGCTTTCAGTTTTAAGGGTTTTCAATTTTTTGCTGCAAATTCTGATGTTTTGTATTGAATCTCATTAAATTCCAATATTTTCCCGATTTCTCGAGCCATTTTGGAATATTTTTCGAAAAGGTCTTCGGAAATTCGCTAGAAATAAAATTCCCTACACGGAAATACCAAATATGTGGGGAATGCTTTCAGTTTTAAGGGTTTTCAATTTTTTGCTGCAAATTCTGATGTTTTGTATTGAATCTCATTAAATTCCAATATTTTCCCGATTTCTCGAGCCATTTTGGAATATTTTTCGAAAAGGTCTTCGGAAATTCGCTAGAAATTAAATTCCCTACACGGAAATACCAAATATGTGGGGAATGCTTTCAGTTTTAAGGGTTTTCAATTTTTTGCTACAAATTCTAATGTTTTGTATTGAATCTTAATAAATTCCAATATTTTCCCGATTTCTCGGCCAATTTTGAATATTTTTCGAAAAGGTCTTCGGAAATTCGCGAGAAATTAAATTCCCTACACGGAAATACCAAATATGTGGGGATTGCTGTCAGTTTTAAGGGTTTTCATTTTTTTGCTACAAATTCTAATGTTTTGTATGGAATCACATTAAATTCCAATATTTTGCCTATTTCTGGGGAAATTTTTAATATTTTTCGAAAAGGTCTTCGGAAATTCGCTAGAAATCAAATTCCCTACACGGAAATACCAAATATGTGGGGATTGCTTTCAGTTTTAAGGGTTTTCATTTTTTTGCTATAAATTCTGATGTTTTGTATTGAATCTCATTAAATTCCAATATTTTCCCGATTTCTCGGGCACTTTTTAATATTTTTCGAAAAGGTCTTCGGAAATTCGCTAGAAATTAAATTCCCTACACGGAAATATCAAATATGTGGGAATTGCTTTCAGTTTTAAGGGTTTTCATTTTTTTGCTACAAATTCTAATGTTTTGTATTGAACCTCATTAAATTCCAATATTTTCCCGATTTCTCGGGCAATTTTGAATATTTTTCGAAAAGGTCTTCGGAAATTCGCTAGAAATTAAATTCCCTACACGGAAATACCAAATATGTGGGGATTGCTTTCAGTTTTAAGGGTTTTCAATTTTTTGCTACAAATTCTGATGTTGTATTGAATCTCATTAAATTCCAATATTTTCCCGATTTCTCGGGCAATTTTGAATATTTTTCGAAAAGGTCTTCGGAAATTCGCTAGAAATTAAATTCCCTACACGGAAATATCAAATATGTGGGGATTGCTTTCAGTTTTAAGGGTTTCCATTTTTTTGCTACAAATTCTGATGTTTTGTATTGAATCTTATTAAATTCCAATATTTTCCTGATTTCTCGGACAATTTTGAATATTTTTCGAAAAGGTCTTCGGAAATTCGCTAGAAATTAAATTCCCTACACGGAAATACCAAATATGTGGGGATTGATTTCAGTTTTAATGGTTTCCATTTTTTTGCTACAAATTCTGATGTCTTGTATTGAATCTCATTAAATTCCAATATTTTCCCGATTTCTCGGGCAATTTTGAATATTTTTCGAAAAGCTCTTCGGAAATTCGCGAGAAATTAAATTCCCTACACGGAAATACCAAATATGTGGGGATTGCTTTCAGTTTTAAGGGTTTCCATTTTTTTGCTACAAATTCTGATCTTTGTATTGAATCTTATTAAATTCCAATATTTTCCTGATTTCTCGGGCAATTTTTAATATTTTTCGAAAAGGTCTTCGGAAATTCGCTAGAAATTAAATTCCCTACACAGAAATACCAAATATGTGGGGATTGCTTTCAGTTTTAAGGGTTTTCAATTTTTTGCTGCAAATTCTGATGTATTGAATCTCATTAAATTCCAATATTTTCCCGATTTCTCGGGCAATTTTGAATATTTTTCGAAAAGCTCCTCGGAAATTCGCGAGAAATTAAATTCCCTACACGGAAATACCAAATATTTGGGGATTGATTTCAGTTTTAAGGGTTTTCATTTTTTTGCTACAAATTCTGATGTTTTGTATTGAATCTCATTAAATTCCAATATTTTCCCGATTTCTCGGGCAATTTTGAATATTTTTCGAAAAGGTCTTCGGAAATTCGCTAGAAATTAAATTCCTACACGGAAATACCAAATATGTGGGGATTGATTTCAGTTTTAAGGGTTTTCAGTTTTTAGCTACAAATTCTGATGTTTTGTATTGAATCTCATTAAATTCCAATATTTTCCCGATTTCTCGAGCCATTTTGGAATACTTTTCGAAAAGGTCTTTTCGAAAAGGAAATTCGCTAGAAATAAAATTCCCTACACGGAAATACCAAATATGTGGGGAATGCTTTCAGTTTTAAGGGTTTTCAATTTTTTGCTGCAAATTCTGATGTTTTGTATTGAATCTCATTAAATTCCAATATTTTCCCGATTTCTCGAGCCATTTTGGAATATTTTTCGAAAAGGTCTTCGGAAATTCGCTAGAAATTAAATTCCCTACACGGAAATACCAAATATGTGGGGAATGCTTTCAGTTTTAAGGGTTTTCATTCTTTTGCTACAAATTCTAATGTTTTGTATTGAATCTTAATAAATTCCAATATTTTCCCGATTTCTCGGCCAATTTTGAATATTTTTCGAAAAGGTCTTCGGAAATTCGCTAGAAATTAAATTCCCTACACGGAAATACCAAATATGTGGGGATTGCTGTCAGTTTTAAGGGTTTTCATTTTTTTGCTACAAATTCTAATGTTTTGTATGGAATCTCATTAAATTCCAATATTTTGCCGATTTCTCGGGAAATTTTTAATATTTTTCGAAAAGGTCTTCGGAAATTCGCTAGAAATCAAATTCCCTACACGGAAATACCAAATATGTGGGGATTGCTTTCAGTTTTAAGGGTTTTCATTTTTTTGCTACAAATTCTGATGTTTTGTATTGAATCTCATTAAATTCCAATATTTTCCCGATTTCTCGGGCAATTTTGAATATTTTTCGAAAAGGTCTTCGGAAATTCGCTAGAAATTAAATTCCCTACACGGAAATATCAAATATGTGGGAATTGCTTTCAGTTTTAAGGGTTTTCATTTTTTTGCTACAAATTCTAATGTTTTGTATTGAACCTCATTAAATTCCAATATTTTCCCGATTTCACGGGCAATTTTGAATATTTTTCGAAAAGGTCTTCGGAAATTCGCTAGAAATTAAATTCCCTACACGGAAATACCAAATATGTGGGGATTGCTTTCAGTTTTAAGGGTTTTCATTTTTTTGCTACAAATTCTGATGTTTTGTATTGAATCTCATTAAATTCCAATATTTTCCCGATTTCTCGGGCAATTTTGAATATTTTTCGAAAAGGTCTTCGGAAATTCGCTAGAAATTAAATTCCCTACACGGAAATATCAAATATGTGGGGATTGCTTTCAGTTTTAAGGGTTTCCATTTTTTTGCTACAAATTCTGATGTTTTGTATTGAATCTTATTAAATTCCAATATTTTCCTGATTTCTCGGACAATTTTGAATATTTTTCGAAAAGGTCTTCGGAAATTCGCTAGAAATTAAATTCCCTACACGGAAATACCAAATATGTGGGGATTGATTTCAGTTTTAAGGGTTTCCATTTTTTTGCTACAAATTCTGATGTCTTGTATTGAATCTCATTAAATTCCAATATTTTCCCGATTTCTCGGGCAATTTTGAATATTTTTCGAAAAGCTCTTCGGAAATTCGCGAGAAATTAAATTCCCTACACGGAAATACCAAATATGTGGGGATTGATTTCAGTTTTAAGGGTTTTCATTTTTTTGCTACAAATTCTGATGTTTTGTATTGAATCTCATTAAATTCCAATATTTTCCCGATTTCTCGGGCAATTTTGAATATTTTTCGAAAAGGTCTTCGGAAATTCGCTAGAAATTAAATTCCCTACACGGAAATACCAAATATGTGGGGATTGATTTCAGTTTTAAGGGTTTTCAGTTTTTAGCTACAAATTCTTATGTTTTGTATTGAATTTCATTAAATTCCAATATTTTCCCGATTTCTCGGGCAATTTTTAGTATTTTTCGAAAAGGTCTTTGGAAATTCGCTAGAAATTAAATTCCCTACACGGATATACCAAATATGTGGGGATTGCTTTCAGTTTTAAGGGTTTTCAATTTTTTGCTGCAAATTCTGATGTTTTGTATTGAATCTCATTAAATTCCAATATTTTCCCGATTTCTCGAGCCATTTTGGAATATTTTTCGAAAAGGTCTTCGGAAATTCGCTAGAAATAAAATTCCCTACACGGAAATACCAAATATGTGGGGATTGCTTTCAGTTTTAAGGGTTTTCAATTTTTTGCTGCAAATTCTGATGTTTTGTATTGAATATCATTAAATTCCAATATTTTCCCGATTTCTCGAGCCATTTTGGAATATGTTTCGAAAAGGTCTTCGGAAATTCGCTAGAAATTAAATTCCCTACACGGAAATACCAAATATGTGGGGAATGCTATCAGTTTTAAGGGTTTTCATTTTTTTGCTACAAATTCTAATGTTTTGTATTGAATCTTAATAAATTCCAATATTTTCCCGATTTCTCGGCCAATTTTGAATATTTTTCGAAAAGGTCTTCGGAAATTCGTTAGAAATTAAATTCCCTACACGGAAATACCAAATATGTGGGGATTGCTGTCAGTTTTAAGGGTTTTCATTTTTTTGCTACAAATTCTAATGTCTTGTATTGAATCTCATTAAATTCCAATATTTTCCCGATTTCTCTGGCAATTTTGAATATTTTGCGAAAAGCTCTTTGGAAATTCGCTAGAAATTAAATTCCCTACACGGAAATACCAAATATGTGGGGATTGCTTTCAGTTTTAAGGGTTTTCATTTTTTTGCTACAAATTCTGATATTTTGTATTGAATCTCATTAAATTCCAATATTTTCCCGATTTCTCGGGCAATTTGGAATATTTTTCGAAAAGGTCTTCGGAAATTCGCTAGAAATTAAATTCGCTACACGGAAATACCAAATATTTGGGGCGAATTTCCGAAGACCTTTTTAAAAATATTCAAAAGTGCTCGAGAAATCGGGAAAATATTGGAATTTAATGAGATTCAATACAAAACATCAGAATTTGTAGGAAAAAATTGAAAACCTTTAAAACTGAAAGCAATCCCCACATATTTCATTTTTTTGCTACAAATTCTGATGTTTTGTATTGAATCTCATTAAATTCCAATATTTTCCCGATTTCTCGAGCACTTTTGAATATTTTTAAAAAGGTCTTCGGAAATTCGCCCCAAATATTTGGTATTTCCGTGTAGCGGAAATACCAAATATTTGGGGCGAATTTCCGAAGACACAAATATGTGGGGATTGCTTTCAGTTTTAAGGGTTTTCATTTTTTTGCTACAAATTCTGATGTTTTGTATTGAATCTCATTAAATTCCAATATTTTCCTGATTTCTCGGACAATTTTGAATATTTTTCGAAAAGGTCTTCGGAAATTCACTAGAAATTAAATTCCCTACACGGAAATACCAAATATGTGGGGATTGATTTCAGATTTAAGGGTTTCCATTTTTTTGCTACAAATTCTGATGTCTTGTATTGAATCTCATTAAATTCCAATATTTTCCCGATTTCTCGGCCAATTTTGAATATTTTTCGAAAAGGTCTTCGGAAATTCGCTAGAAATTAAATTCCCTACACGGAAATACCAAATATGTGAGGATTGCTGTAAGTTTTACGGGTTTTCATTTTTTTGCAACAAAATCTATTGTTTTGTATGGAATCTCATTAAATTCCAATATTTTCCCGATTTCTCGGGAAATTTTGAAAATTTTTCGAAAAGGTTTTCGGAAATTCGCTAGAAATTAAATTCCCTACACGGAAATATCAAATATGTGGGGATTGCTTTCAGTTTTAAAGGTTTTCATTTTTTTGCTACAAATTCTGATGTTTTGTATTGAATCTCATTAAATTCCAATATTTTCCCGATTTCTCGGGCAATTTTGAATATTTTTCGAAAAGGTCTTCGGAAATTCGCTAGAAATCAAATTACCTACACGGAAATACCAAATATGTGGGGATTGCTTTCAGTTTTGAGGGTTTCCATTTTTTTGCTACAAATTCTGATGTCTTGTATTGAATCTCATTAAATTCCAATATTTTCCCGATTTCTCGGGAAATTTTGAATATTTTTCGAAAAGCTCTTCGGAAATTCGCGAGAAATTAAATTCCCTACACGGAAATACCAAATATGTGGGGATTGATTTCAGTTTTAAGGGTTTTCAGTTTTTAGCAACAAATTCTGATGTTTTGTATTAAATTTCATTAAATTCCAATATTTTCCCGATTTCTGGGGCAATTTTTAATATTTTTCGAAAAGGTCTTCGGAAATTCGCTAGAAATCAAATTCCCTACACGGAAATACCAAATATGTGGGGATTGCTTTCAGTTTTAAGGGTTTTCATTTTTTTGCTACAAATTCTGATGTTTTGTATTGAATCTCATTAAATTCCAATATTTTCCCGATTTCTCGGGCAATTTTGAATATTTTTCGAAAAGGTCTTCGGAAATTCGCTAGAAATTAAATTCCCTACACGGAAATATCAAATATGTGGAGATTGCTTTCAGTTTTAAGGGTTTCCATTTTTTTGCTACAAATTCTGATGTTTTGTATGGAATCTTATTAAATTCCAATATTTTCCCGATTTCTCGGGCAATTTTGAATATTTTTCGAAAAGGTCTTCGGAAATTCGCTAGAAATCAAATTCCCTACACGGAAATACCAAATATGTGGGGATTGCTTTCAGTTTTAAGGGTTTTCATTTTTTTGCTACAAATTCTGATGTTTTGTATTGAATCTCATTAAATTCCAATATTTTCCCGATTTCTCGGGCAATTTTTAATATTTTTCGAAAAGGTCTTCGGAAATTCGCTAGAAATCAAATTCCCTACACGGAAATACCAAGTATGTGGGGATTGCTTTCAGTTTTAAGGGTTTTCATTTTTTTGCTACAAATTCTGATGTTTTGTATTGAATCTCATTAAATTCCAATATTTTCCCGATTTCTCGGGCAATTTTGAATATTTTTCGAAAAGGTCTTCGGAAATTCGCTAGAAAATAAATTCCCTACACGGAAATATTGAATATGTGGGGACTGCTTTCAGTTTTAAGGGTTTCCATTTTTTTGCTACAAATTCTGATGTTTTGTATTGAATTTTATTAAATTCCAATATTTTCCTGATTTCTCGGACAATTTTGAATATTTTTCGAAAAGGTCTTCGGAAATTCGCTAGAAATTAAATTCCCTACACGGAAATACCAAATATGTGGGGATTGATTTCAGTTTTAAGGGTTTCCATTTTTTTGCTACAAATTCTGATGTCTTGTATTGAATCTCATTAAATTCCAATATTTTCCCGATTTCTCGGGCAATTTTGAATATTTTTCGAAAAGCTCTTCGGAAATTCGCGAGAAATTAAATTCCCTACACGGAAATACCAAATATGTGGGGATTGATTTCAGTTTTAAAGGTTTTCATTTTTTTGCTACAAATTCTGATGTTTTGTATTGAATCTCATTAAATTCCAATATTTTCCCGATTTCTCGGGCAATTTTGAATATTTTTCGAAAAGGTCTTCGGAAATTCGCTAGAAATCAAATTACCTACACGGAAATACCAAATATGTGGGGATTGCTTTCAGTTTTGAGGGTTTCCATTTTTTTGCTACAAATTCTGATGTCTTGTATTGAATCTCATTAAATTCCAATATTTTCCCGATTTCTCGGGAAATTTTGAATATTTTTCGAAAAGCTCTTCGGAAATTCGCGAGAAATTAAATTCCCTACACGGAAATACCAAATATGTGGGGATTGATTTCAGTTTTAAGGGTTTTCAGTTTTTAGCAACAAATTCTGATGTTTTGTATTAAATTTCATTAAATTCCAATATTTTCCCGATTTCTGGGGCAATTTTTAATATTTTTCGAAAAGGTCTTCGGAAATTCGCTAGAAATCAAATTCCCTACACGGAAATACCAAATATGTGGGGATTGCTTTCAGTTTTAAGGGTTTTCATTTTTTTGCTACAAATTCTGATGTTTTGTATTGAATCTCATTAAATTCCAATATTTTCCCGATTTCTCGGGCAATTTTGAATATTTTTCGAAAAGGTCTTCGGAAATTCGCTAGAAATTAAATTCCCTACACGGAAATATCAAATATGTGGAGATTGCTTTCAGTTTTAAGGGTTTCCATTTTTTTGCTACAAATTCTGATGTTTTGTATGGAATCTTATTAAATTCCAATATTTTCCCGATTTCTCGGGCAATTTTGAATATTTTTCGAAAAGGTCTTCGGAAAATCGCTAGAAATCAAATTCCCTACACGGAAATACCAAATATGTGGGGATTGCTTTCAGTTTTAAGGGTTTTCATTTTTTTGCTACAAATTCTGATGTTTTGTATTGAATCTCATTAAATTCCAATATTTTCCCGATTTCTCGGGCAATTTTTAATATTTTTCGAAAAGGTCTTCGGAAATTCGCTAGAAATCAAATTCCCTACACGGAAATACCAAGTATGTGGGGATTGCTTTCAGTTTTAAGGGTTTTCATTTTTTTGCTACAAATTCTGATGTTTTGTATTGAATCTCATTAAATTCCAATATTTTCCCGATTTCTCGGGCAATTTTGAATATTTTTCGAAAAGGTCTTCGGAAATTCGCTAGAAAATAAATTCCCTACACGGAAATATTGAATATGTGGGGACTGCTTTCAGTTTTAAGGGTTTCCATTTTTTTGCTACAAATTCTGATGTTTTGTATTGAATTTTATTAAATTCCAATATTTTCCTGATTTCTCGGACAATTTTGAATATTTTTCGAAAAGGTCTTCGGAAATTCGCTAGAAATTAAATTCCCTACACGGAAATACCAAATATGTGGGGATTGATTTCAGTTTTAAGGGTTTCCATTTTTTTGCTACAAATTCTGATGTCTTGTATTGAATCTCATTAAATTCCAATATTTTCCCGATTTCTCGGGCAATTTTGAATATTTTTCGAAAAGCTCTTCGGAAATTCGCGAGAAATTAAATTCCCTACACGGAAATACCAAATATGTGGGGATTGATTTCAGTTTTAAGGGTTTTCATTTTTTTGCTACAAATTCTGATGTTTTGTATTGAATCTCATTAAATTCCAATATTTTCCCGATTTCTCGGGCAATTTTGAATATTTTTTGAAAAGGTCTTCGGAAATTCGCTAGAAATTAAATTCCCTACACGGAAATACCAAATATGTGGGGATTGATTTCAGTTTTAAGGGTTTTCAGTTTTTAGCTACAAATTCTGATGTTTTGTATTGAATTTCATTAAGTTCCAATATTTTCCCGATTTCTCGGGCACTTTTTAATATTTTTCGAAAAGGTCTTCGGAAATTCGCTAGAAATTAAATTCCCTACACGGAAATACCAAATATGTGGGGATTGCTTTCAGTTTTAAGGGTTTTCAATTTTTTGCTGCAAATTCTGATGTTTTGTATTGAATCTCGTTAAATTCCAATATTTTCCCGATTTCTCGAGCCCATTTTGGAATATTTTTCGAAAAGGTCTTCGGAAATTCGCTAGAAATAAAATTCCCTACACGGAAATACCAAATATGTGGGGATTGCTTTCAGTTTTAAGGGTTTTCAATTTTTTGCTGCAAATTCTGATGTTTTGTATTGAATCTCATTAAATTCCAATATTTTCCCGATTTCTCGAGCCATTTTAGAATATTTTTCGAAAAGGTCTTCGGTAATTCGCTAGAAATCAAATTACCTACACGGAAATACCAAATATGTGGGGATTGCTTTCAGTTTTAAGGGTTTTCATTTTTTTGCTACAAATTCTGATGTTTTGTATTGAATCTCATTAAATTCCAATATTTTCCCGATTTCTCGGGAAATTTTGAATATTTTTCGAAAAGGTCTTCGGAAATTCGCTAGAAATTAAATTCCCTACACGGAAATATCAAATATGTGGGGATTGCTTTCAGTTTTAAGGGTTTTCATTTTTTTGCTACAAATTCTAATGTTTTGTATTGAACCTCATTAAATTCCAATATTTTCCCGATTTCTCGGGCAATTTTGAATATTTTCCGAAAAGGTCTTCGGAAATTCGCTACAAATTAAATTCCCTACACGGAAATATCAAATATGTGGGGATTGCTTTCAGTTTTAAAGGTTTTCATTTTTTTGCTACAAATTCTGATGTTTTGTATTGAATCTCATTAAATTCCAATATTTTCCCGATTTCTCGGGCAATTTTTAATATTTTTCGAAAAGGTCTTCGGAAATTCGCTAGAAATCAAATTCCCTACACGGAAATACCAAATATGTGGGGATTGCTTTCAGTTTTAAGGGTTTTAATTTTTTTGCTACAAATTCTAATGTTTTGTATTGAATCTTAATAAATTCCAATATTTTCCCGATTTCTCGGGAAATTTTGAATATTTTTCGCAAAGGTCTTCGGAAAATCGCTAGAAATTAAATTTTCTACACGGAAATATCAAATATGTGGGGATTGCTTTCAGTTTCAAAGGTTTTCATTTTTTTGCTACAAATTCTGATGTTTTGTATTGAATCTTATTAAATTCCAATATTTTCCCCGATTTCTCGGGCAATTTTTAATATTTTTCGAAAAGGTCTTCGGAAATTCGCTAGAAATCAAATTCCCTACACGGAAATACCAAATATGTGGGGATTGCTTTCAGTTTTAAGGGTTTTCATTTTTTTGCTACAAATTCTGATGTTTTGTATTGCATCTCATTAAATTCCAATATTTTCCCTATTTCTCGGGCAATTTTGAATATTTTTCGAAAAGGTCTTCGGAAATTCGGTAGAAATTAAATTCCCTACACGGAAATATCAAATATGTGGGGATTGCTTTCAGTTTTAAGGGTTTCCATTTTTTTGCTACAAATTCTGATGTTTTGTATTGAATCTTATTAAATTCCAATATTTTCCTGATTTCTCGGACAATTTTGAATATTTTTCGAAAAGGTCTTCGGAAATTCGCTAGAAATTAAATTCCCTACACGGAAATACCAAATATGTGGGGATTGATTTCAGTTTTAAGGGTTTCCATTTTTTTGCTACAAATCCTGATGTATTGAATCTCATTAAATTCCAATATTTTCCCGATTTCTCTGGCAATTTTGAATATTTTTCGAAAAGCTCCTCGGAAATTCGCGAGAAATTAAATTCCCTACACGGAAATACCAAATATTTGGGGATTGATTTCAGTTTTAAGGGTTTTCATTTTTTTGCTACAAATTCTGATGTTTTGTATTGAATCTCATTAAATTCCAATATTTTCCCGATTTCTCGGGCAATTTTGAATATTTTTCGAAAAGGTCTTCGGAAATTCGCTAGAAATTAAATTCCCTACACGGAAATACCAAATATGTGGGGATTGATTTTAGTTTTAAGGCTTTTCAGTTTTTAGCTACAAATTCTGATGTTTTGTATTGAATTTCATTAAATTCCAATATTTTCCCGATTTCTCGGGCAATTTTTAATATTTTTCGAAAAGGTCTTCGGAAATTCGCTAGAAATTAAATTCCCTACACGGAAATACCAAATATGTGGGGATTGCTTTCAGTTTTAAGGGTTTTCAATTTTTTGCTGCAAATTCTGATGTTTTGTATTGAATCTCATTAAATTCCAATATTTTCCCGATTTCTCGAGCCATTTTGGAATATTTTTCGAAAAGGTCTTCGGAAATTCGCTAGAAATAAAATTCCCTACACGGAAATACCAAATATGTGGGGAATGCTTAAGGGTTTTCAATTTTTTGCTGCAAATTCTGATGTTTTGTATTGAATCTCATTAAATTCCAATATTTTCCCGATTTCTCGAGCCATTTTGGAATATTTTTCGAAAAGGTCTTCGGAAATTCGCTAGAAATTAAATTCCCTACACGGAAATACCAAATATGTGGGGAATGCTTTCAGTTTTAAGGGTTTTCAATTTTTTGCTACAAATTCTAATGTTTTGTATTGAATCTTAATAAATTCCAATATTTTCCCGATTTCTCGGCCAATTTTGAATATTTTTCGAAAAGGTCTTCGGAAATTCGCGAGAAATTAAATTCCCTACACGGAAATACCAAATATGTGGGGATTGCTGTCAGTTTTAAGGGTTTTCATTTTTTTGCTACAAATTCTAATGTTTTGTATGGAATCACATTAAATTCCAATATTTTGCCTATTTCTGGGGAAATTTTTAATATTTTTCGAAAAGGTCTTCGGAAATTCGCTAGAAATCAAATTCCCTACACGGAAATACCAAATATGTGGGGATTGCTTTCAGTTTTAAGGGTTTTCATTTTTTTGCTATAAATTCTGATGTTTTGTATTGAATCTCATTAAATTCCAATATTTTCCCGATTTCTCGGGCAATTTTGAATATTTTTCGAAAAGCTCTTCGGAAATTCGCGAGAAATTAAATTCCCTACACGGAAATACCAAATATGTGGGGATTGCTTTCAGTTTTAAGGGTTTCCATTTTTTTGCTACAAATTCTGATCTTTGTATTGAATCTTATTAAATTCCAATATTTTCCTGATTTCTCGGGCAATTTTTAATATTTTTCGAAAAGGTCTTCGGAAATTCGCTAGAAATTAAATTCCCTACACAGAAATACCAAATATGTGGGGATTGCTTTCAGTTTTAAGGGTTTTCAATTTTTTGCTGCAAATTCTGATGTATTGAATCTCATTAAATTCCAATATTTTCCCGATTTCTCGGGCAATTTTGAATATTTTTCGAAAAGCTCCTCGGAAATTCGCGAGAAATTAAATTCCCTACACGGAAATACCAAATATTTGGGGATTGATTTCAGTTTTAAGGGTTTTCATTTTTTGCTAAAAATTCTGATGTTTTGTATTGAATCTCATTAAATTCCAATATTTTCCCGATTTCTCGGGTAATTTTGAATATTTTTCGAAAAGGTCTTCGGAAATTCGCTAGAAATTAAATTCCTACACGGAAATACCAAATATGTGGGGATTGATTTCAGTTTTAAGGGTTTTCAGTTTTTAGCTACAAATTCTGATGTTTTGTATTGAATCTCATTAAATTCCAATATTTTCCCGATTTCTCGAGCCATTTTGGAATACTTTTCGAAAAGGTCTTTTCGAAAAGGAAATTCGCTAGAAATAAAATTCCCTACACGGAAATACCAAATATGTGGGGAATGCTTTCAGTTTTAAGGGTTTTCAATTTTTTGCTGCAAATTCTGATGTTTTGTATTGAATCTCATTAAATTCCAATATTTTCCCGATTTCTCGAGCCATTTTGGAATATTTTTCGAAAAGGTCTTCGGAAATTCGCTAGAAATTAAATTCCCTACACGGAAATACCAAATATGTGGGGAATGCTTTCAGTTTTAAGGGTTTTCATTTTTTTGCTACAAATTCTAATGTTTTGTATTGAATCTTAATAAATTCCAATATTTTCCCGATTTCTCGGCCAATTTTGAATATTTTTCGAAAAGGTCTTCGGAAATTCGCTAGAAATTAAATTCCCTACACGGAAATACCAAATATGTGGGGATTGCTGTCAGTTTTAAGGGTTTTCATTTTTTTGCTACAAATTCTAATGTTTTGTATGGAATCTCATTAAATTCCAATATTTTGCCGATTTCTCGGGAAATTTTTAATATTTTTCGAAAAGGTCTTCGGAAATTCGCTAGAAATCAAATTCCCTACACGGAAATACCAAATATGTGGGGATTGCTTTCAGTTTTAAGGGTTTTCATTTTTTTGCTACAAATTCTGATGTTTTGTATTGAATCTCATTAAATTCCAATATTTTCCCGATTTCTCGGGCAATTTTGAATATTTTTCGAAAAGGTCTTCGGAAATTCGCTAGAAATTAAATTCCCTACACGGAAATATCAAATATGTGGGAATTGCTTTCAGTTTTAAGGGTTTCATTTTTTTGCTACAAATTCTAATGTTTTGTATTGAACCTCATTAAATTCCAATATTTTCCCGATTTCACGGGCAATTTTGAATATTTTTCGAAAAGGTCTTCGGAAATTCGCTAGAAATTAAATTCCCTACACGGAAATACCAAATATGTGGGGATTGCTTTCAGTTTTAAGGGTTTTCATTTTTTTGCTACAAATTCTGATGTTTTGTATTGAATCTCATTAAATTCCAATATTTTCCCGATTTCTCAGGCAATTTTGAATATTTTTCGAAAAGGTCTTCGGAAATTCGCTAGAAATTAAATTCCCTACACGGAAATATCAAATATGTGGGAATTGCTTTCAGTTTTAAGGGTTTTCATTTTTTTGCTACAAATTCTAATGTTTTGTATTGAACCTCATTAAATTCCAATATTTTCCCGATTTCACGGGCAATTTTGAATATTTTTCGAAAAGGTCTTCGGAAATTCGCTAGAAATTAAATTCCCTACACGGAAATACCAAATATGTGGGGATTGCTTTCAGTTTTAAGGGTTTTCATTTTTTTGCTACAAATTCTGATGTTTTGTATTGAATCTCATTAAATTCCAATATTTTCCCGATTTCTCGGGCAATTTTGAATATTTTTCGAAAAGGTCTTCGGAAATTCGCTAGAAATTAAATTCCCTACACGGAAATATCAAATATGTGGGGATTGCTTTCAGTTTTAAGGGTTTCCATTTTTTTGCTACAAATTCTGATCTTTGTATTGAATCTTATTAAATTCCAATATTTTCCTGATTTCTCGGGCAATTTTTAATATTTTTCGAAAAGGTCTTCGGAAATTCGCTAGAAATTAAATTCCCTACACAGAAATACCAAATATGTGGGGATTGCTTTCAGTTTTAAGGGTTTTCAATTTTTTGCTGCAAATTCTGATGTATTGAATCTCATTAAATTCCAATATTTTCCCGATTTCTCGGGCAATTTTGAATATTTTTCGAAAAGCTCCTCGGAAATTCGCGAGAAATTAAATTCCCTACACGGAAATACCAAATATGTGGGGATTGATTTCAGTTTTAAGGGTTTTCATTTTTTTGCTACAAATTCTGATGTTTTGTATTGAATCTCATTAAATTCCAATATTTTCCCGATTTCTCGGGCAATTTTGAATATTTTTCGAAAAGGTCTTCGGAAATTCGCTAGAAATTAAATTCCCTACACGGAAATACCAAATATGTGGGGATTGATTTCAGTTTTAAGGGTTTTCAGTTTTTAGCTACAAATTCTTATGTTTTGTATTTAATTTCATTAAATTCCAATATTTTCCCGATTTCTCGGGCAATTTTTAGTATTTTTCGAAAAGGTCTTTGGAAATTCGCTAGAAATTAAATTCCCTACACGGAAATACCAAATATGTGGGGATTGCTTTCAGTTTTAAGGGTTTTCAATTTTTTGCTGCAAATTCTGATGTTTTGTATTGAATCTCATTAAATTCCAATATTTTCCCGATTTCTCGAGCCATTTTGGAATATTTTTCGAAAAGGTCTTCGGAAATTCGCTAGAAATAAAATTCCCTACACGGAAATACCAAATATGTGGGGATTGCTTTCAGTTTTAAGGGTTTTCAATTTTTTGCTGCAAATTCTGATGTTTTGTATTGAATATCATTAAATTCCAATATTTTCCCGATTTCTCGAGCCATTTTGGAATATGTTTCGAAAAGGTCTTCGGAAATTTGCTAGAAATAATATTCCCTACACGGAAATACCAAATATGTGGGGAATGCTATCAGTTTTAAGGGTTTTCATTTTTTTGCTACAAATTCTAATGTTTTGTATTGAATCTTAATAAATTCCAATATTTTCCCGATTTCTCGGCCAATTTTGAATATTTTTCGAAAAGGTCTTCGGAAATTCGTTAGAAATTAAATTCCCTACACGGAAATACCAAATATGTGGGGATTGCTGTCAGTTTTAAGGGTTTTCATTTTTTTGCTACAAATTCTAATGTCTTGTATTGAATCTCATTAAATTCCAATATTTTCCCGATTTCTCTGGCAATTTTGAATATTTTGCGAAAAGCTCTTTGGAAATTCGCTAGAAATTAAATTCCCTACACGGAAATACCAAATATGTGGGGATTGCTTTCAGTTTTAAGGGTTTTCATTTTTTTGCTACAAATTCTGATGTTTTGTATTGAATCTCATTAAATTCCAATATTTTCCCGATTTCTCGGGCAATTTGGAATATTTTTCGAAAAGGTCTTCGGAAATTCGCTAGAAATTAAATTCGCTACACAAATATTTGGGGCGAATTTCCGAAGACCTTTTTAAAAATATTCAAAAGTGCTCGAGAAATCGGGAAAATATTGGAATTTAATGAGATTCAATACAAAACATCAGAATTTGTAGGAAAAAATTGAAAACCTTTAAAACTGAAAGCAATCCCCACATATTTCATTTTTTTGCTACAAATTCTGATGTTTTGTATTGAATCTCATTAAATTCCAATATTTTCCCGATTTCTCGGGCAATTTTTAATATTTTTCGAAAACGTCTTCGGAAATTCGCTAGAAATTAAATTCCCTACACGGAAATACGAAATATGTGGGGATTGCTTTCAGTTTTAAAGGTTTTCAATTTTTTGCTACAAATTCTGATGTTTTGTATTGAATCTCATTAAATTCCAATATTTTCCCGATTTCTCGGGCACTTTTGAATATTTTTAAAAAGGTCTTCGGAAATTCGCTAGAAATAAAATTTCCTACTCGGAAATATCAAATATGTGGGGATTGCTTTCAGTTTTAAGGGTTTTCATTTTTTTGCTACAAATTCTGATGTTTTGTATTGAATCTCATTAAATTCCAATATTTTCCCGATTTCTCGAGCAATTTTTAATATTTTTTGAAAAGGTCTTCGGAAATTCGCTAGAAATTAAATTCCCTACACGGAAATACCAAATATGTGGGGATTGATTTCAGTTTTAAGGGTTTTCATTTTTTTGCTACAAATTCTGATGTTTTGTATTGAATCTCATTAAATTCCAATATTTTCCCGATTTCTCGGGCAATTTTGAATATTTTTCGAAAAGGTCTTCGGAAATTCGCTAGAAATTAAATTCCCTACACGGAAATACCAACTATGTGGGGATTGCTTTCAGTTTTAAGGGTTTTCATTTTTTTGCTACAAATTCTGATGTTTTGTATTGAATCTCATTAAATTCCAATATTTTCCCGATTTCTCGGGCAATTTTGAATATTTTTCGAAAAGGTCTTCGGAAATTCGCTAGAAATTAAAATCCCTACACGGAAATACCAAATATGTGGGGATTGCTTTCAGTTTTAAGGGTTTTCATTTTTTTGCTACAAATTCTGATGTTTTGTATTGAATCTCATTAAATTCCAGTATTTTCCCGATTTCTCGAGCAATTTCGAATATTTTTCGAAAAGGTCTTCGGAAATTCGCTAGAAATTAAATTCCCTACACGGAAATACCAAATATATGTGGAGATTGCTTTCAGTTTTAAGGGTTTTCATTTTTTTGCTACAAATTCTGATGTTTTGTATTGAATCTCATTAAATTCCAATATTTTTCCGATTTCTCAGGCAATTTTGAATATTCTTCGAAAAGGTCTTCAGAAAGTCGCTAGAAATTAAATTCCCTACACGGACATACCCAATATGTGCGGATTGCTTTCAGTTTTAACGGTTTTCATTTTTTTGCTACAAATTCTGATGTTTTGTATTGAATCTCATTAAATTCCAATATTTTCCCGATTTCTCGGGCAATTTTGAATATTTTTCGAAAAGCTCTTCGGAAATTCGCTAGAAATTAAATTCCCTACACGGAAATACCAAATATGTGGGGATTGATTTCAGGTTTAAGGGTTTTTATATTTTTGCTACAAATTCTGATGTTTTGTATTGAATCTCATTAAATTCCAATATTTTCCCGATTTCTCGGGCAATTTTGAATATTTTTCGAAAAGGTCTTCGGAAATTCGCTAGAAATTAAATTCCCTACACGGAAATACCAAATATGTGGGGATTGATTTCAGTTTTAAGGGTTTTCAGTTTTTTGCTACAAATTCTGATGTTTTGTATTGAATCTCATTAAATTCCAATATTATCCCGATTTCTTGGGCAAATTTGAGTATTTTTCGAAAAGGTCTTCGGAAATTCGCTAGAAATTAAATTCCCTACACGGAAATACCAAATATGTGGGGATTGCTTTCAGTTTTAAGGGTTTTCAATTTTTTGCTACAAATTCTGATGTTTTGTATTGAATCTCATTAAATTCCATATTTTCCCGATTTCTCGAGCACTTTTGAATATTTTTCGAAAAGGTCTGCGGAAATTCGCTAGAAATAAAATTCCCTATACGGAAATACCAAATATGTGGGGAATGCTTTCAGTTTTAAGGGTTTTCATTTTTTTGCTACAAATTATAATATTTTGTATTGAATCTTATTAAATTCCAATATTTTCCCGATTTCTCGGCCAATTTTGAATATTTTTCGAAAAGGTCTTCGGAAATTCGCTAGAAATTAAATTCCCTACACGCAAATATCACATATGTGGGGATTGCTTTCAGTTTTAAGGGTTTTCATTTTTTTGCTACAAATTCTGATGTTTTGTATTGCATCTCATTAAATTCCAATATTTTCCCGATTTCTCGGGCAATTTTTAATATTTTTCGAAAAGGTCTTCGGAAATTCGCTAGAAATTAAATTCCCTACACGGAAATACCAAATATGTGGGGATTGGTTTCAGTTTTAAGGGTTTTCATTTTTTTGCTACAAATTCTGATGTTTTGTATTGAATCTCATTAAATTCCAATATTTTCCCGATTTCTCGGGCAATTTTGAATATTTTTCGAAAAGATCTTCGGAAATTCGCTAGAAATTAAATTCCCTACACGGAAATACCAAATATGTGGGGATTGCTTTCAGTTTTAAGGGTTTTCATTTTTTTGCTACAAATTCTGATGTTTTGTATTGAATCTCATTACATTCCAATATTTTCCCGATTTCTCGGGCAATTTTGAATATTTTTTGAAGAGGTCTTCGGAAATTCGCTAGAAATTAAATTCCCTACACGGAAATATCAAATATGTGGGGATTGCTTTCAGTTTTAAGGGTTTTCATTTTTTTGCTACAAATTCTGATGTTTTGTATTGAATCTCATTAAATTCCAATATTTTCCCGATTTCTCGGGCAATTTTGAATATTTTTCGAAAAGGTCTTCGGAAATTCGCTAGAAATTAAATTACCTACGCGGAAATACCATATATGTGGGGATTGATTTCAGTTTTAAGGGTTTACATTTTTTTGCTACAAATTCTGGTGTTTTGTATTGAATCTCATTAAATTCCAATATTTTCTGATTTCTCGGGCAATTTTGAATATTTTTCGAAAAGGTCTTCGGAAATTCGCTAGAAATTAAATTCCCTACACGGAAATACTAAATATGTGGGTATTGCTTTCAGATTTAATGGTTTTCATTTTTTTGCTACAAATTCTGATGGTTTGTATTGAATCTCATTAAATTTCAATATTTTCCCGATTTCTCGGGCAATTTTAAATATTTTTCGAAAAGGTCTTCGGAAATTCGCTAGAAATTAAATTCCCTACAAGGAAATACTAAATATGTGGGGGTTGCTTTCCGTTTTAACGGTTTTCATTTTTTTGCTACAAATTCTGATGTTTTGTATTGAATCTCATTAGATTCCAATATTTTCCCGATTTCTCGGGCAATTTTGAATATTTTTCGAAGAGGTCTTCGGAAATTCGCTAGAAATTAAATTCCCTACACGGAAATATCAAATATGTGGGGATTGCTTTCAGTTTTAAAGGTTTTCATTTTTTTGCTACAAATTCTGATGTTTTGTATTGAATCTCATTAAATTCCAATATTTTCCCGATTTCTCGGGCAATTTTTAATATTTTCCGAAAGGGTCTTCGGAAATTCGCTAGAAATTAAATTACCTACGCGGAAATACCAAATATGTGGGGATTGATTTCAGTTTTAAGGGTTTTCATTTTTTTGCTACAAATTCTGATGTTTTGTATTGAATCTCATTAAATTCCAATATTTTCCCGATTTCTCGGGCAATTTTGAATATTTTTCGAAAAGGTCTTCGGAAATTCGCTAGAAATTAAATTCCCTACACGGAAATACCAAATATGTGGGGATTGCTTTCAGTTTTAAGGGTTTTCATTTTTTTGCTACAAATTCTGATGTTTTGTATTGAATCTCATTAAATTCCAATATTTTCCCGATTTCTCGGGCAATTTTGAATATTTTTCGAAAAGGTCTTCGGAAATTCGCTAGAAATTAAATTCCCTACACGGAAATACCAAATATGTGGGGATTGCTTTCAGTTTTAAGGGTTTTCATTTTTTTGCTACAAATTCTGATGTTTTGTATTGAATCTCATTAAATTCCAATATTTTCCCGATTTCTCGGGCAATTTTGAATATTTTTCGAAAAGGTCTTCGGAAATTAGCTAGAAATTAAATTCGCTACACGGAAATATCAAATATGTGGGGATTGCTTTCAGTTTTATGGGTTTTCATTTTTTTGCTACAAATTCTGATGTTTTGTATTGAATATCATTACATTCCAATATTTTCCCGATTTCTCGGGCAATTTTGAATATTTTTCGAAGAGGTCTTCGGAAATTCGCTAGAAATTAAATTCCCTACACGGAAATATCAAATATGTCGGGATTGCTTTCAGTTTTAAGGGTTTTAATTTTTTTGCTACAAATTCTGATGGTTTGTATTGAATCTCATTAAATTCCAATATTTTCCCGATTTCTCGGGAAATTTTGAATATTTTTCGAAAAGGTCTTCGGAAATTCGCTAGAAATTAAATTCCCTACACGGAAATACCAAATATGTGGGGATTGATTTCAGTTTTAGGGTTTTCATTTTTTTGCTACAAATTTTGATGTTTTGTATTGAATCTCATTAAATTCCAATATTTTCCCGATTTCTCGGGCAATTTTGAATATTTTTCGAAAAGGTTTTCGGAAATTCGCTAGAAATTAAATTCCCTACCCGGAAACACTAAATATGTGGGGATTGCTCTCAGATTTAAGGGTTTTCATTTTTTTGCTACAAATTCTGATGGTTTGTATTGAATCTCATTAAATTTCAATATTTTCCCGATTTCTCGGGCAATTTTGAATATTTTTCGAAAAGGTCTTCGGAAATTCGCTAGAAATTAAATTCCCTACACGGAAATACCAAATATGTGGGGATTGCTTTCAGTTTTAAGGGTTTTCATTTTTTTGCTACAAATTCTGATGTTTTGTATTGAATCTCATTAAATTCCAATATTTTCCGGATTCTCGGGCAATTTTGAATATTTTTCGAAAAGGTCTTCGGAAATTCGCTAGAAATTAAATTCCCTACACGGAAATACCAAATATGTGGGGATTGCTTTCAGTTTTAACGGTTTTCATTTTTTTGCTACAAATTCTGATGTTTTGTATTGAATCTCATTACATTCCAGTATTTTCCCGATTTCTCGGGCAATTTTGAATATTTTTCGAAAAGGTCTTCGGAAATTCGCTAGAAATTAAATTCCCTACACGGAAATATCAAATATGTGGGGATTGCTTTCAGTTTTAAGGGTTTTCAATTTTTTGCTGCAAATTCTGATGTTTTGTATTGAATCTCATTAAATTCCAATATTTTCCCGATTTCTCGGGCAATTTTGAATATTTTTCGAAAATCTCTTCGGAAATTCGCTAGAAATTAAATTCCCTACACGGAAATACCAAATATGTGGGGATTGATTTCAGGTTTAAGGGTTTTTATATTTTTGCTACAAATTCTGATGTTTTGTATTGAATCTCATTAAATTCCAATATTTTCCCGATTTCTCGGGCAATTTTGAATATTTTTCGAAAAGGTCTTCGGAAATTCGCTAGAAATTAAATTCCCTAAACGGAAATACCAAATATGTGGGGATTGATTTCAGTTTTAAGGGTTTTCAGTTTTTTGCTACAAATTCTGATGTTTTGTATTGAATCTCATTAAATTCCAATATTATCCCGATTTCTTGGGCAAATTTGAATATTTTTCGAAAAGGTCTTCGGAAATTCGCTAGAAATTAAATTCCCTACACGGAAATACCAAATATGTGGGGATTGCTTTCAGTTTTAAGGGTTTTCAGTTTTTTGCTACAAATTCTGATGTTTTATATTGAATCTCATTAAATTCCAATATTATCCCGATTTCTTGGGCAAATTTGAATATTTTTCGAAAAGGTCTTCGGAAATGGGCTAGAAATTAAATTCCCTACACGGAAATACCAAATATGTGGGGATTGCTTTCAGTTTTAAGGGTTTTCAATTTTTTGCTACAAATTCTGATGATTTGTATTGAATCTCATTAAATTCCAGTATTATCCCGATTTCTTGGGCAAATTTGAATATTTTTCGAAAAGGTCTTCGGAAATTCGCTAGAAATTAAATTCCCTACACGGAAATACCAAATATGTGGGGATTGCTTTCAGTTTTAAGGGTTTTCAGTTTTTTGCTACAAATTCTGATTTGTATTGAATCTCATTAAATTCCATATTTTCCCGATTTCTCGAGCACTTTTGAATATTTTTCGAAAAGGTCTGCGGAAATTCGCTAGAAATAAAATTCCCTACACGGAAATACTAAATATGTGGGGAATGCTTTCAGTTTTAAGGGTTTTCATTTTTTTGCTACAAATTCTAATATTTTGTATTGAATCTTATTAAATTCCAATATTTTCCCGATTTCTCGGCCAATTTTGAATATTTTTCGAAAAGGTCTTCGGAAATTCGCTAGAAATTAAATTCCCTACACGGAAATATCAAATATGTGG
This sequence comes from Empis livida, assembly GCA_963932195.1. Classification (NCBI taxonomy): domain Eukaryota; kingdom Metazoa; phylum Arthropoda; class Insecta; order Diptera; family Empididae; genus Empis; species Empis livida. Next base: position 15,341,853 of record OZ010647.1, read on the forward strand.
GGATTGCTTTCAGTTTTAAGGGTTTTCATTTTTTTGCTACAAATTCTGATGTTTTGTATTGAATCTCATTAAATTCCAATATTTTCCCGATTTCTCGGGCAATTTTTAATATTTTTCGAAAAGGTCTTCGGAAATTCGCTAGAAATTAAATTCCCTACACGGAAATACCAAATATGTGGGGATTGATTTCAGTTCTAAGGGTTTTCATTTTTTTGCTACAAATTCTGATGTTTTGTATTGAATCTCATTAAATTCCAATATTTTCCCGATTTCTCGGGCAATTTTGAATATTTTTCGAAAAGGCCTTCGGAAATTCGCTAGAAATTAAATTCCCTACACGGAAATACCAAATATGTGGGGATTGCTTTCAGTTTTAAGGGTTTTCATTTTTTTGCTACAAATTCTGATGTTTTGTATTGAATCTCATTAAATTCCAATATTTTCCCGATTTCTCGGGCAATTTTGAATATTTTTCGAAAAGGTCTTCGGAAATTCGCTAGAAATTAAATTCCCTACACGGAAATACCAAAAATGTGGGGGTTGATTTCAGTTTTAAGGGTTTTCATTTTTTTGTTACAAATTCTGATGTTTTGTATTGAATCTCATTAAATTCCAATATTTTCCCGATTTCTCGGGCAATTTTGAATATTTTTCGAAAAGGTCTTCGGAAATTCGCTAGAAATTAAATTCCCTACACGGAAATATCAAATATGTGGGGATTGCTTTCAGTTTTAAGGGTTTTCATTTTTTTGCTACAAATTCTGATGTTTTGTATTGAATCTCATTAAATTCCAATATTTTCCCGATTTCTCGGGCAATTTTGAATATTTTTCGAAAAGGTCTTCGGAAATTCGCTAGAAATTGATTTCAGTTTTAAGGGTTTTCATTTTTTTGCTACAAATTCTGATGTTTTGTATTGAATCTCATTAAATTCCAATATTTTCCCGATTTCTCGGGCAATTTTGAATATTTTTCGAAAAGGTCTTCGGAAATTCGCTAGAAATTAAATTCCCTACACGGAAATACTAAATATGTGGGTATTGCTTTCAGATTTAAGGGTTTTCATTTTTTTGCTAAAAATTCTGATGGTTTGTATTGAATCTCATTAAATTTCAATATTTTCCCGATTTCTCGGGCAATTTTGAATATTTTTCGAAAAGGTCTTCGGAAATTCGCTAGAAATTAAATTCCCTACACGGAAATACCAAATATGTGGGGATTGCTTTCAGTTTTAAGGGTTTTCATTTTTTTTCTACAAATTCTGATGTTTTGTATTGAATCTCATTAAATTCCAATATTTTCCCGATTTCTCGGGCAATTTTGAATATTTTTCGAAGAGGTCTTCGGAAATTCGCTAGAAATTAAATTCCCTACACGGAAATACCAAATATGTGGGGATTGCTTTCAGTTTTAAGGGTTTTCATTTTTTTGCTACAAATTCTGATGTTTTGTATTGAATCTCATTAAATTCCAATATTTTCCCGATTTCTCGGGCAATTTTGAATATTTTTCGAAGAGGTCTTCGGAAATTCGCTAGAAATTAAATTCCCTACACGGAAATATCAAATATGTGGGGATTGCTTTCAGTTTTAAGGGTTTTCATTTTTTTGCTACAAATTCTGATGGTTTGTATTGAATCTCATTAAATTCCAATATATTCCCGATTTGTCGGGAAATTTTGAATATTTTTCGAAAAGGTCTTCGGAAATTCGCTAGAAATTAAATTCCCTACACGGAAATACCAAATATGTGGGGATTGATTTCAGTTTTAGGGTTTTCATTTTTTTGCTACAAATTCTGATGGTTTGTATTGAATCTCATTAAATTCCAATATATTCCCGATTTCTCGGGCAATTTTGAATATTTTTCGAAAAGGTTTTCGGAAATTCGCTAGAAATTAAATTCTTTACACGGAAATACTAAATATGTGGGGAATGCTTTCAGATTTAAGGGTTTTCATTTTTTTGCTACAAATTCTGATGGTTTGTATTGAATCTCATTAAATTTCAATATTTTCCCGATTTCTCGGGCAATTTTGAATATTTTTCGAAAAGGTCTTCGGAAATTCGCTAGAAATTAAATTCCCTACACGCAAATACCAAATATGTGGGGATTGTTTTCAGTTTTAAGGGTTTTCATTTTTTTGCTACAAATTCTGATGTTTTGTATTGAATCTCATTAAATTCCAATATTTTCCCGATTTCTCGGGCAATTTTGAATATTTTTCGAAAAGGTCTTCGGAAATTCGCTAGAAATTTAATTCCCTACACGGAAATACTAAATATGTGGGGATTGCTTTCAGATATAAGGGTTTTCATTTTTTTGATACAAATTCTGATGGTTTGTATTGAATCTCATTAAATTTCAATATTTTCCCGATTTCTCGGGCAATTTTGAATATTTTTCGAAAAGGTCTTCGGAAGTTCGCTAGAAATTAAATTCCCTACACGGAAATACCAAATATGTGGGGATTGCTTTCAGTTTTAAGGGTTTTCATTTTTTTGCTACAAATTCTGATGTTTTGTATTGAATCTCATTAAATTCCAATATATTCCCGATTTCTCGGGAAATTTTGAATATTTTTCGAAAAGGTCTTCGGAAATTCGCTAGAAATTAAATTCCCTACACGGAAATACCAAATATGTGGGGATTGATTTCAGTTTTAGGGTTTTCATTTTTTTGCTACAAATTCTGATGTTTTGTATTGAATCTCATTAAATTCCAATATTTTCCTGATTTCTCGGGCAATTTTGAATATTTTTCGAAAAGGTCTTCGGAAATTCGCTAGAAATTAAATTCCCTACACGGAAATACCAAATATGTGGGGATTGCTTTCAGTTTTAAGGGTTTTCATTTTTTTGCTACAAATTCTGATGTTTTGTATTGAATCTCATTAAATTCCAATATTTTCCCGATTTCTCGGGCAATTTTGAATATTTTTCGAAAACGTCTTCGGAAATTCGCTAGAAATTAAATTCCCTACACGGAAATACTAAATATGTGGGGATTGCTTTCAGATTTAAGGGTTTTCATTTTTTTGCTACAAATTCTGATGGTTTGTATTGAATCTCATTAAATTTCAATATTTTCCCGATTTCTCGGGCAATTTTGAATATTTTTCGAAAAGGTCTTCGGAAGTTCGCTAGAAATTAAATTCCCTACACGGAAATACCAAATATGTGGGGATTGCTTTCAGTTTTAAGGGTTTTCATTTTTTTGCTACAAATTCTGATGTTTTGTATTGAATCTCATTAAATTCCAATATTTTCCCTATTTCTCTGGCAATTTTGAATATTTTTCGAAAAGGTCTTCGGAAATTCGCTAGAAATTAAATTCCCTACACGGAAATACCAAATATATGGGGATTGCTTTCAGTTGTAAGGGTTTTCAATTTTTTGCTACAAATTCTAATGTTTTGTTTTGAATCTCATTAAATTCCAATATTTTCCCGATTTCTCGGGCAATTTTGAATATTTTTAGAAAAGGTCTTCGGAAATTCTGTAGAAATTAAATTCCCTACACGGAAATACCAAATATGTGGGGATTGCTTTCAGTTTTAAGGGTTTTCATTTTTTTGATACAAATTCTGATGTTTTGTATTGAATCTCATTAAATTCCAATATTTTCCCTATTTCTCTGGCAATTTTGAATATTTTTCGAAAAGGTCTTCGGAAATTCGCTAGAAATTAAATTCCCTACACGGAAATACCAAATATATGGGGATTGCTTTCAGTTGTAAGGGTTTTCAATTTTTTGCTACAAATTCTAATGTTTTGTTTTGAATCTCATTAAATTCCAATATTTTCCCGATTTCTCGGGCAATTTTGAATATTTTTCGAAAAGGTCTTCGGAAATTCGCTAGAAATTAAATTCCCTACAAGGAAATACCAAATATGTGGGGATTGCTTTCAGTTTTAACGGTTTTCATTTTTTTGCTACAAATTCTGATGTTTTGTATTGAATCTCATTACATTCCAATATTTTCCCGATTTCTCGGGCAATTTTGAATATTTTTCGAAGAGGTCTTCGGAAATTCGCTAGAAATTAAATTCCCTACACGGAAATATCAAATATGTGGGGATTGCTTTCAGTTTTAAGGGTTTTCATTTTTTTTGCTACAAATTCTGATGTTTTGTATTGAATCTCATTAAATTCCAATATTTTCCCGATTTCTCGGGCAATTTTGAATATTTTTCGAAAAGGTCTTCGGAAATTCGCTAGAAATTAAATTCCCTACAAGGAAATACCAAATATGTGGGGATTGCTTTCAGTTTTAACGGTTTTCATTTTTTTTTTACAAATTCTGATGTTTTGTAATAAATCTCATTACATTCCAATATTTTTCCGATTTCTCGGGCAATTTTGAATATTTTTCGAAGAGGTCTTCGGAAGTTCGCTAGAAATTAAATTCCCTACACGGAAATATCAAATATGTGGGGATTGCTTTCAGTTTTAAGGGTTTTCATTTTTTTGCTACAAATTCTGATGTTTTGTATTGAATCTCATTAAATTCCAATATTTTCCCGATTTCCCGGGCAATTTTTAATATTTTTCGAAAAGGTCTTCGGAAATTCGCTAGAAATTAAATTACCTACGCGGAAATACCAAATATGTGGGGATTGATTTCAGTTTTAAGGGTTTTCATTTTTTTGCTACAAATTCTGATGTTTTGTATTGAATCTCATTAAATTCCAATATTTTCCCGATTTCTCGGGCAATTTTGAATATTTTTCGAAGAGGTCTTCGGAAATTCGCTAGAAATTAAATTCCCTACATATCAAATATGTGGGGATTGCTTTCAGTTTTAAGGGTTTTCATTTTTTTGCTACAAATTCTGATGGTTTGTATTGAATCTCATTAAATTCCAATATATACCCGATTTGTCGGGAAATTTTGAATATTTTTCGAAAAGGTCTTCGGAAATTCGCTAGAAATTAAATTCCCTACACGGAAATACCAAATATGTGGGGATTGATTTCAGTTTTAGGGTTTTCATTTTTTTGCTACAAATTCTGATGGTTTGTATTGAATCTCATTAAATTCCAATATATTCCCGATTTCTCGGGCAATTTTGAATATTTTTCGAAAAGGTTTTCGGAAATTCGCTAGAAATTAAATTCTCTACACAGAAATACTAAATATGTGGGGAATGCTTTCAGATTTAAGGGTTTTCATTTTTTTGCTACAAATTCTGATGGTTTGTATTGAATCTCATTAAATTTCAATATTTTCCCGATTTCTCGGGCAATTTTGAATATTTTTCGAAAAGGTCTTCGGAAATTCGCTAGAAATTAAATTCCCTACACGGAAATACCAAATATGTGGGGATTGCTTTCAGTTTTACGGGTTTTCATTTTTTTGCTACAAATTCTGATGTTTTGTATTGAATCTCATTAAATTCCAATATTTTCCCGATTTCTCGGGCAATTTTGAATATTTTTCGAAAAGGTCTTCGGAAATTCGCTAGAAATTAAATTCCCTACACGGAAATACCAAATATGTGGGGATTGCTTTCAGTTTTAAGGGTTTTCATTTTTTTGCTACAAATTCTGATGTTTTGTATTGAATCTCATTAAATTCCAATATTTTCCCGATTTCTCGGGCAATTTTGAATATTTTTCGAAAAGGTCTTCGGAAATTCGCTAGAAATTTAATTCCCTACACGGAAATACTAAATATGTGGGGATTGCTTTCAGATTTAAGGGTTTTCATTTTTTTGATACAAATTCTGATGGTTTGTATTGAATCTCATTAAATTTCAATATTTTCCCGATTTCTCGGGCAATTTTGAATATTTTTCGAAAAGGTCTTCGGAAGTTCGCTAGAAATTAAATTCCCTACACGGAAATACCAAATATGTGGGGATTGCTTTCAGTTTTAAGGGTTTTCATTTTTTTGCTACAAATTCTGATGTTTTGTATTGAATCTCATTAAATTCCAATATTTTCCCGATTTCTCGGGCAATTTTGAATATTTTTCGAAAAGGTCTTCGGAAATTCGCTAGAAATTAAATTCCCTACACGGAAATACTAAATATGTGGGGATTGCTTTCAGATTTAAGGGTTTTCATTTTTTTGCTACAAATTCTGATGGTTTGTATTGAATCTCATTAAATTTCAATATTTTCCCGATTTCTCGGGCAATTTTGAATATTTTTCGAAAAGGTCTTCGGAAGTTCGCTAGAAATTAAATTCCCTACACGGAAATACCAAATATGTGGGGATTGCTTTCAGTTTTAAGGGTTTTCATTTTTTTGCTACAAATTCTGATGTTTTGTATTGAATCTCATTAAATTCCAATATTTTCCCTATTTCTCTGGCAATTTTGAATATTTTTCGAAAAGGTCTTCGGAAATTTGCTAGAAATTAAATTCCCTACACGGAAATATCAAATATATGGGGATTGCTTTCAGTTGTAAGGGTTTTCAATTTTTTGCTACAAATTCTAATGTTTTGTTTTGAATCTCATTAAATTCCAATATTTTCCCGATTTCTCGGGCAATTTTGAATATTTTTCGAAAAGGTCTTCGGAAATTCTGTAGAAATTAAATTCCCTACACGGAAATACCAAATATGTGGGGATTGCTTTCAGTTTTAAGGGTTTTCATTTTTTTGCTACAAATTCTGATGTTTTGTATTGAATCTCATTAAATTCCAATATTTTCCCTATTTCTCTGGCAATTTTGAATATTTTTCGAAAAGGTCTTCGGAAATTCGCTAGAAATTAAATTCCCTACACGGAAATACCAAATATATGGGGATTGCTTTCAGTTGTAAGGGTTTTCAATTTTTTGCTACAAGTTCTAATGTTTTGTTTTGAATCTCATTAAATTCCAATATTTTCCCGATTTCTCGGGCAATTTTGAATATTTTTCGAAAAGGTCTTCGGAAATTCGCTAGAAATTAAATTCCCTACAAGGAAATACCAAATATGTGGGGATTGCTTTCAGTTTTAACGGTTTTCATTTTTTTGCTACAAATTCTGATGTTTTGTATTGAATCTCATTACATTCCAATATTTTCCCGATTTCTCGGGCAATTTTGAATATTTTTCGAAGAGGTCTTCGGAAATTCGCTAGAAATTAAATTCCCTACACGGAAATATCAAATATGTGGGGATTGCTTTCAGTTTTAAGGGTTTTCATTTTTTTTGCTACAAATTCTGATGTTTTGTATTGAATCTCATTAAATTCCAATATTTTCCCGATTTCTCGGGCAATTTTGAATATTTTTCGAAAAGGTCTTCGGAAATTCGCTAGAAATTAAATTCCCTACACGGAAATATCAAATATGTGGGGATTGATTTCAGTTTTAAGGGTTTGCATTTTTTTGCTACAAATTCTGATGTTTTGTATTGAATCTCATTAAATTCCAATATTTTCCCGATTTCTCGGGCAATTTTGAATATTTTTCGAAAAGGTCTTCGGAAATTCGCTAGAAATTATTTCCCTACACGGAAATACCAAATATGTGGGCATTGATTTCAGTTTTAAGGGTTTTCATGTTTTTGCTACAAATTCTGATGTTTTGTATTGAATCTCATTAAATTCCAATATTTTCCCGATTTCTCGGGCAATTTTGAATATTTTTCGAAAAGGTCTTCGGAAATTCGCTAGAAATTAAATTCCCTACACGGAAATACGAAATATGTGGGAATTGCTTTCAGTTTTAAGGATTTTCATTTTTTTGCTACAATTTCGATGGTTTTGTATTGAATCTCATTAAATTCCAATATTTTCCCGATTTCTCGGGCAATTTTGAATATTTTTCGAAAAGGTCTTCGGAAATTCGCTAGAAATTAAATTACCTACACGGAAATATCAAATATGTGGGGATTGCTTTCAGTTTTAAGGGTTTTCATTTTTTTGCTACAAATTCTGATCTTTTGTATTGAATCTCATTACATTCCAATATTTTCCCGATTTCTCGGGCAATTTTGAATATTTTTCGAAGAGGTCTACGGAAATTCGCTAGAAATTAAATTACCTACACGGAAATATCAAATATGTGGGGATAGCTTTCAGTTTTAAGGGTTTTCATTTTTTTGCTACAAATTCTGATGTTTTGTATTGAATCTCATTAAATTCCAATATTTTCCCGATTTCTCGGGCAATTTTGATTATTTTTCGAAAAGGTTTTCGGAAATTCGCTAGAAATTAAATTCCCTACACGGAAATACCAAATATGTGGGGATTGATTTCAGTTTTAAAGGTTTTCATTTTTGGGGATTGCTTTCAGTTTTAATGGTTTTCATTTTTTTGCTACAAATTCTGATGTTTTGTATTGAATCTCATTAAATTCCAATATTTTCCCGATTTCTCGGGCAATTTTGAATATTTTTCGAAAAGGTCTTCGGAAATTCGCTAGAAATTAAATTCCCTACACGGAAATACGAAATATGTGGGAATTGCTTTCAGTTTTAAGGGTTTTCATTTTTTTGCTACAATTTCGATGGTTTTGTATTGAACCTAATTAAATTCCAATATTTTCCCGATTTCTCGGGCAATTTTGAATATTTTTCGAAAAGGTCTTCGGAAATTCTCTAGAAATTAAATTCGCTACACGGAAATACCAAATATGTGGGCATTGCTTTCAGTTTTAAGGGTTTTTATTTTGTTGCTACAAATTCTGATCTTTTGTATTGAATCTCATTAAATTCCAATATTTTCCCGATTTCTCGGGCAATTTTGAATATTTTTCGAAAAGGTCTTCGGAAATTCGCTAGAAATTAAATTCCCTACACGGAAATACCAAATATGTGGGGATTGATTTCAGTTTTAAGGGTTTTCATTTTTTTGCTACAAATTCTGATGTTTTGTATTGAATCTCATTAAATTCCAATATTTGCCCGATTTCTCGGGCAATTTTGAATATTTTTCGAAAAGGTCTTCGGAAATTCGGTAGAAATTAAATTCCCTACACGGAAATACCAAATATGTGGGGATTGCTTAAAGTTTTAAGGGTTTTCATTTTTTTGCTACAAATTCTGATGTTTTGTATTGAATCTCATTAAATTCCAATATTTTCCCGATTTCTCGGGCAATTTTGAATATTTTTCGAAAAGGTCTTCGGAAATTCGCTAGAAATTAAATTCCCTACTCGGAAATATCAAATATATGGGGATTGCTTTCAGTTTTAAGGGTTTTCATTTTTGTTGCCAGAAATTCTGATGTTTTGTATTGAATCTCATTAAATTCCAATATTTTCCCGATTTCTCGGGCAATTTTGAATATTTTTCGAAAAGGTCTTCGGAAATTCGCTAGAAATTAAATTCCCTACACGGAAATACTAAATATGTGGGGATTGCTTTCAGTTTTAAGGGTTTTCATTTTTTTTGCTACAAATGCTGATGTTTTGTATTGAATCTCATTCAATTCCAATATTTTCCCGATTTCTCGGGCAATTTTGAATATTTTTCGAAAAGGTCTTCGGAAATTCGCTAGAAATTAAATTCCCTACACGGAAATACCAAATATGTGGGGATTGATTTCAGTTTTAAGGGTTTTCATTTTTTTGCTACAAATTCTGATGTTTTGTATTGAATCTCATTAAATTCCAATATTTGCCCGATTTCTCGGGCAATTTTGAATATTTTTCGAAAAGGTCTTCGGAAATTCGCTAGAAATTAAATTCCCTACACGGAAATACCAAATATGTGGGGATTGCTTAAAGTTTTAAGGGTTTTCATTTTTTTGCTACAAATTCTGATGTTTTGTATTGAATCTCATTAAATTCCAATATTTTCCCGATTTCTCGGGCAATTTTGAATATTTTTTGAAAAGGTCTTCGGAAATTCGCTAGAAATTAAATTCCCTACACGGAAATACCAAATATCTGTGGATTCCTTTCAGTTTTAACGGTTTTCATTTTTTTGCTACAAATTCTGATGTTTTGTATTGAATCTCATTACATTCCAATATTTTCCCGATTTCTCGGGCAATTTTGAATATTTTTCGAAGAGGTCTTCGGAAATTCGCTAGAAATTAAATTCCCTACACGGAAATATCAAATATGTCGGGATTGATTTCAGTTTTAAGGGTGTTCATTTTTTTGCTACAAATTCTGATGTTTTGTATTGAATCTCATTAAATTCCAATATTTTCCCGATTTCTCGGGCAATTTTGAATATTTTTCGAAAAGGTCTTCGGAAATTCGCTAGAAATTAAATTCCCTACACGGAAATACCAAATATGTGGGGATTGCTTTCAGTTTTAAGGGTTTTCTTTTTTTTGCTACAAATTCTGATGTTTTGTATTGAATCTCATTAAATTCCAATATTTTCCCGATTTCTCGGGCAATTTTGAATATTTTTCGAAAAGGTCTTCGGAAATTCGCTAGAAATTAAATTCCCTACTCGGAAATACCAAATATATGGGGATTGCTTTCAGTTATAAGGGTTTTCAATTTTTTGCTACAAATTCTAATGTTTTGTTTTGAATCTCATTAAATTCCAATTTTTTCCCGATTTCTCGGGCAATTTTGAATATTTTTCGAAAAGGTCTTCGGAAATTCGCTAGAAATTAAATTTCCTACACGGAAATACCAAATATCTGGGGTTTGATTTCAGTTTTAAGGGTTTCCAGTTTTTTGCTACAAATTCTGTTGTTTTGTATTGAATCTCATTAAATTCCAATATTTTCCCGATTTCTCGGGCAATTTTGAATATTTTTCGAAAAGGTCTTCGGAAATTCCATAGAAATTAAATTCCCTACTCGGAAATACCAAATATATGGGGATTGCTTTCAGTTATAAGGGTTTTCAATTTTTTGCTACAAATTCTAATGTTTTGTTTTGAATCTCATTAAATTCCAACATTTTCCCGATTTCTCGGGCAATTTTGAATATTTTTCGAAAAGGTCTTCGCAAATTCGCTAGAAATTAAATTCCCTACAAGGAAATACCAAATATGTGGGGATTGCTTTCAGTTTTAACTGTTTTCATTTTTTTGCTACATATTCTGATGTTTTGTATTCAATCTCATTACATTCCAATATTTTCCCGATTTCTCGGGCAATGTTGAATATGTTTCGAAAAGGTCTTCGGAAATTCGCTAGATATTAAATTCCCTACCCGTAAATACCAAATATGTGGCAATTGCTTTCAGTTTTAAGGGTTTTCTTTTTTTTGCTACAAATTCTGATGTTTTGTATTGAATCTCATTAACTTCCAATATTTTCCCGATTTCTCGGGCAATTTTGAATATTTTTCGAAAAGGTCTTCGGAAATTCGCTAGAAATTAAATTCCCTACACGGAAATACCAAATATGTTGGGATTGATTTCAGTTTTAAGGGTTTTCATTTTTTTGCTACAATTTCTGATGTTTTGTATTGAATCTCATTAAATTCCAATATTTTCCCGATTTCTTGGGCAATTTTGAATATTTTTCGAAAAGGTCTTCGGAAATTCGCTAGAAATTAAATTCCCTACACGGAAATACTAAATATGTGGGGATTGCTTTCAGTTTTAAGGGTTTTCTTTTTTTTGCTACAAATTCTGATGTTTTGTATTGAATCTCATTAACTTCCAATATTTTACCGATTTCTCGGGCAATTTTGAATATTTTTCGAAAAGGTCTTCGGAAATTCGCTAGAAATTAAATTCCCTACACGGAAATACCAAATATGTGGGGATTGATTTTAGTTTTAAGGGTTTTCATTTTTTTGCTACAAATTCTGATGTTTTGTATTGAATCTCATTAAATTCCAATATTTTCCCGATTTCTTGGGCAATTTTGAATATTTTTCGAAAAGGTCTTCGGAAATTCGCTAGAAATTAAAGTCCCTACACGGAAATACTAAATATGTGGGGATTGCTTTCAGTTTTAAGGGTTTTCTTTTTTTTGCTACAAATTCTGATGTTTTGTATTGAATCTCATTAAATTCCAATATTTTCCCGATTTCTCGGGCAATTTTGAATATTTTTCGAAAAGGTCTTCGGAAATTCCATAGAAATTAAATTCCCTACTCGGAAATACCAAATATATGGGGATTGCTTTCAGTTATAAGGGTTTTCAATTTTTTGCTACAAATTCTAATGTTTTGTTTTGAATCTAATTAAATTCCAATATTTTCCCGATTTCTCGGGCAATTTTGAATATTTTTCGAAAAGGTCTTCGGAAATTCGCTAGAAATTAAATTCCCTACACGGAAATACCAAATATCTGGGGTTTGATTTCAGTTTTAAGGGTTTCCAGTTTTTTGCTACAAATTCTGTTGTTTTGTATTGAATCTCATTAAATTCCAATATTTTCCCGATTTCTCGGGCAATTTTGAATATTTTTCGAAAAGGTCTTCGGAAATTCCATAGAAATTAAATTCCCTACTCGGAAATACCAAATATATGGGGATTGCTTTCAGTTATAAGGGTTTTCAATTTTTTGCTACAAATTCTAATGTTTTGTTTTGAATCTCATTAAATTCCAACATTTTCCCGATTTCTCGGGCAATTTTGAATATTTTTCGAAAAGGTCTTCGCAAATTCGCTAGAAATTAAATTCCCTACAAGGAAATACCAAATATGTGGGGATTGCTTTCAGTTTTAACTGTTTTCATTTTTTTGCTACATATTCTGATGTTTTGTATTCAATCTCATTACATTCCAATATTTTCCCGATTTCTCGGGCAATGTTGAATATGTTTCGAAAAGGTCTTCGGAAATTCGCTAGATATTAAATTCCCTACCCGTAAATGCCAAATATGTGGCGATTGCTTTCAGTTTTAAGGGTTTTCTTTTTTTTGCTACAAATTCTGATGTTTTGTATTGAATCTCATTAACTTCCAATATTTTCCCGATTTCTCGGGCAATTTTGAATATTTTTCGAAAAGGTCTTCGGAAATTCGCTAGAAATTAAATTCCCTACACGGAAATACCAAATATGTGGGGATTGATTTCAGTTTTAAGGGTTTTCATTTTTTTGCTACAATTTCTGATGTTTTGTATTGAATCTCATTAAATTCCAATATTTTCCCGATTTCTTGGGCAATTTTGAATATTTTTCGAAAAGGTCTTCGGAAATTCGCTAGAAATTAAATTCCCTACACGGAAATACCAAATATGTGGGGATTGCTTTCAGTTTTAAGGGTTTTCTTTTTTTTGCTACAAATTCTGATGTTTTGTATTGAATCTCATTAACTTCCAATATTTTACCGATTTCTCGGGCAATTTTGAATATTTTTCGAAAAGGTCTTCGGAAATTCGCTAGAAATTAAATTCCCTACACGGAAATACCAAATATGTGGGGATTGATTTTAGTTTTAAGGGTTTTCATTTTTTTGCTACAAATTCTGATGTTTTGTATTGAATCTCATTAAATTCCAATATTTTCCCGATTTCTTGGGCAATTTTGAATATTTTTCGAAAAGGTCTTCGGAAATTCGCTAGAAATTAAATTCCCTACACGGAAATACTAAATATGTGGGGATTGCTTTCAGTTTTAAGGGTTTTCTTTTTTTTGCTACAAATTCTGATGTTTTGTATTGAATCTCATTAAATTCCAATATTTTCCCGATTTCTCGGGCAATTTTGAATATTTTTCGAAAAGGTCTTCGGAAATTCGCTAGATATTAAATTCCCTACTCGGAAATACCAAATATATGGGGATTGCTTTCAGTTATAAGGGTTTTCAATTTTTTGCTACAAATACTAATGTGTTGTTTTGAATCTCATTAAATTCCAATATTTTCCCGATTTCTCGGGCAATTTTGAATATTTTTCGAAAAGGTCTTCGGAAATTCGCTAGAAATGAAATTCCCTACACGAAATACCAAATATCTGGGGTTTGATTTCAGTTTTAAGGGTTTCCAGTTTTTTGCTACAAATTCTGTTGTTTTGTATTGAATCTCATTAAATTCCAATATTTTCCCGATTTCTCGGGCAATTTTGAATATTTTTCGAAAAGGTCATCGGAAATTCGCTAGAAATTAAATTCCCTATAAGGAAATACCAAATATGTGGGGATTGATTTCAGTTTTAAGGGTTTTCATTTTTTTGCTACAATTTCTGATGTTTTGTATTGAAACTCATTAAATTCCAATATTTTCCCGATTTCTTGGGCAATTTTGAATATTTTTCGAAAAGGTCTTCGGAAATTCGCTAGAAATTAAATTCCCTACACGGAAATACTAAATATGTGGGGATTGCTTTCAGTTTTAAGGGTTTTCTTTTTTTTGCTACAAATTCTGATGTTTTGTATTGAATCTCATTAACTTCCAATATTTTCCCGATTTCTCGGGCAATTTTGAATATTTTTCGAAAAGGTCTTCGGAAATTCGCTAGAAATTAAATTCCCTACACGGAAATACCAAATATGTGGGGATTGCTTTCAGTTATAAGGGTTTTCAATTTTTTGCTACAAATACTAATGTGTTGTTTTGAATCTCATTAAATTCCAATATTTTCCCGATTTCTCGGGCAATTTTGAATATTTTTCGAAAAGGTCTTCGGAAATTCGCTAGAAATGAAATTCCCTACACGAAATACCAAATATCTGGGGTTTGATTTCAGTTTTAAGGGTTTCCAGTTTTTTGCTACAAATTCTGTTGTTTTGTATTGAATCTCATTAAATTCCAATATTTTCCCGATTTCTCGGGCAATTTTGAATATTTTTCGAAAAGGTCATCGGAAATTCGCTAGAAATTAAATTCCCTATAAGGAAATACCAAATATGTGGGGATTGATTTCAGTTTTAAGGGTTTTCATTTTTTTGCTACAATTTCTGATGTTTTGTATTGAAACTCATTAAATTCCAATATTTTCCCGATTTCTTGGGCAATTTTGAATATTTTTCGAAAAGGTCTTCGGAAATTCGCTAGAAATTAAATTCCCTACACGGAAATACCAAATATCTGGGGTTTGATTTCAGTTTTAAGGGTTTCCAGTTTTTTGCTACAAATTCTGTTGTTTTGTATTGAATCTCATTAAATTCCAATATTTTCCCGATTTCTCGGGCAATTTTGAATATTTTTCGAAAAGGTCTTCGGAAATTCCATAGAAATTAATTTCCCTACTCGGAAATACCAAATATATGGGGATTGCTTTCAGTTATAAGGGTTTTCAATTTTTTGCTACAAATTTTAATGTTTTGTTTTGAATCTCATTAAATTCCAATATTTTCCCGATTTCTCGGGCCATTTTGAATATTTTTCGAAAAGGTCTTCGGAAATTCGCTAGAAATTAAATTCCCTACACGGAAATACCAAAAATGTGGGGATTGCTTTCAGTTTTAACGGTTTTCATTTTTTTGCTACAAATTCTGATGTTTTGTATTGAATCTCATAACATTCCAATATTTTCCCGATTTCTCGGGCAATTTTGAATATTTTTCGAAAAGGTCTTCGGAAATTCGCTAGATATTAAATTCCCTACCCGGAAATACCAAATATGTGGGGATTGCTTTCAGTTTTAAGGGTTTTCATTTTTTGCTACAATTTCTGATGTTTTGTATTGAATCTCATTACATTCCAATATTTTCCCGATTTTTCGGGCAATTTTGAATATTTTTCGAAAAGGTCTTCGGAAATTCGCTAGATATTAAATTCCCTACACGGAAATATCAAATATTTGGGATTGCTTTCAGTTTTAAGGGTTTTCATTTTTTTGCTACAAATTCTGATGTTTTGTATTGAATCTCATTAAATTCCAATATTTTCCCGATTTTTCGGGCAATTTTGAATATTTTTCGAAAAGGTCTTCGGAAATTCGCTAGAAATTAAATTCTATACCCGGAAATACCAAATATGTGAGGATTGCTTTCAGTTTTAAGGGTTTTCATTTTTTTGCTACAAATTCTGATGTTTTGTATTGAATCTCATTAAATTCCAATATTTTCCCGATTTCTCGGGCAATTATGAATATTTTTCGAAGAGGTCTTCGGAAATTCGCTAGAAATTAAATTCCCTACACGGAAATATCAAATATGTGGGGATTGCTTTCAGTTTTAAGGGTTTTCATTTTTTTGCTACAAAGTCTGATGTTTTGTATTGAATCTCATTAAATTCCAATATTTTCCCGATTTCTCGGGCAATTTTGAATATTTTTCGAAAAGGTCTTCGGAAGTTCGCTAGAAATTAAATTCCCTACACGGAAATACCAAAAATGTGGGGGTTGATTTCAGTTTTAAGGGTTTTCATTTTTTTGTTACAAATTCTGATGTTTTGTATTGAATCTCATTAAATTCCAATATTTTCCCGATTTCTCGGGCAATTTTGAATATTTTTCGAAAAGGTCTTCGGAAATTCGCTAGAAATTAAATTCCCTACACGGAAATACTAAATAAGTGGGGATTGCTTTCAGATTTAAGGGTTTTCATTTTTTTGTTACAAATTCTGATGTTTTGTATTGAATCTCATTAAATTCCAATATTTTCCCGATTTCTCGGGCAATTTTGAATATTTTTCGAAAAGGTCTTCGGAAATTCGCTAGAAATTAAATTCGCTACACGGAAATACCAAATATGTGGGGATTGCTTTCAGTTTTAAGGGTTTTCATTTTTTTGCTACAAATTCTGATGTTTTGTATTGAATCTCATTAAATTCCAATATTTTCCCGATTTCTCGGGCAATGTTCAATATTTTTAGAAAAGGTCTTCGGAAATTCGCTAGAAATTAAATTCGCTACACGGAAATACCAAATATGTGGGGATTGCTTTCAGTTTTAAGGGTTTTCATTTTTTGCTACAATTTCTGATGTTTTGTATTGAATCTCATTACATTCCAATATTTTCCCGATTTTTCGGGCAATTTTGAATATTTTTCGAAAAGGTCTTCGGAAATTCGCTAGATATTAAATTCCCTACACGGAAATATCAAATATTTGGGGATTGCTTTCAGTTTTAAGGGTTTTCATTTTTTTGCTACAAATTCTGATGTTTTGTATTGAATCTCATTAAATTCCAATATTTTCCCGATTTTTCGGGCAATTTTGAATATTTTTCGAAAAGGTCTTCGGAAATTCGCTAGAAATTAAATTCCATACCCGGAAATACCAAATATGTGGGGATTGCTTTCAGTTTTAAGGGTTTTCATTTTTTTGCTACAAATTCTGATGTTTTGTATTGAATCTCATTAAATTCCAATATTTTCCCGATTTCTCGGGCAATTATGAATATTTTTCGAAGAGGTCTTCGGAAATTCGCTAGAAATTAAATTCCCTACACGGAAATATCAAATATGTGGGGATTGCTTTCAGTTTTAAGGGTTTTCATTTTTTTGCTACAAAGTCTGATGTTTTGTATTGAATCTCATTAAATGCCAATATTTTCCCGATTTCTCGGGCAATTTTGAATATTTTTCGAAAATGTCTTCGGAAATTCGCTAGAAATTAAATTCCCTACACGGAAATACCAAAAATGTGGGGGTTGATTTCAGTTTTAAAGGTTTTCATTTTTTTGTTACAAATTCTGATGTTTTGTATTGAATCTCATTAAATTCCAATATTTTCCCGATTTCTCGGGCAATTTTGAATATTTTTCGAAAAGGTCTTCGGAAATTCGCTAGAAATTAAATTCCCTACACGGAAATACTAAATATGTGGGGATTGCTTTCAGATTTAAGGGTTTTCATTTTTTTGTTACAAATTCTGATGTTTTGTATTGAATCTCATTAAATTCCAATATTTTCCCGATTTCTCGGGCAATTTTGAATATTTTTCGAAAAGGTCTTCGGAATGTTCAATATTTTTAGAAAAGGTCTTCGGAAATTCGCTAGAAATTAAATTCCCTACACGGAAATACCAAATATGTGGTGATTGCTTTCAGTTTTAAGGGTTTTCATTTTTTTGCTACAAATTCTGATGTTTTGTATTGAATCTCATTAAATTCCAATATTTTCCCGATTTCTCGGGCAATTTTGAATATTTTTCGAAGAGGTCTTCGGAAATTCGCTAGAAATTAAATTCCCTACACGGAAATATTAAATATGTGGGGGGGATTGCTTTCAGTTTTAAGGGTTTTCATTTTTTTGCTACAAATTCTGATGTTTTGTTTTGAATCTCATTAAATTCCAATATTTTCCCGATTTCTCGGGCTATTTTGAATATTTATTCGAAAAGGTCTTCGGAAATTCGCTAGAAATTAAATTCCCTACACGGAAATACTAAATATGTGGGGATTGATTTCAGTTTTGAGGGTTTTCATTTTTTTGCTACAAATTCTGATGTTTTGTATTGAATCTCATTAAATTCCAATATTTTCCCGATTTCTCCGGAAATTTTGAATATTTTTCGACAAGGTCTTCGGAAATTCGCTAGAAATTAAATTCGCTACACGGAAATACCAAATATGTGGAGATTGCTTTCAGTTTTAAGGGTTTTCATTTTGTTGCTACAAATTCTGATGTTTTGTATTGAATCTCATTAAATTCCAATATTTTCCCGATTTCTCGGGCTATTTTGAATATTTATTCGAAAAGGTCTTCGGAAATTCGCTAGAAATTAAATTCCCTACACGGAAATACTAAATATGTGGGGATTGCTTTCAGTTTTAAGGGTTTTCAATTTTTTGCTACAAATTCTGATGTTTTGTATTGAATCTCATTAAATTTTCATATTTTCCCGATTTCTCGAGCAATTTTGAATATTTTTCGAAAAGGTCTTCGGAAATTCGCTAGAAATTAAATTCCCTACACGGAAATACTAAATATGTGGGGATTGATTTCAGTTTTGAGGGTTTTCATTTTTTTTGCTACAAATTCTGATGTTTTGTATTGAATCTCATTAAATTCCAATATTTTCCCGATTTCTCGGGAAATTTTGAATATTTTTCGACAAGGTCTTCGGAAATTCGCTAGAAATTAAATTCGCTACACGGAAATACCAAATATGTGGTGATTGCTTTCAGTTTTAAGGGTTTTCATTTTTTTGCTACAAATTCTGATGTTTTGTATTGAATCTCATTAAATTCCAATATTTTCCCGATTTCTCGGGCAATTTTGAATATTTTTCGAAGAGGTCTTCGGAATTTCGCTAGAAATTAAATTCCCTACACGGAAATATTAAATATGTGGGGGGGATTGCTTTCAGTTTTAAGGGTTTTCATTTTTTTGCTACAAATTCTGATGTTTTGTTTTGAATCTCATTAAATTCCAATATTTTCCCGATTTCTCGGGCTATTTTGAATATTTATTCGAAAAGGTCTTCGGAAATTCGCTAGAAATTAAATTCCCTACACGGAAATACTAAATATGTGGGGATTGCTTTCAGTTTTAAGGGTTTTCAATTTTTTGCTACAAATTCTGATGTTTTGTATTGAATCTCATTAAATTCCAATATTTTCCCGATTTCTCGGGCAATTTTGAATATTTTTCGAAAAGGTCTTCGGAAATGCGCTAGAAATTAAATTCCCTACACGGAAATACCAAATATGTGGGCATTGCTTTCAGGTTTATGGGTTTTCATTTTTTTGCTACAAATTCTGATGTTTTGTATTGAATCTCATTAAATTTTCATATTTTCCCGATTTCTCGAGCAATTTTGAATATTTTTCGAAAAGGTCTTCGGAAATGCGCTAGAAATTAAATTCCCTAAACGTAAATACCAAATATGTGGGGGTTGATTTCAGTTTTAAGGGTTTTCATTTTTTTGTTACAAATTCTGATGTTTTGTATTGAATCTCATTAAATTCCAATATTTTCCCGATTTCTCGGGCAATTTTGAATATTTTTCGAAAAGGTCTTCGGAAATTCGCTAGAAATTAAATTCCCTACACGGAAATACTAAATAAGTGGGGATTGCTTTCAGATTTAAGGGTTTTCATTTTTTTGTTACAAATTCTGATGTTTTGTATTGAATCTCATTAAATTCCAATATTTTCCCGATTTCTCGGGCAATTTTGAATATTTTTCGAAAAGGTCTTCGGAAATTCGCTAGAAATTAAATTCGCTACACGGAAATACCAAATATGTGGGGATTGCTTTCAGTTTTAAGGGTTTTCATTTTTTTGCTACAAATTCTGATGTTTTGTATTGAATCTCATTAAATTCCAATATTTTCCCGATTTCTCGGGCAATGTTCAATATTTTTAGAAAAGGTCTTCGGAAATTCGCTAGAAATTAAATTCGCTACACGGAAATACCAAATATGTGGGGATTGCTTTCAGTTTTAAGGGTTTTCATTTTTTGCTACAATTTCTGATGTTTTGTATTGAATCTCATTACATTCCAATATTTTCCCGATTTTTCGGGCAATTTTGAATATTTTTCGAAAAGGTCTTCGGAAATTCGCTAGATATTAAATTCCCTACACGGAAATATCAAATATTTGGGGATTGCTTTCAGTTTTAAGGGTTTTCATTTTTTTGCTACAAATTCTGATGTTTTGTATTGAATCTCATTAAATTCCAATATTTTCCCGATTTTTCGGGCAATTTTGAATATTTTTCGAAAAGGTCTTCGGAAATTCGCTAGAAATTAAATTCCATACCCGGAAATACCAAATATATGGGGATTGCTTTCAGTTTTAAGGGTTTTCATTTTTTTGCTACAAATTCTGATGTTTTGTATTGAATCTCATTAAATTCCAATATTTTCCCGATTTCTCGGGCAATTATGAATATTTTTCGAAGAGGTCTTCGGAAATTCGCTAGAAATTAAATTCCCTACACGGAAATATCAAATATGTGGGGATTGCTTTCAGTTTTAAGGGTTTTCATTTTTTTGCTACAAAGTCTGATGTTTTGTATTGAATCTCATTAAATGCCAATATTTTCCCGATTTCTCGGGCAATTTTGAATATTTTTCGAAAATGTCTTCGGAAATTCGCTAGAAATTAAATTCCCTACACGGAAATATCAAAAATGTGGGGGTTGATTTCAGTTTTAAGGGTTTTCATTTTTTTGCTACAAATTCTGATGTTTTGTATTGAATCTCATTAAATTCCAATATTTTCCCGATTTCTCGGGCAATTTTGAATATTTTTCGAAGAGGTCTTCGGAAATTCGCTAGAAATTAAATTCCCTGCACGGAAATATTAAATATGTGGGGGGGATTGCTTTCAGTTTTAAGGGTTTTCATTTTTTTGCTACAAATTCTGATGTTTTGTTTTGAATCTCATTAAATTCCAATATTTTCCCGATTTCTCGGGCTATTTTGAATATTTATTCGAAAAGGTCTTCGGAAATTCGCTAGAAATTAAATTCCCTACACGGAAATACTAAATATGTGGGGATTGATTTCAGTTTTGAGGGTTTTCATTTTTTTGCTACAAATTCTGATGTTTTGTATTGAATCTCATTAAATTCCAATATTTTCCCGATTTCTCGGGAAATTTTGAATATTTTTCGACAAGGTCTTCGGAAATTCGCTAGAAATTAAATTCGCTACACGGAAATACCAAATATGTGGAGATTGCTTTCAGTTTTAAGGGTTTTCATTTTGTTGCTACAAATTCTGATGTTTTGTATTGAATCTCATTAAATTCCAATATTTTCCCGATTTCTCGGGCAATTTTGAATGTTTTTTGAAAAGGTCTTCGGAAATTCGCTAGAAATTAAATTCCCTACACGGAAATACCAAATATGTGGGGATTGCTTTCAGTTTTAAGGGTTTTCAATTTTTTGCTACAAATTCTGATGTTTTGTATTGAATCTCATTAAATTCCAATATTTTCCCGATTTCTCGGGCAATTTTGAATATTTTTCGAAAAGGTCTTCGGAAATGCGCTAGAAATTAAATTCCCTACACGGAAATACCAAATATGTGGGCACTGCTTTCAGGTTTATGGGTTTTCATTTTTTTGCTACAAATTCTGATGTTTTGTATTGAATCTCATTAAATTTTCATATTTTCCCGATTTCTCGAGCAATTTTGAATATTTTTCGAAAAGGTCTTCGGAAATGCGCTAGAAATTAAATTCCCTAAACGTAAATACCAAATATGTGGGGGTTGATTTCAGTTTTAAGGGTTTTCATTTTTTTGTTACAAATTCTGATGTTTTGTATTGAATCTCATTAAATTCCAATATTTTCCCGATTTCTCGGGCAATTTTGAATATTTTTCGAAAAGGTCTCGGAAATTCGCTAGAAATTAAATTCCCTACACGGAAATACTAAATAAGTGGGGATTGCTTTCAGATTTAAGGGTTTTCATTTTTTTGTTACAAATTCTGATGTTTTGTATTGAATCTCATTAAATTCCAATATTTTCCCGATTTCTCGGGCAATTTTGAATATTTTTCGAAAAGGTCTTCGGAAATTCGCTAGAAATTAAATTCGCTACACGGAAATACCAAATATGTGGGGATTGCTTTCAGTTTTAAGGGTTTTCATTTTTTTGCTACAAATTCTGATGTTTTGTATTGAATCTCATTAAATTCCAATATTTTCCCGATTTCTCGGGCAATGTTCAATATTTTTAGAAAAGGTCTTCGGAAATTCGCTAGAAATTAAATTCGCTACACGGAAATACCAAATATGTGGGGATTGCTTTCAGTTTTAAGGGTTTTCATTTTTTGCTACAATTTCTGATGTTTTGTATTGAATCTCATTACATTCCAATATTTTCCCGATTTTTCGGGCAATTTTGAATATTTTTCGAAAAGGTCTTCGGAAATTCGCTAGATATTAAATTCCCTACACGGAAATATCAAATATTTGGGGATTGCTTTCAGTTTTAAGGGTTTTCATTTTTTTGCTACAAATTCTGATGTTTTGTATTGAATCTCATTAAATTCCAATATTTTCCCGATTTTTCGGGCAATTTTGAATATTTTTCGAAAAGGTCTTCGGAAATTCGCTAGAAATTAAATTCCATACCCGGAAATACCAAATATGTGGGGATTGCTTTCAGTTTTAAGGGTTTTCATTTTTTTGCTACAAATTCTGATGTTTTGTATTGAATCTCATTAAATTCCAATATTTTCCCGATTTCTCGGGCAATTATGAATATTTTTCGAAGAGGTCTTCGGAAATTCGCTAGAAATTAAATTCCCTACACGGAAATATCAAATATGTGGGGATTGCTTTCAGTTTTAAGGGTTTTCATTTTTTTGCTACAAAGTCTGATGTTTTGTATTGAATCTCATTAAATGCCAATATTTTCCCGATTTCTCGGGCAATTTTGAATATTTTTCGAAAATGTCTTCGGAAATTCGCTAGAAATTAAATTCCCTACACGGAAATACCAAAAATGTGGGGGTTGATTTCAGTTTTAAAGGTTTTCATTTTTTTGTTACAAATTCTGATGTTTTGTATTGAATCTCATTAAATTCCAATATTTTCCCGATTTCTCGGGCAATTTTGAATATTTTTCGAAAAGGTCTTCGGAAATTCGCTAGAAATTAAATTCCCTACACGGAAATACTAAATATGTGGGGATTGCTTTCAGATTTAAGGGTTTTCATTTTTTTGTTACAAATTCTGATGTTTTGTATTGAATCTCATTAAATTCCAATATTTTCCCGATTTCTCGGGCAATTTTGAATATTTTTCGAAAAGGTCTTCGGAATGTTCAATATTTTTAGAAAAGGTCTTCGGAAATTCGCTAGAAATTAAATTCCCTACACGGAAATACCAAATATGTGGTGATTGCTTTCAGTTTTAAGGGTTTTCATTTTTTTGCTACAAATTCTGATGTTTTGTATTGAATCTCATTAAATTCCAATATTTTCCCGATTTCTCGGGCAATTTTGAATATTTTTCGAAGAGGTCTTCGGAAATTCGCTAGAAATTAAATTCCCTACACGGAAATATTAAATATGTGGGGGGGATTGCTTTCAGTTTTAAGGATTTTCATTTTTTTGCTACAAATTCTGATGTTTTGTTTTGAATCTCATTAAATTCCAATATTTTCCCGATTTCTCGGGCTATTTTGAATATTTATTCGAAAAGGTCTTCGGAAATTCGCTAGAAATTAAATTCCCTACACGGAAATACTAAATATGTGGGGATTGATTTCAGTTTTGAGGGTTTTCATTTTTTTGCTACAAATTCTGATGTTTTGTATTGAATCTCATTAAATTCCAATATTTTCCCGATTTCTCGGGAAATTTTGAATATTTTTCGACAAGGTCTTCGGAAATTCGCTAGAAATTAAATTCGCTACACGGAAATACCAAATATGTGGAGATTGCTTTCAGTTTTAAGGGTTTTCATTTTGTTGCTACAAATTCTGATGTTTTGTATTGAATCTCATTAAATTCCAATATTTTCCCGATTTCTCGGGCAATTTTGAATGTTTTTTGAAAAGGTCTTCAAAAATTCGCTAGAAATTAAATTCCCTACACGGAAATACCAAATATGTGGGGATTGCTTTCAGTTTTAAGGGTTTTCAATTTTTTGCTACAAATTCTGATGTTTTGTATTGAATCTCATTAAATTTCCATATTTTCCCGATTTCTCGGGCAATTTTGAATATTTTTCGAAAAGGTCTTCGGAAATGCGCTAGAAATTAAATTCCCTACACGGAAATACCAAATATGTGGGCATTGCTTTCAGGTTTATGGGTTTTCATTTTTTTGCTACAAATTCTGATGTTTTGTATTGAATCTCATTAAATTTTCATATTTTCCCGATTTCTCGAGCAATTTTGAATATTTTTCGAAAAGGTCTTCGGAAATGCGCTAGAAATTAAATTCCCTAAACGGAAATACCAAATATGTGGGCATTGCTTTCAGTTTTAAGGGTTTTCATTTTTTTGCTACAAATTCTGATGTTTTGTATTGAATCTCATTAAATTCCAATATTTTCCCGATTTCTCGGGCAATTTTGAATATTTTTCGAAAAGGTCTTCGGAAATTCGCTAGAAATTAAATTCCCTACACGGAAATATCAAATATGTGGGGATTGCTTTCAGTTTTAAGGGTTTTCATTTTGTTGCTACAAATTCTGATGTTTTGTATTGAATCTCATTAAATTCCAATATTTTCCCGATTTCTCGGGCAATTTTGAATATTTTTCGAAAAGGTCTTCGGAAATTCGCTAGAAATTAAATTCCCTACACGGAAATAATAAATATGTGGGGATTGCTTTCAGTTTTAAGGGTTTTCATTTTTTTGCTACAAATTCTGATGTTTTGTATTGAATCTCATTAAATTCCAATATTTTCCCGATTTCTCGGGCAATTTTGAATATTTTTCGACAAGGTCTTCGGAAATTTGCTAGAAATTAAATTCGCTACACGTTAATACCAAATATGTGGGGATTGCTTTCAGTTTTAAGGGTTTTCATTTTTTTGCTACAAATTCTGATGTTTTGTATTGAATCTCATTAAATTCCAATATTTTCCCGATTTCTCGGGCAATTTTGAATATTTTTCGAAAATGTCTTCGGAAATTCGCTAGAAATTAAATTCCCTACACGGAAATAATAAATATGTGGGGATTGATTTCAGTTTTAAGGGTTTTCATTTTGTTGCTACAAATTCTGATGTTTTGTATTGAATCTCATTAAATTCCAATATTTTCCCGATTTCTCGGGCAATTTTGAATATTTTTCGAAAAGGTCTTCGGAAATTCGCTACAAATTAAATTCCCTACACGGAAATAATAAATATGTGGGGATTGATTTCAGTTTTAAGGGTTTTCATTTTTTTGCTACAAATTCTGCTGTTTTGTATTGAATCTCATTAAATACCAATATTTTCCCGATTTCTCGGGCAATTTTGAATATTTTTCGACAAGGTCTTCGGAAATTTGCTAGAAATTAAATTCGCTACACGGAAATACCAAATATGTGGGATTGCTTTCAGTTTTAAGGGTTTTCATTTTTTTGCTACAAATTCTGATGTTTTGTATTGAATCTCATTAAATTCCAATATTTTCCCGATTTCTCGGGCAATTTTGAATATTTTTCGAAAATGTCTTCGGAAATTCGCTAGAAATTAAATTCCCCACACGGAAATACCAAATATGTGGGGATTGCTTTCAGTTTTAAGGGTTTTCATTTTGTTGCTACAAATTCTGATGTTTTGTATTGAATCTCATTAAATTCCAATATTTTCCCGATTTCTCGGGCAATTTTGAATATTTTTCGAAAAGGTCTTCGGAAATTCGCTAGAAATTAAATTCCCTACACGGAAATACCAAAAATGTGGGGGTTGATTTCAGTTTTAAGGGTTTTCATTTTTTTGTTACAAATTCTGATGTTTTGTATTGAATCTCATTAAATTCCAATATTTTCCCGATTTCTCGGGCAATTTTGAATATTTTTCGAAAAGGTCTTCGGAAATTCGCTAGAAATTAAATTCCCTACACGGAAATACTAAATATGTGGGGATTGCTTTCAGATTTAAGGGTTTTCATTTTTTTGCTACAAATTCTGATGTTTTGTATTGAATCTCATTAAATTCCAATATTTTCCCGATTTCTCGGGCAATTTTGAATATTTTTCGAAAAGGTCTTCGGAAATTCGCTAGAAATTAAATTCGCTACCCGGAAATACCAAATATGTGGGGATTGCTTTCAGTTTTAAGGGTTTTCATTTTTTTGCTACAAATTCTGATGTTTTGTATTGAATCTCATTAAATTCCAATATTTTCCCGATTTCTCGGGCAATGTTCAATATTTTTTGAAAAGGTCTTCGGAAATTCGCTAGAAATTAAATTCCCTACACGGAAATACCAAATATGTGGGGATTGCTTTCAGTTTTAAGGGTTTTCATTTTTTTGCTACAAATTCTGATGTTTTGTATTGAATCTCATTAAATTCCAATATTTTCCCGATTTCTCGGGCAATTTTTAATATTTTTCGAAAAGGTTTTCGGAAATTCGCTAGAAATTAAATTCCCTACACGGAAATACCAAATATGTGGGGATTGATTTCAGTTTTAAGGGTTTTCAGTTTTTTGCTACAAATTCTAATGTTTTGTATTGAATCTCATTACTTTCCAATATTTTCCCGATTTCTCGGGCAATTTTGAATATTTTTCGAATAGGTCTTCGGAAATTCGCTAGAAATTGAATTCCCTACACGGAAATATCAAATATGTGGGGATTGCTTTCAGTTTTAAAGGTTTTCATTTTTTTGCTACACATTCTGATGTTTTGTTTTGAATCTCATTAAATTCCAATATTTTCCCGATTTCTCGGGCAATTTTGAATATTTTTTCGGAAAGGTCTTCGGAAATTCGCTAGAAATTAAATTCCCTACACGGAAATACTAAATATGTGGGGATTGATTTCAGTTTTAAGGGTTTTCATTTTTTTGCTACAAATTCTCGTGTTTTGTATTGAATCTCATTAAATTCCAATATTTTCCCGATTTCTCGGGCAATTTTGAATATTTTTCGACAAGGTCTTCGGAAATTCGCTAGAAATTAAATTCGCTACACTGAAATACCAAATATGTGGGGATTGCTTTCAGTTTTAAGGGTTTTCATTTTTTTGCTACAAATTCTGATGTTTTGTATTGAATCTCATTAAATTCCAATATTTTCCCGATTTCTCGGGCAATTTTGAATATTTTTCGAAAATGTCTTCGGAAATTCGCTAGAAATTAAATTCCCCACACGGAAATACCAAATATGTGGGGATTGCTTTCAGTTTTAAGGGTTTTCATTTTTTTGCTACAAATTCTAATGTTTTGTATTGAATCTCATTAAATTCCAATATTTTCCCGATTTTTCAGGCAATTTTAAATATTTTTCGAAAAGGTCTTCGGAAATTCGCTAGAAATTAAATTCCATACCCGGAAATACCAAATATGTGGGGATTGCTTTCAGTTCTAAGGGTTTTCATTTTTTTGCTACAAATTCTGATGTTTTGTATTGAATCTCATTAAATTCCAATATTTTCCCGATTTCTCGGGCAATTTTGAATATTTTTCGAAGAGGTCTTCGGAAATTCGCTAGAAATTAAATTCCCTACACGGAAATATCAAATATGTGGGGATTGCTTTCAGTTTTAAGGGTTTTCATTTTTTTGCTACAAATTCTGATGTTTTGTATTGAATCTCATTAAATTCCAATATTTTCCCGATTTCTCGGGCAATTTTGAATATTTTTCGAAAAGGTCTTCGGAAATTCGCTAGAAATTAAATTCCCTACACGGAAATACTAAATATGTGGGGATTGCTTTCAGATTTAAGGGTTTTCATTTTTTTGCTACAAATTCTGATGTTTTGTATTGAATCTCATTAAATTCCAATATTTTCCCGATTTCTCGGGCAATGTTTAATATTTTTTGAAATGGTCTTCGGAAATTCGCTAGAAATTAAATTCCCTACACGGAAATACCACATATGTGGGGATTGCTTTCAGTTTTAAGGGTTTTCATTTTTTTGCTACAAATTCTGATGTTTTGTATTGAATCTCATTAAATTCCAATATTTTCCCGATTTCTCGGGCAATTTTGAATATTTTTCGAAAAGGTCTTCGGAAATTCGCTAGAAATTAAATTCCCTACACGGAAATATCAAATATGTGGGGATTGCTTTCAGTTTTAAGGGTTTTCATTTTGTTGCTACAAATTCTGATGTTTTGTATTGAATCTCATTAAATTCCAATATTTTCCCGATTTCTCGGGCAATTTTGAATATTTTTCGAAAAGGTCTTCGGAAATTCGCTAGAAATTAAATTCCCTACACGGAAATAATAAATATGTGGGGATTGATTTCAGTTTTAAGGGTTTTCATTTTTTTGCTACAAATTCTGATGTTTTGTATTGAATCTCATTAAATTCCAATATTTTCCCGATTTCTCGGGCAATTTTGAATATTTTTCGACAAGGTCTTCGGAAATTTGCTAGAAATTAAATTCGCTACACGGAAATACCAAATATGTGGGGATTGCTTTCAGTTTTAAGGGTTTTCATTTTTTTGCTACAAATTCTGATGTTTTGTATTGAATCTCATTAAATTCCAATATTTTCCCGATTTCTCGGGCAATTTTGAATATTTTTCGAAAATGTCTTCGGAAATTCGCTAGAAATTAAATTCCCTACACGGAAATAATAAATATGTGGGGATTGATTTCAGTTTTAAGGGTTTTCATTTTGTTGCTACAAATTCTGATGTTTTGTATTGAATCTCATTAAATTCCAATATTTTCCCGATTTCTCGGGCAATTTTGAATATTTTTCGAAAAGGTCTTCGGAAATTCGCTACAAATTAAATTCCCTACACGGAAATAATAAATATGTGGGGATTGATTTCAGTTTTAAGGGTTTTCATTTTTTTGCTACAAATTCTGATGTTTTGTATTGAATCTCATTAAATTCCAATATTTTCCCGATTTCTCGGGCAATTTTGAATATTTTTCGACAAGGTCTTCGGAAATTTGCTAGAAATTAAATTCGCTACACGGAAATACCAAATATGTGGGGATTGCTTTCAGTTTTAAGGGTTTTCATTTTTTTGCTACAAATTCTGATGTTTTGTATTGAATCTCATTAAATTCCAATATTTTCCCGATTTCTCGGGCAATTTTGAATATTTTTCAAAAATGTCTTCGGAAATTCGCTAGAAATTAAATTCCCCACACGGAAATACCAAATATGTGGGGATTGCTTTCAGTTTTAAGGGTTTTCATTTTGTTGCTACAAATTCTGATGTTTTGTATTGAATCTCATTAAATTCCAATATTTTCCCGATTTCTCGGGCAATTTTGAATATTTTTCGAAAAGGTCTTCGGAAATTCGCTAGAAATTAAATTCCCTACACGGAAATACCAAAAATGTGGGGGTTGATTTCAGTTTTAAGGGTTTTCATTTTTTTGTTACAAATTCTGATGTTTTGTATTGAATCTCATTAAATTCCAATATTTTCCCGATTTCTCGGGCAATTTTGAATATTTTTCGAAAAGGTCTTCGGAAATTCGCTAGAAATTAAATTCCCTACACGGAAATACTAAATATGTGGGGATTGCTTTCAGATTTAAGGGTTTTCATTTTTTTGCTACAAATTCTGATGTTTTGTATTGAATCTCATTAAATTCCAATATCTTCCCCATTTCTCGGGCAATTTTGAATATTTTTCGAAAAGGTCTTCGGAAATTCGCTAGAAATTAAATTCGCTACCCGGAAATACCAAATATGTGGGGATTGCTTTCAGTTTTAAGGGTTTTCATTTTTTTGCTACAAATTCTGATGTTTTGTATTGAATCTCATTAAATTCCAATATTTTCCCGATTTCTCGGGCAATGTTCAATATTTTTTGAAAAGGTCTTCGGAAATTCGCTAGAAATTAAATTCCCTACACGGAAATACCAAATATGTGGGGATTGCTTTCAGTTTTAAGGGTTTTCATTTTTTTGCTACAAATTCTGATGTTTTGTATTGAATCTCATTAAATTCCAATATTTTCCCGATTTCTCGGGCAATTTTTAATATTTTTCGAAAAGGTTTTCGGAAATTCGCTAGAAATTAAATTCCCTGCACGGAAATACCAAATATGTGGGGATTGATTTCAGTTTTAAGGGTTTTCAGTTTTTTGCTACAAATTCTAATGTTTTGTATTGAATCTCATTACATTCCAATATTTTCCCGATTTCTCGGGCAATTTTGAATATTTTTCGAATAGGTCTTCGGAAATTCGCTAGAAATTAAATTCCCTACACGGAAATATCAAATATGTGGGGATTGCTTTCAGTTTTAAAGGTTTTCATTTTTTTGCTACAAATTCTGATGTTTTGTTTTGAATCTCATTAAATTCCAATATTTTCCCGATTTCTCGGGCAATTTTGAATATTTTTCGAAAAGGTCTTCGGAAATTCGCTAGAAATTAAATTCCCTACACGGAAATACTAAATATGTGGGGATTGATTTCAGTTTAAGGGTTTTCATTTTTTTGCTACAAATTCTGATGTTTTGTATTGAATCTCATTAAATTCCAATATTTTCCCGATTTCTCGGGCAATTTTGAATATTTTTCGACAAGGTCTTCGGAAATTCGCTAGAAATTAAATTCGCTACACTGAAATACCAAATATGTGGGGATTGCTTTCAGTTTTAAGGGTTTTCATTTTTTTGCTACAAATTCTGATGTTTTGTATTGAATCTCATTAAATTCCAATATTTTCCCGATTTCTCGGGCAATTTTGAATATTTTTCGAAAATGTCTTCGAAAATACGCTAGAAATTAAATTCCCCACACGGAAATACCAAATATGTGGGGATTGCTTTCAGTTTTAAGAGTTTTAATTTTTTTGCTACAAATTCTGATATTTTGTATTGAATCTCATTAAATTCCAATATTTTCCCGATTTCTCGGGCAATTTTGAATATTTTTCGAATAGGTCTTCGGAAATTCGCTAGAAATTAAATTCCCTACACGGAAATATCAAATATGTGGGGATTGCTTTCAGTTTTAAAGGTTTTCATTTTTTTGCTACAATTTCTGATGTTTTGTATTGAATCTCATTACATTCCAATATTTTCCCGATTTTTCGGGCAATTTTGAATATTTTTCGAAAAGGTCTTCGGAAATTCGCTAGAAATTAAATTCCCTACACGGAAATACTAAATATGTGGGGATTGATTTCAGTTTTAAGGGTTTTCATTTTTTGCTACAAATTCTGATGTTTTGTATTGAATCTCATTAAATTCCAATATTTTCCCGATTTCTCGGGCAATTTTGAATATTTTTCGACAAGGTCTTCGGAAATTCGCTAGAAATTAAATTCGCTACACTGAAATACCAAATATGTGGGGATTGCTTTCAGTTTTAAGGGTTTTCATTTTTTTGCTACAAATTCTGATGTTTTGTATTGAATCTCATTAAATTCCAATATTTTCCCGATTTCTCGGGCAATTTTGAATATTTTTCGTAAATGTCTTCGGAAATTCGCTAGAAATTAAATTCCCCACACGGAAATACCAAATATGTGGGGATTGCTTTCAGTTTTAAGGGTTTTCATTTTTTTGCTACAAATTCTAATGTTTTGTATTGAATCTCATTAAATTCCAATATTTTCCCGATTTTTCAGGCAATTTTGAATATTTTTCGAAAAGGTCTTCGGAAATTCGCTAGAAATTAAATTCCATACCCGGAAATACCAAATATGTGGGGATTGCTTTCAGTTTTAAGGGTTTTCATTTTTTTGCTACAAATTCTGATGTTTTGTATTGAATCTCATTAAATTCCAATATTTTCCCGATTTCTCGGGCAATTTTGAATATTTCTACAAGAGGTCTTCGGAAATTCGCTAGAAATTAAATTCCCTACACGGAAATATCAAATATGTGGGGATTGCTTTCAGTTTTAAGGGTTTTCATTTTTTTGCTACAAATTCTGATGTTTTGTATTGAATCTCATTAAATTCCAATATTTTCCCGATTTCTCGGGCAATTTTGAATATTTTTCGAAAAGGTCTTCGGAAATTCGCTAGAAATTAAATTCCCTACACGGAAATACTAAATATGTGGGGATTGCTTTCAGATTTAAGGGTTTTCATTTTTTTGCTACAAATTCTGATGTTTTGTATTGAATCTCATTAAATTCCAATATTTTCCCAATTTCTCGGGCAATGTTTAATATTTTTTGAAATGGACTTCGGAAATTCGCTAGAAATTAAATTCCCTACACGGAAATACCACATATGTGGGGATTGCTTTCAGTTTTAAGGGTTTTCATTTTTTTGCTACAAATTCTGATGTTTTGTATTGAATCTCATTAAATTCCAATATTTTCCCGATTTCTCGGGCAATTTTGAATATTTTTCGAAGAGGTCTTCGGAAATTCGCTAGAAATTAAATTGCCTACACGGAAATATCAAATATGTGGGTATTGCTTTCAGTTTTAAGGGTTTTCATTTTTTTGCTACAAATTCTGATGTTTTGTATTGAATCTCATTAAATTCCAATATTTTCCCGATTTCTCGGGCAATGTTTAATATTTTTTGAAATGGTCTTCGGAAATTCGCTAGAAATTAAAGTCGCTACACGGAAATACCAAATATGTGGGGATTGCTTTCAGTTTTAAGAGTTTTCATTTTTTTGCTACAAATTCTGATGTTTTGTATTGAATCTCATTAAATTCCAATATTTTCCCGATTTCTCGGGCAATGTTTAATATTTTTTGAAATGGTCTTCGGAAATTCGCTAGAAATTAAATTCCCTACACGGAAATACCAAATATGTGGGGATTGCTTTCAGTTTTAAGGGTTTTCATTTTTTTGCTACAAATTCTGATGTTTTGTATTGAATCTCATTAAATTCCAATATTTTCCCGATTTCTCGGGCAATTTTGAATATTTTTCGAAGAGGTCTTCGGAAATTCGCTAGAAATTAAATTGCCTACACGGAAATATCAAATATGTGGGGATTGCTTTCAGTTTTAAGGGTTTTCATTTTTGTGCTACAAATTCTGATGTTTTGTATTGAGTCTCATTAAATTCCAATATTTTCCCGATTTCTCAGGCAATTTTGAATATTTTTCGAAAAGGTCTTCGGAAATTCGCTAGAAATTAAATTCCCTACACGGAAATACTAAATATGTGGCGATTGCTTTCAGATTTAAGGGTTTTCATTTTTTTGCTACAAATTCTGATGTTTTGTATTGAATCTCATTAAATTCCAATATTTTCCCGATTTCTCGGGCAATTTTGAATATTTTTCGAAAAGGTTTTCGGAAATTCGCTAGAAATTAAATTCCCTGTACGGAAATACCAAATATGTGGGGATTGATTTCAGTTTTAAGGGTTTTCAGTTTTTTGCTACAAATTCTAATGTTTTGTATTGAATCTCATTACATTCCAATATTTTCCCGATTTCTCGGGCAATTTTGAATATTTTACCAAGAGGTCTTCGGAAATTCGCTAGAAATTAAATTGCCTACACGGAAATATCAAATATGTGGGGATTGCTTTCAGTTTTAAGGGTTTTCATTTTTGTGCTACAAATTCTGATGTTTTGTATTGAATCTCATTAAATTCCAATATTTTCCCGATTTCTCGGGCAATTTTGAATATTTTTCGAAAATGTCTTCGGAAATTCGCTAGAAATTAAATTCCCCACACGGAAATACCAAATATGTGGGGATTGCTTTCAGTTTTAAGGGTTTTAAATTTTTTGCTACAAATTCTGATGTTTTGTATTGAATCTCATTAAATATCCATATTTTCCCGATTTCTCGGGCAATTTTGAATATTTTTCGAAAAGGTCTTCGGAAATGCGCTAGAAATTAAATTCCCTACACGGAAATACCAAATATGTGGGCATTGCTTTCAGGTTTATGGGTTTTCATTTTTTTGCTACAAATTCTGATGTTTTGTATTGAATCTCATTAAATTTTCATATTTTCCCGATTACTCGAGCAATTTTGAATATTTTTCGAAAAAGGTCTTCGGAAATGCGCTAGAAATTAAATTCCCTACCCGTAAATACCAAATATGTGGCGATT